>OZ024729.1:7477392-7945450 GCA_964016875.1 Fallopia convolvulus
GGCCTTTCGAGTCTTGGGAATTGATACGGCACAATCGAGCAACATGGTTAATAACACGAGGCCCATTAGGGAACGTCGTCGACCGAGACGATATGAAGAATAAAATTTATTTTCTTAAATTAATTATCTTAAAGTTGTAATTTTATAAACTAGAGTTTATCTCTCTTCTCGGGTTTTCTTTACGGTTCTTTCCCGGGACGCCTTTTTAGAACCGTATGGCTTACTGTTGGATGAGTTCAGGATTGAATTATCTGCTTATGGTTTTGGCAACAAATCTATCTTGGAAAGTATTACTGGTTCGACTAGTGTGCTTCTCAAAATATGTTTGTGGAAGTGTCCTCTGTTCACTTTGACCCAAGTGAATTGATGAGATTCTAGATGAATAAAATTATTACTGAAAATGCTAAAATCAGGATTTTAACAAATACATTCGAGTGTATTGAGAGGATGAATGGATGATATTGGACTTTGGTTTTTCGGTTTACTGTTGTACTTATTTTCTATGTCATTCAGGTGATTGCAAAACGTTTGTTGGTGTCAAAACAAAACACACCACACTTATATCTATCCTCAGGTATTGAATAATTTTTGAGCTTCTTTATTTTTCTACTATGTATAGTGAGTTTCTGACAATTTGGTCTGGACAATCTATATATGTTTAGTAGATTTTATATGATAAGGTATGTTTATGATCCTTTTTAGGGCTTTAACTCATAAGCTATAATAGTAATCATGAGACAAGTCAATTAATTAAATTCATGTGCTTCCATTGTTAAAGTTGACTAGTTCATAGTTTAATATGATTGGTGGAAACATTTGCTTCCATTGTTGTTTGATTAAGCAATCTTGAACTTTTGTATTATTTTGAAGGAACAGTGTTTGTGAAAGAATTTATTTATATTTATTAATTTTAATGCTAATCAATTGATGTCATGCTCACTAAGATTTGAACTTCTGCTTGTAGATATCAAGCTTTTTCTAAATTCCTCTATTTCCTTATAGTGCACATATTCCTCTGTTTAGTGACTGATTTTCTAATTCCTTGAATTCCTCTGCTGATTAGGGACTGACCAGAATTGTGATTCATAGCCTTTATAAGAGGTTTTAAGTTTAGGTGCACTATAAGATGATGTTTCTATTTAGTGTTGCTAAGTGGTTGTGTTGCCTTCTGGTTTTGTTGTTGAATTATAAATGTGTTCACATGTTTTTCAGGTTCTAAAGCATATGAATTGCTCAAGAGAAGCACGATTTGAGCAAAAACTTATTGCTATGTTATAAAAGATACGAGAAGCTAAATCCCTGATATGCCAACAAATGTTATCAAAAAATGAAGAAGGTGCATCTAGTTCTCATCAAAATTAATAAGATGAGTAAGGAATTTTACCCAAGTTCTTATTTATTCTATGTTTGATCATCTTAACTAATCAATTCAGTGGATTTGAGTGGATTGTGGATCATTCTAATGACTTATGGAAAATTTTGTAAATAAATATTATCATATTGTTAGATAGTTAGGAAAAATGCTAAACCCATCCAGTAGGGTCAAATTTGTTTGATTCCATTTTGTTCATATGTTGTTTAAAGAGCAAAACTTAATTAGCTTTGTGGTGGTAGAATGTACGTTCAGTCCTGTCTTATTTATAATATTTATTATTTTATATGCTTTTAAATAACTTATTTAATCATTTATATTTTCCCTAAGGGAAAACTTGGATTGTTTCTCACTCATAGTCATATACTAGTTAATGACTCGGCTCTTGCTCGGAGGATATTTTAAATAAAAATTGTAATATATTGTTGTACATAAGATATTGATGATGCTCAAAATGGTAAAGTAAGAAGTGGACCCGGGGTACGAGGAACATACAGACCCAACGGGCCTCCCGAGGATGATCCTGGGGCCCACAACCATAACCACCTTTTATTTTAACAAAATTCCTACCCCCGCGAGGTCCTCCGAAACCTTGGAACGAGGTCTACACCTCGTAACCGACTCTTAGAACACGCCCGCCCACCAGAACCACTCAGCTAGCGCCACTCTCCCGAGCCAATCACAAGCTGCTTCTCCGCTAGACCAATCAGAGCCCTTGATCTCGGGCGTCCCACATCGGACAACGATCAGAACTCGACTCCCAATCCTCTATAAATAGAGGAGAATCTCGTATGGAAAAGGGGTCGAAAAACATCTTGAACTCAAGAACTATCTTGCTCGTTGAAGATCGACGTGATCGAAACATCGTCAGAAGGCCTCGCTATAGACAAGTGAAGTCCACAAAAAGACTTCAAGTCTCACAGATTTTCTGCTCACATCAAAGACCTCGCTACACCATCTCGCAAGCTGCTTGCACCTCGTTCTCCCTTACATCAAAGGTCCCGCCAACTCAACCTCGCTAGTCAGCAACATCGTCCCGCCAACTCAACCTCGCTAGTCAGCAACATCGTCCCGCCAACTCAACCTCGCTCAAAGGGACAAGCAAGTGATACTTAGAACTATCTGGCAACTAGGAGATCTCGAACATTGTTAGGTCGAGATCTCGGATAACCGTAGGAGGTCTAGGGTGTAAACCTCGTTGGCTTGTAACTTCGTGGTCTTGTAACCTCGTTGTAAAGAAAATCATAAATAAAGAAGCAAGTGTTCGCACAATCGAATATAATAATCTCGTGTCTTGTCTTTTAGCGAGCTTGTCATTTCGGGTTTCATCACTGGCGCCGTCTGTGGGAACTTCTTCATCCTAAGTAGTTCCTCGATTCGTGCAAACCTTAGCTTCGATTCCCTCAAAAATGGCTTGCCCAAACAATTTCTTCCCTCAACACCCCGACAACATGCCAGAAACTACGCAATGGACAGCCGCGGGGCCTCCAGGCTGCCCGTTCGTGGTCCCTCCGGGATGGACGTACGCCGCCCCGCAAAACCCATTCCCATTCCAAGGCTTCGAGCAGGGTGGCGCGCCCCCGAACCCATACCCCTACCCGGCTTATGGGCAATACCAGCAGGGCTTCGCCCCTTCGTACGTCCCCTATCCCCCCCAGGGTGAACCTCACTCCGAGTACGTACCCGCGTACGTCCCTAGGCGTGCGCCGGAGCCCGAATCCTCAACCAACGGCTCGTCAACAGAGAGGCTCCCCCCAGATCCCATGCAGATCTCGCGGTCTCGATCGCGACGATCAAGGCTGCAGGAGTCAGAGTTGTCCGAAACAGCGGGGAGCGCAATGCACTACCCGAGGTCTCGATCGCACAATTCGAGGCCACCGCCCCAAAATCAAGAGGAGGCCAAGATCACCTCCCCATTCATGGACGCGATCCGGAACGCGCCCATGCCCAAGGGCTTCTTAAGGCCACAAATGGGGCTTTATGACGGCTCAGCGGACCCCGAGGAGCACGTAAAACACTTCGCGGTCCAAATGAACGTCAATGCCTACAATGACGCGATATTCTGCCGGGTTTTCCCAACCACCCTGGAAAAGACCGCGTTGACATGGTTCTCAAGTAAGAAGGTCGGCTCCGTGACCTCGTTCGCCCAGCTTTGTGATTCCTTTGTCACTCACTTCAACGGCTCCAGGAAGCGCAAGAAGAACATGCGGGATCTCCGCGGAAACGAGTAGGGGGAGTGCGAGTCTTTGGGCGCCTTCTTCACAAGGTTCACGACCGCTGTGGCGGAGATCGCGCACGTCGACGAGTCGTCGGTGCGCGACACCCTCATGGGCAACCTGCGCATCGGGGATTTCAAGAACCGCATTTTCTTGAAGAATCCGGAGACGTACGAAAGCCTGTGCGCCCGGATCACGGCGCAAGTATACGCCGAGGATGCCGCCAACCAGAGCTCGCGACCAAGAACTGACAAAGAGATCGTCGTCGAGGCCAAGGGGAAGGCAAAGGCGGCCGCGCCGGGTGCGCACGATGCGTATGTGACGCAGGCACATAACCCCAACAACAACAACAACAACAGAAACAACAATAACAACCGGAACAACAACAACAACAACAATAACCGGAACAACAACCGTGGAGGCGGCGGCGGTGGTTGGAACTGCTTTGGCGGGAAACCGCGGGGTTATCGAGGCAAGGGAGATCCTGCGTACAACCCGAATGAAAAGGGCCGCGCCAACCCCGCGTTAGGAGCCAACACCGTGCCGCAAGGACCAGGTCAGGCTCAGGCCAACAACAACAATAACGTCGAGCAGCAAGCGCCCGCGAAGCGGGCCCGGTCTAGGCAAGCAACGGCGTCCGATGGGTATATCCATACCATCTCGGGCGGACCATCGCCGGCTGGGTCAAGCCAGGCAGAGAGGAAGAGATACGCGAGGGAAAGCCATCATGAGCCCTCGGTATTCAGCGTCGCACAAACCTCGCGGGCCCACGTAGGTTTATCCTTCTCATCCGAGGATGCCGAGGGGCTTCACATGCCACACTCCGACCCCTTGGTGGTACACGCTCAAATGGGCTAGAAGATGGTTAAGCGAGTACTGGTAGACACGGGATCCTCCGTGGATATCATGTACTATGGCGCGTTCGAGCAATTGGGCATCTCCGAGACATCCTTGAAGGCCTACGCTGGGAAACTCACCTCCTTCTCGGGAGACGAAGTTGATGTGGCAGGTCTCATCGACCTCTGGATGACGTTGGGCACCGGCTCCACCAGGAGGACCGAGATGGTGGAGTTCACGGTGGTACGCCTGCCTTCGGTGTGGAATGCAATCATTGGGAGGGTCTCCCTGATGAAGTTCCAGGCAGTAGTTTCTATCTATCACCTGAAGATGAAGTTCCCCGTCGATGGCGGGGTTGGAGAGGTGAAAGGCAATCAGGAGGAAGGTCGCGTTTGCTACGCGACCTCTGCAAAACAAAAGTGCCCAGTGTTCATGGTGGAATCTCCCGGCGAGGCCGACCTCGAAGTCCGGGATTTCACGGTCCCCACCCCCGAGCTAGAAAGAAGGGTGATATCCCCTTTCGAGAGCGAGTCTGAGAAGATCTACCTCGGAGAATGCCTCTCGGGGGCGTCAGCGACGTCTCTAGAAGCCTTGCTCGCCGGGTCCCGCGACGTGTTCGCTTGGACTGCAAAAGACCTCCGAGGTGTCCCGCGGACCGTGGCCCAGCACTCTTTGAACGTCGATGTAACCACTCGCCCCGTGGTGCAGCGACAAAGAAAAATGAATGAAGAAAGGGCGAGCGCCGCAAATGACGAAGTGGAAAAACTGCTGGCTGCGGGGTTCATACGCGAGGTTCAGTACCCCCGGTGGTTGTCCAACGTCGTGCTTGTCAAAAAAGCCAGCGGGAAGTGGAGGATGTGCGTCGATTTCAAGGACCGCAACAAAGCCTGCCCCAAAGACAGTTACCCCTTGCCCTTGATCGACGAGCTCGTTGACTCAACCGCAGGCCACGGGGTTTTGAGCTTCCTCGACGCATACTCAGGGTACAACCAAGTCCTGATGAACCCGCGAGAGGAGGAGGAAACCTCCTTCATCACCCAGCGGGGTACCTATTGCTACAAAGTCATGCCGTTTGGGCTGAAGAACGCGGGGGCCACCTTTCAGCGCCTCGTCGACCGCGTCTTTAAGAACCATCTCGGGCGGAACGTGTCGGCATACGTCGACGATATTGTTGTCCGGAGCAAGACCCCTGAGGAGCACCTGGTCGACCTCGCTGAGGTCTTCGCCACTCTCAAGCACAACCGTCTCAGCCTGAACCCCGAGAAGTGCGTCTTCGGCGTGTCGTCGGGCAAATTTTTAGGCTTTATGATTAGTGAGCGCGGCATCGACGTAAACCCCGCGAAGGTCGAGTCGATCCTCTCAATGAGGTCACCACGGTCCCGCACCGAGGTGCAACGGCTCAACGGTGCCATCAACTACCTGGAGAGGTTTTGCTCCCGCTTGGCGGAGAGGTCTCTGCCCTTTTTCGCAGCTCTCAAGCAGAATGACAAGTTCGTGTGGGATGAGAGGCTTGAGCTCGCTTTCTCTGATCTCAAGGCCTTCCTGTCAAAGGTCCACACCCTTTCGCCCCCGTTGGCGGGTGAAGACTTGCAATTTTATGTGGCCGTCAGCCCCGAGACGGTTAGCGCGGTGCTAACCAGAAAGGCCACGCACCCAGTTTACTTCGTGAGTCGTGTGCTCCAGCCCGCGGAGCAGCGATATTCCCCAGCAGAGAAGATGGCGTTGGCAGTTGTGACCGCCGCCAGGCGTCTGCGCCCTTACTTCCATGCGCACCCCATTTAGGTCCTGTCTGACCTCCCACTTCGACAAATCCTCCACCAGCCCGCCCTCTCCGGGCGAATGACGAAGTGGGCAGTCGAGCTCTCCGAGTTCGACATCAGCTACCTCCCAAGAACCGCCATGAAGGGGCAGACCCTCGCTGACTTCATGGTGGAGGTCACCTTCCCTGAGACAGAAACAAGCTCGGAAGAGTGGAAGGTGTTCATTGACGGCTCACGATGTGACGCCGGGGGAGGGGCTGGCGTATTCCTCGCTGGGCCCTCGATCGAGACGGAGTACTCACTTAACTTCGCCTTCGACGCCACCAATAACGAGGCCGAATATGAAACCATGATCACTGGAATCGAGATGGCGCTCCTCAGTTGTGCCCGGAAAATCAGGGTCTACACCGACTCCGAGCTGGTGGCGCGCCAACTCAACGGTCAGTACGACACCAGAACGGGGTTCCTGCCCGCGTACCGAGAAAAGTTCAAAACCTTGGTATCGTGCCTGGAAACCTTCGCGGTTGAGTCCATCCCGCGAACCTCGAACACCAAAGCAGATGCACTTGCGAGGTTAGGATCCGCCCTCCCCCTTGAAGTGGGGAACCGCGTAATGGTAGAACGAAAACTCTCGCGGAGTGTGAACAACGAGGTTCTATCTGTCGCCGCGGGGGATTGGAGGATCCCGATAACACGGTATGTGGAGAGCGGAGTCCTCCCAAAGGACCCCGCACATGCCAGGAAGCTGAAAATGCAGGCGGCGCGATATTGCGACATAGGTGGCTGCCTCTATCGCCAAGGCTATGTCGAGCCCAATCTATTATGCGTCCCAACCGAATCCACGGAGCACATCCTTTATGAGGCCCATGAAGGGGTCTGTGGCGGCCACCCAGGATGGCGAACCCTTTCGCATAAGATCGCCCACTTGGGGTACTTCTGGCCCACCCTCCGACAAGACGCAAGAGCCTATGTCCAGCGATGTGACGGATGTTAGAAGCACGGTAACCTCTTGCACGCCCCGACCTCGCAGCGTCGCTCCATCCAAGCGCCATGCCCCTTCGCGATGTGGGGGATGGACATCCTCGGCCCCTTCCCCAAGGCCGTTGGCCAGGTGAGGTATATCCTGGTCATTGTCGACTACTTCACAAAGTGGGTTGAGGCACAACCAATGGCGAAGATCACGGGGACTAAGGTCTGCGACTTTTTGTGGAAGAACCTTGTCTGTCGCTTCGGCGTTCCTATGACCATCATGACCGACCATGGCCCCCAATTTGATTGCGAAGAGACTCGAACATTCTACTCGGACCTGGGCATAACCCTCAAGTTCTCCTCCGTGGCCCATCCTCAGTCCAACGGCCAGGTAGAGAATGTCAACGCCCGCATCCTGTCCGATCTGAAGAAACGGCCGGGCCTGGCACAAGGTCGTTGGACAGAGCTTCTCCCACTCGTCCTATGGACGTACCGCACCACCGCGCGCCGCGCGACCGGAGAAACGCCTTTCGCCCTAACCTACGGGGCGGAGGCCCTAGTCCCGGTAGAAACCCTGGTCCCGTCAGCAAGGGTGTTTGACTTCGATGAAAAAGAAAACGAGGCCAATCTCAGGGTCGAGTTGCTCTTCCGCGACGAGCTACGCGAAGTAGCCGACCTCCGCTCCAGGGAATACAAGCGTCGCGTGGCCGTCTACCACAACAAAAAGGTGAGACCTCGGTTCCTGGCCACAGACAATCTCGTCCTGAGAAGAATCGAAGGTGGCAAACTGGACCCCAATTGGGAGGGGCCGTACATCCTCGGCAAGGAGGTCGCTCCCGGAGCCTTTAAGCTCAAAGACAACGAGGGGTGTACCCTCAGTAAGACATGGAACGTCGACCGATTAAAGAAATATTTTGTGTAAACTCTCTGAACTCCGTTACCTCTTTTTGTGAATAAAGGGTGGTTGGACTTTCAAAATCTCTCTCAAAATTAGAAACTTCGGGTTTTAAATCCAAAACCTCGCTTCCCGCTTGGTGTTGGAGAATCTCGTTAAGTCCAAACCTCGCTCCCAGCTTGGTGTTGGAGAATCTCGTTAAGTCCAAACCTCGCTTCCCGCTTGGTGTTGGAGAATCTCGTTAAGTCCAAACCTCGCTTCCCGCTTGGGGTTGGAGAATCTGGTTAAGTCCATCCCTCGCTTCCCGCTTGGGGTTGGAGAATCTCGTTAAGTCCATCCCTCACTTCCCGCTTGGGGTTGGAGAATCTCGTTAAGTCCATCCCTCGCTTCCCGCTTGGTGTTGGAGAATCTCGTTAAGTCCACCCCTCGCTTCCCGCTTGGGGTTGGAGAATCTCGTTAAGTCCATCCCTCGCTTCCCGCTTGGGGTTGGAGAATCTCGTTAAGTCCATCCCTCGCTTCCCGCTTGGGGTTGGAGAATCTCGTTAAGTCCATCCATCGCTTCCCGCTTGGGGTTGGAGAATCTCGTTAAGTCCATCCCTCGCTTCCCACTTGGGGTTGGAGAATCTCGTTAAGTCCAAACCTCGCTTCCCGCTTGGTGTTGGAGAATCTCGTTAAGTCCAAACCTCGCTTCTCGCTTGGTGTTGGAGAATCTCGTTAACTTCACCCCTTGCTTCCCGCTTAGGGTTGGAGAATCTCGTTTGGAAAGCTAATCCTCCCCTCGATTTCAGCTTGGGGTTGGAGAAATTCGAACAAAATATGCGAGGTCCGAGCAGGGCTCATGGCCTCGGCGAAATCATTGTGCGAAGTCCGAGCAAAGCTCGAAATCTCGATGCAAAATTAGAAACACCCGATGTGGCCCGAGTACCACAATAGTTGTGACACTCGGACCATGGGGTTGGGTAAATATGTGCGAGCATATACAAGTAAGCTAGAACAAACAAGCAATCACGAGGTAAGGAAAATGACATAAAGAGTTGGGGCACGTGTGCCCAGATGTTTAATTACAAGCCCCGCAGGGCCACCAGCAAAACAAAAAAAAACAGATACAGACAACGACATCCTTTAAATTTTCGAGGCTTCGGCGGTAGGGTCGGAGGTCTTCGTAGGATCTTCAGAGGCTCGAGCAGTAGGGTCTTTGGGAGTCTCCAGGGCAGGGGCGGGGATGGCAGAAGGTTGGGAGCTTGGCGCATCTTCCCGAGTGATGGCTGCCGAGGTAGGTGCCTCGCTGGCCACAGTGTCGTCCTCGTTAAGAAAGAATTCACATTCTCCCTCGGGCTCTTCCCCGTCAAGTTCCCCCATAGTCTCCTCGTAATTGGGAATGAAGAACTTAATGCGGGGGTCAATGTGCCCGTACATCGCGATCGCCTGTTTAACCCCCATCCGGACGGACTGGTGGAACATCTTCCTCACACTCTCCACCATCTCAGCCTGAAAGGCCTCGGACTTCACATACCTGGGCCCCTCGGCTTCCAGCTCCTTGCTAAGCTCAACAACATGCCGTTGGAGCCTGGTAACCTCCTCCTCAGCTTTCCGAAGCTCCGCCTCCTTTTCTCTGAAAAATTGGTGCTCCTCGGATAGTTGGCCTTTGAGCTTTGCGACCTCGCCCTTGAAATCCCCGTTCTCGTCCTTCAAATCCTTGATCTCTTCCTTCGCCTTCCTCAGCTCCTCCCTGACCCTCGAGGCGGCCTTGGCCTCGTCCGCTGCCGCGATCTCCGCGGCGCGAACGCGTCTCTCGACCTCTGCGAGGCTTTTTCCCCTCTTCTCAATCTCGGCATCCCGCTCTTGGAGCCTCGCCTCCATCCTATCCATATTCCTATAGAGGAGGCCGACGCGACCGCAGTTATAGTTCGCGAAGAAGGTATTCTGAATCAATAGAAGAGCACGTTAGAACAAAAACAAAAATAATAAAGCCAATCAAGAAAAAACAACCACGAAAGAGCAATACATACCATCGCTGAGTAGCGGAGGATCTCGTCGTTAAGGGCTTCCTCCGAGAGGTTGTTGGCCCATGCAACCTCATCGGTCCAGGCTGACCTGTCCCAGTCTTGGGACACGCCCCGGGAAGGACCGGGGCAGTGGAACTTATCGGCAGGAGGCCCGGTGGCCGAGACGACTCGGCTCTTCGAGCCAGGGTGCTTGACCATCTCGCCCCCTGGGGTTCCCCCTTGGCCATCCCCCTTTTGCTTCTTCCTTTTCTCTCCACGAGGAGACCCCGTGCCCTTTCTCTTGGACCCGGCTTTGTCACCAGATCCTCGGGAGTGTTGGGACGACGTTCTGGCAGCGTCCCCCTTCGTCGACACCCCCTCGATCTTCTTCGCCTCAGGCGCCTTCGACGCCGGAGCTAGGGCCTTCGGCTGCGAGGCAAGAGGCCTCGCTTGCGAGGTCGGCTCCTTTATGACGACTCCATGTTGGCCCTAGGGCCTCGGAGCGTTGGAGGAAGAAGTCACGGGCCTTTTGCCCTGTGACTTCGCAGTAAGAGCGCCAAGTAGGTCCACTGTGAAAACAAAAAAGGCATAAAAGTTAGACAAAAAAAAAACGAATTAGCGAGGTTCATAACCTCGCTTGCCAGCAACAAAAGGAAGAAACAATCAGGAAAGAGATTGAATACCCTCTCTGCCCTCGCTAGGGGGGAGGCTGAGACTCAAGCCTGCCCGCTCAAGCCGGTCCTGAGAGAGATACACCTGGTACGGTGCCTGACTTGATGTGGCGTATCGGGCCTTGATGGCTTTGAGCTCGTCAACCGTGTGCGGGCACACGCACCGAACAAAGGTGCCCGACACCACGGGAAAATTGAGATATCTCCCGGTGGGATCTCGGACCAAAAACCAATTCGGTTTCCACGGCCCGACGTTTGATGGGGCCGTGGTGATTTTAACGTTCGGCGTGCTGAGATGGATGAGGCAGGACCGAGGTTCCCTCCTCGCTAGGAATAAAGCCGACAAGTTATCAAGATTCGGCCCGTCCTCGAGTTCACGACTTCGAATCGTGTAGGCGCACAACAGCCGCCAAGCGTTCGGGAACAACTGTGCGGGACAGATCCGCAAGGCCCACAGGTAGTCGACAATGTGCTGGGCCAGAGGCAGCCTGAAACCCGCCTGAAGACTGAAGAGGTGCACGACCACACACCTCTCGTAGGACGCCAAGGGCCGGCCCCCCTCTTCGGGAAGTGCCAGCTCAACTCCCTCGGGCCAGGCGAAGTCTTTGGCAATCTCCACGAGGTCCTCACGCTTGAGTTCGGTGGCCATTCCCTCGGACAGATAGGACTCGGGGGTACCCGGGGTCATGGTTATCCGCTCCTCGAGGACAGGCGGAACCCGAGACACGGCGTCAGTAATGTACGCCGCAGGGAAGCTCGGAGGCACGTAGGGAGGCGGCGCCAAGGTCGTTCCCGCATCAGGCCGCACCTCAACATCAGTAACAATCTCGTCTGGGGTGGAAGACAAAGCCATTTCAACACCCGACGACGCTCGAAGGTGGGAGAAGCGCGAATTGATAGAAGCCTCGGAGTCGCTTGAAGAGGGCTCGCTGAAAACCAGCGAAGGGGACCTCGGGTTCTGGGAGTCGCTAAGTTCTACGCTTCCCGCGGACTCCGAAACCTCCTCGTAAAAACCCTCTTGAACTTTGAAAGCAAAGCCGGGCGGAGGACTCGCAGAGTTTCTCCTAGGCATGAAAAGAACGACGTCCAGGACGCGGAAGGCTAGCACCTGGAAAAGAAAGAAGCGTTGAAACATCGGGCAAAGTAACCAAGGAAAAACAATGCGAGGTCATGACCTCGAAGGGAAGGGAGCGCGAGATTACAACATCAAAAGGGAGAACAAGACGAGGTCATGACAGCGTCTGGAGGAAAGAGAATTCAAGGTCGTAAGAGACAAAAGGCCACGTGGCACCCAAGGGGTTACTCTGACAAGATAGGACGGCGATGGAGAAGTCGAAGCGCCAAAAAGAGGAAAGAGAAGGAGAAACGGAGGCCAGCGGTGGAAAGCAGCGGCGGAGACCCTAACGTCCCATCAATCAGCCGTCGGGACGTTTGGGTTTCCAAGAGCCTCAAAATTCAAAACCACCGAAAAAGAAAAAGAGACGACCGTCGGTTGGAGGGCGAGGGGTTCGAGTGCATGACGGTCGCCACCCTCACCCCACCATCCCGCCACCACGACACCGGTGCAAAACACCAAGAGGCAACCACTGCCCGCTAGGGCACAAGGCCGAACAAAAAGGAAAGAAAGAGAAAAGAGCAAAGGAAAAAACGGCGAGGAAAAGCATGCGGAAACTCGCGCCAACCTCACCACCGTCGTTTCGCCACCGAGACGCCGGCGCGAAACACCAGGCGACACACTATCGCCTCTCCAAACCACAGAACAAAAAGCAAGCAGGGAAAAATCGAAAGCGAACAGAAGACGGGAGGAGAAAAGTCGAAGACTTACTTGTTCGGAATCAACGAGGAGGGAGCGGTGGTGCAATTGGAAGGTGGCTAAGGCTCGCCGGAAACCGTCTGGGGAAACCGCTCGCAGGAAGCCGGAAAGATAGAAAGGGAGAAGGCGAAAATGTTGGAAGAAGAGATAAAGGGGAGGCGTGTGAAGTGCGCTCTTATAAAGAACAGGCTTGGCCCCCCCTGCTCAGGGAGGCTTATTGGGTTTGTCCCTCCTGAGCGGCCCATTAAGCAAGATACGAAGAGCAAGCCCAGAAAAGCTTCACCCTCGCAAAAAGAGGGCTTCACGAGATACCCCCCATGAACCTCGGAAACCCTTGAAACCTCGCGAAATGCCTACCCACCTCTCAGAACCTCGCACCCCGCGACCTTTGAGAACTTATGCCCTGCGGCCCTCGGGGCGAGATCCCCAGGCCATGGGGTTGTGATGATGCTCAAAATGGTAAAGTAAGAAGTGGGCCCGGGGTACGAGGAACATACAGACCCAACGGGCCTCCCGAGGATGATCCTGGGGCTCACAACCATAACCACCTTTTATTTTAACAAAATTCTTACCCCCGCGAGGTCCTCCGAAACCTTGGAACGAGGTCTACACCTCGTAACCGACTCTTAGAACACGCCTGCCCACCAGAACCACTCAGCTAGCGCCACTCTCCCGAGCCAATCACAAGTTGCCTCTCCGCTAGACCAATCAGAGCCCTTGATCTCGGGCGTCCCACATCGGACAACGATCAGAACTCGACTCCCCAATCCTCTATAAATAGAGGAGAATCTCGTATGGAAAAGGGGTCAAAAAACATCTTGAACTCAAGAACTATCTTGCTCGTTGAAGATCGACGTGATCGAAACATCGTCAGAAGGCCTCGCTATAGACAAGTGAAGTCCACAAAAAGACTTCAAGTCTCACAGAGTTTCTGCTCACATCAAAGACCTCACTACACCATCTCGCAAGCCGCTTGCACCTCGTTCTCCCTTACATCAAAGGTCCCGCCAACTCAACCTCGCTAGTCAGCAACATCGTCCCGCCAACTCAACCTCGCTCAAAGGGACAAGCAAGTGATACTTAGAACTATCTGGCAACTAGGATATCTCGAACATTGTTAGGTCGAGATCTCGGATAACCGTAGGAGGTCTAGGGTGTAAACCTCGTTGGCTTGTAACTTTGTGGTCTTGTAACCTCGTTGTAAAGAAAATCATAAATAAAGAAGCAAGTGTTCGCACAATCGAATATAATAATCTCGTGTCTTGTCTTTTAGCGAGCTTGTCATTTCGGGTTTCATCAGATATAAGGTCCCATTTGGTATGCTGATGATATCGGGTTGAAATCAAGAATAATAGGAATGGGATCAAGAATCGGAATAGGCCTTTCCTAGAACACGTAGTTTGGTATTTTGTTGAAATGAACCATTCTTGATAATTAGGATTTAAGGTTTAACCGATTGATTATAAGCATTGGGTTGATTTAGCTAATAAGTAATGACATACAAAATTCTCTCCTACATCTCCCCGGCTAGGCCATGAATTATGTGAATTGTGACAGCTATATGATCTGAACATTATCATTAGTTCATTACTTTCTCGCACAAAGACGAGGGAACTTAAATAGTTAAATTTCAAACTAAAAAAGAAATCCAAAATCTATATTGGCGCCAGAACCTCATCTTGCGTTATTATTTTATGGAGGAAAAATGACGCTCTAAGATAATAGTCTTTAGGCCCAACAAAGCTTCATCATAGTAGGCCTAAAGTTGTGAGAATTGTCAGCCCATTATTATATATGGGCCTTATAGGCCCAATTAGTCAATTGCACGAGGAGGAATTTAGAAATCCCACTACCTTCAACAATGTTTTAAAATTTTCGCTTAGACACCATCTAGGCTCCGTCCAAGTACTGGAAGGTCTTAGCCCACCTAACCTTTCTGTCCGTCTGGACCCATCTAGGCAACCATTTAAGCTGGCTAGGCGCCTGAGACCTCCTCGAATTAGTTTATATAACATTCGAATTAGGATAGTTTTGCTAATGTATCTTCATAATTGGTTGTCTTATCTTGGAATATATATGACGATGCTGGACTCATCCCCTATACACTTATAAAGTTTTTTAGCCTCATAGAGTCTTAGGCATTTTTAGTCAAAGGCCATAGTCTCAAATTTACTTGCATTAGCTATCGTACACCCTAAGATTAAAATACCTGTTTTATTTGCTACTTTATGATCTTGTCGTTTCAACCGTTCTCAACCTTGGACATGGTTTGGAATCTCACTATATAGGATTTAAGATTTATCCAACCCACTATGTATGATCTTATCTTTGTTTTTTTGTTTCATAGGAGACATTTATGTTATTACAACAGAAAAGTAAGTATTCAAACTCGTAACTTAGTGATTACAGATGTCATCACCTGTCAATTTGGGCTATCTTGTGAGGCTTGACACATTGATGATTTAAACATTAAAACGCTATTAAGATAGTTAATGGATCTTTAGATGAGGTGATAATGTGTTGACTTGAAAGACCAAACAAATTTCTATTCTATCAAATACAATTTAAGAGGTTTCGGTAGTCTTGACTAGGGCAAAAAGTGATCAAAGATGGAAAAAAAAAATCTCTCATTTTGGTTACATGTGCAGAGCAAAAAAAGAGGAAGGCGAGATTAGTATTGATTGTCAAGAAAGGGAAACCAAACACGACTTGCCTTGCAAGGGCCTCATAGTCAGTCCTTTCTAACAAACATATCCAAATCCAACCAATCATCCAATTATAATAAGCAAAAAGTACTTTGCTGTTTGATGATCTAAACAAGTGGGTCTTCTCAACAAATTCTCATTCCTTTTTAACACCTTTCCTAATTCAATCACACAACCAAATGATCAAGCAAAAACCCGAAAACGACGTGATCAAGATTAGAAAAAGAGACCTAGCATTATTGCTAGTTTATGATGCCAAATGCCAATCATTCACAAATCTGCAGACAGGATAAGAGGGAAAATAAGATTTGTACACCACACACCATGATTGGGGCAACCTGGCCCCTTTTGGAATGTCATCTTAATATATGGAATTTGACCCTGTTCAGAACTGGAGAAACCATCTACCTAAAATGTACAGCAAAGATATGAAACAAATTCTAAAATTGGGCAAGTTGCTAAAGAAGGCAACATAATATTGACAAAAACAGGTATTTTCTACATTAGCACATTCTGAATCATATGATCTCTGTTCTTGGAGGTTTTACAGATTGAAGAACTTATGATAAGTAGATGATGCAAGTAGACTGGTCATGCAGAAAACAACAGACATACATAATGAGGTAAAACCAAGATATTACACTTAAATTAACACATTCAACCTTTTAAGGTTGGTTTGTCATCCTAGGAGTTTCTTCTCATCTAAAAGAAAGCAAAGATTGAAAAAAAAAAGGTAATAATAAGACATAAAAAGAGAGCCACCACATACTGAAACCCACCCATCTTTTTTCTTCATGTATTTCTTGAGCTATGCCATTTGTCCCAAACCCGAAAATCTCAAAAGACTAAAAATCTATTTGCCCGTTTTCAAGCAACTGACTTTCGCTGAAAGCTATGTACAGGAACAGTTCAAGTCATCCCTAGTACGCCTACAGTTCTTTGAACGCTAATGAGGAACTCAAAGGGGGGCTTTTAAAAGCTGGAATTCTTGATGAAATCATACGTTGGCGGATTGTGAAGGAAGACGAGGATGATTGTGTTCACCTTCATATGTAACAATGAGCATTGATGGATCATCTAAGCACCTTTCAACATGCTTTCTTGCAGGGCAGCCTCTCACACTGCTACACTTATAATAACCCCTGCAAAAATCATTGTGTTGAAGAGTTGAAGTAAGACCACAGATCAACAAGCTCAGACCACAGAATTAAATCGTCTAAGAAAATTAGTAATCAGTTAATTTATGCTCTCTAATTCTCTATCCATATTGCATGTGCTTGTAATAGTTATTTGGCATTAATCAGAAGTGAAAATGAATGCAAGTTCTTCTTATCAGTCTATCTTGATAAACTAAAGGGCCTGGTGATATTACTAAAGTTTGAAAATATAATTCAATCCACCTCGAGACATTCCAGCCTCAATTATACAAGCTTTTATCCTATTTGGGACTGTTTATTGCTTCCTGGTGAAAGACATTTCAGTTGAGTGAATTAGATGAACGAATCAGGAAAAGTGAAGGCTGATAAAAAGAAGGTTCACAGTGTAGCATCAACTTGCAACAAAGTCACAGATATTCCTCATGGTTGTCACTACAAATCAGGAGTGCCCTTATTGAGGAATTTCCCACTTTATTGACTAAAAATTTATTCCAGCACAAAAATGCAACATATTGTTCAAAATACAGTTGGCATATGCAAGGAATCATGATTTAAGCACCGACTTATCATTCTCAGACTACGAATCAAGAATGTCTTAAGTTTATATATAAGGAAACTTAATTGGATGAAAAACAAGTTAAAACCCAATTTACCTTGGGTGAGGTGAACCTTTAATCGGCTTTTGTCCATACTTTCTCCACGAATACTCGTCTGGTGGGATATCTGCAACCTTGTTACTTATGGCAGGGACTTTAATTGATCTCTTAATCCTGTGTTTTCTGCATTGAAAACATAATACAACACCACATCTTAGGTCATGTAACAAAATTGCACAGAAAAAAGTTGAATAAACTTTTCTTGAACATAATTTAAAGTCTAACCTTTTCTTAGAGCAATGACACTTTCCAGTGCTCCCACATCTCAACATCCCGTCTTGCCCTCTTGCAGAACACCTCTTTCTGTGCTGATTTGGATTCTGATCAGATGATTGTGTTGCTCGGATTAAGCTAAACCCGTTCCCATTCCCATGATCCAAGTTAGCCACACTTCCATCCAAACTCAATGAAGATATGAACGACCGAGTGGACGACATAGTAGGCGTACAAGTAGAGCTGTCAAAGTTAAGATTTACGCCACTGTTGCTCTTTCGGTACCAAACCTCAGCTGGATTCTTTAACTGCTGTCCTTGAATCAGAAACCTCTGCTGCTGAAGATGCTCATGCTGTTTCTGCAAGAACTGGTAATGTGCGGATGAAGCTGGATGAGCGAGCTGGAGCGGCGATTTCCCACTTGAGCTCAACTCGAGAGACGGGTAATTGCCCAAACACAGAGAACTCTTCCCGGTTGCTGAACCATTTTCTTGATTCCTAATCTCATTCAAGTTGGCTTGTAGAAGTTGGAGAGGCTGTTTGTTTGATTCATCAGGATTAACAGTAACCGGGCTTTCGAGGAATATGTTTTGGGGGAAAGGGGTCCTAGATTTCCTTAACCTAAATCTAGCATTGTCCAAACCATTGTTGAGAAGAGTCACAACATTCTTGAATTTGGCCACCGAATGGCCAGTTTCAGCCATTAAAGCCCTCTGCTGAGCTTGATCTTGGGGTTGGGATAAGATGCTAAGAACCCTATGACAGCTCTCCACAGCTGCCTTGTTAGCTTCTTCAACTCCTTCCATTTCCTAAAAAAAAATAGCCTACCAGTTCTAATCAACCAATTTCCTTGAAACCCTAAAATAATTCCTGACCCAACAAGCAAGAAGGCATCACAAGGATTTGATTTTCAAAGGGTCCAACCAACTGCAAAGAAATCAAACACCCACATAGAAAAGAAGTTAAGGGATTCACACAGAAATTTTGACACTCCCAACTTTTCAACTTTTTTAGTATGAGACCCAGAAGATCAGATTGAAATGCAGATAAGAGAGAGATACACCCACAAAGAGATCAAGCTCTAAAAATCCAAATTCCAGCTCATTAGGGAGGATTATTAAAATGGAAGAAAAAGGAGTTAGGAAAGAGAAGGTGAAAGAACAGACCTTGGTGGTGTTAGCAAGACTTGAAGCCCTTTTTCCTGTCAAACCCTAGATTCTCTTCGTCCCACTCATCCATGGCTTTGCTTTGAAATTTGAAAGAGTTGGGAGGTGTGAACGAGAAGACTTTTGCCTTAAAGCCTTTGTTGCTGGTCTCTTCACGCGGCCAAAAGAAAAGAAAACTCACTGAGGCAGCTCAGCAGCTCTCATATATCTCTTCAATCTTTATGCTTTTCTATTTGCACACCCAGCAACCTCAAAATGAATAAAAAGGAATAATAAAATGGAGAGAGAACAAAAAACACAAGTCCTCTAGTTGGAGAGAGAGAGATGCTCCAAAATTCAACACAAACAGAAAAAAGAGAGGAGGAGAACAGTATAAGCCTAGAAAGAGAAAGTAGGTGTGTAAATTTTAGATTTTTGGAGTACTATCCTTTGAATATGTGAATTTTCACAAAATCATGTCAACTAAAAAAAAATCCTTCATTATAGTTTTGTTGCAACACTACCCATATAGGAATAAGATTTCATGGAATTGCTTTTCAATTCAAGGTTTAGGGTTGCTTTTCAATTCAAGGTTAAAAGGGTATTTTGATCGAATCTTATAGGAATAAGATTTCATGGAATTGACAAAATAACATTATGCTAAAATTTAAAAAAATTTGAACCACTCAAACCAAATTAAAATTATTTTATTTATTTTATTTTTTTCCGGATGTTATAAAGCACACTTGTTAAAAATTTCAGTAGATTTGGCTTTGTACAGAGAGCGGATCACGATTGAGGGGCAGTAGTGGACTAGTAGGAGAGGGCGAGCCTCACCCTCCCACTAGCTCTCTTTGTCCCTTCAGTTCTTTTAGCTTTTACACTTTGTTCTCTCTTCTCTTTGTCCGGTTTCCTACAGCGCCACCTTCTTTTGTTTGGTTGTTTAGACATACCCTCCTTGTTCGGCCCGGGGCAAGGCAAGTGGTGATCCTCTATTCCACTTCTATATTTCACTTTCGTGTTCCAATTAATTATATAAATATTAAGTAAACTCCATTGGATCCTCCAAGTTGATTTTTATATTATAGAATGTTATCAAACAATTTTTAGACATTTGCATATCAATATTCGGACAATGTTGTGAAAATTCATATAGTTATGAATGGTTTTGTTACTTTTGTATAAATAGCCCAATAAATGAAGTGCAGTTTTCCGCCCCTTGATCTCTAATCTCTATGACCAGATTTTCCAAGTAGAGGTCCCCATTTAACACATTGCCATATCCTTGCCACTTCCACTCTCTTCTTAAATTGTCATCATAAATCAATTAGTTATTGGATAATAATAGTAGTAATATTTATTACTTTAATTGTTGAATTCACTTTAGGAGCAAACATTATCCCCAGCCCCCACCCAATTTGAAGCAAGTATTACAGCCTAAAACAAAGACCATTTATGACCACCAGTCAATATTTTGATTTTTGGCTGTTGTTTTGCACTACATGAAAAAAATGACCTTTCCCATCTAGTTTGATCGATTAGTGTCACTTTATATTTTAACCGGGGTAATTCATGATTCTATTACACTAAGTATTGTAGTGCACTTTCCGCACAAGTGCAAACCTAAATTCCATATTTTGTTTAGATTTTTTTATTGGTAAGAATTAGGGTCGTCACAAGTGACCTCGGTAAATTACTCTAAAAGCTTAATCATTGAACCAAATGTCTGAAGGTCCATTTTTCGTTTGGTATTTGTAATAAAATAGTGTTACTTTTTATGTCTTTTTAGCAAAATCATATATATTTTATATTGTTAGAAAATTTTAAAATATCAGGTTTTTAAGAACATGTTTATCGACATTACTTTTGTTGGATGCTTGAGTTTTTATTTTAAAATATTAAAAGAGAGGCATATATGATGGAGATGTAATGCTTAGATTTTAAAATCAAATATCAACTTATTTGAGATAATCATAAGGGTGCCAAGTTGCAGATGGCCAAGAATTATTTCAGTTGTTTGTGAATAATTAAATAAAACGACTATTACGGTTTTTTAATCTTAAACAAAAAAAAATTATATGTTTTATATTTTCTTTTTATTATTTATACATATCAAATATGATTATACTAGTATGTATTCCCGTACCTTGTACGGATTTTTCTTAAATAAAAAATTAATAATAAAATATTTTCAAATATATTTATTATCCGAGAAAAATAATTATGTAAATACTTAAATATAAATTTTTGTTATGATTTGCGTAAAAAGATAAAGCAATTACATATAACTAATCAAGATTTTTTCATATAAGGTAATAAATGATTGGATTATAATAATAACCAAATTGGCAGGGAGATTGTTATACGGTTACAAAGATAACTATTCAATTAAGATATCTTAGTTAAAAACGATTCTATCTAAAAATAAAATAAATATTTTAGAATTTGTATGATAGCATAAAAAAATATCTTAATGTTCTTCCTATCTATCATATCCAAAAATAAAAGATTGTTTAATAATGAGATTTTCTATCCTATATTCTAAAAACATGGATAAGAATTTATCATATCCAAAAATTAAAAAATAAAATAAAAAAGGATGGTGTGGTCCAATCTAAAAGCGACATGTGTCGTTTAATAATTTTTTTAACCTCCGCTTTAGTATATAGTTATGATTGGACATATTTTATATTAGTAATTTTTCAAATGTTTGAAAATTTATTGGTAATGGTAAGATTAGATATGATTCTTTATGATGTGAAAGAAAGACAACGTGAAAAAGTAAAATCTTATGAGATTCTCAAAATTATTCGATAAACATGCCCTAAAAATGTTAATTAATTGTTATCATAAAGTGCTTATTACACCTGTCAATCGGGTCGGGTCGGGTCGGGCGGGTTCGGGTTCGGTCATTTCGGGTTCAGGTTAAATCGGATTCCGGTTCGTTATGGGTCACGGGTCAATCGCGTCGGGTTGTAGCAGGTTTTCGGTCGGGTCAGGTTGACCAGCGCGTCTAAAATCTCATTTTTTTCTTATGATTATTTTGTTTTTATTTCTTATATTTTTTAAAAGTTTAAATATTACACAAAGTTGAATGGGAGCCTAGCAACTAACTGGGCTCCGACACCCTTATTCAAGACAAAACACAAGCGCTGAAAAATAAAGGAACGAATATTAAAATCAATTTTTAATTAAATAATAATATTTAATTATAATATATTATTTTTATTTATTTTAATAATAAAATATATTATAAGTTTCAAAATAATTTTTTAAAATTCTGTAAATATACTAAATCGGTCAACCTAACAGGTTTCGGGTTCTATCGGGTTCGGTTTATTTCGGGTTTCGGGTTCAAATATTCGGGTCTTGACCCTAAAATTATCGGGCGGGTCGGGTCGGGTTAGCGGGTTAGGTTAGTTTTTGACTGGTCTAGTGCTTATGTATGACTAGACCTGTCAATCGGGTCGGGTCGGGCGGGTTCGGGTTGGGTTAAATCGGGTTTGGTTTCGTTATGGGTCACAGGTCAATCGGGTCGGGTTGTAGCGGGTTTTCGGTCGGGTCGGGTTGACCAGCGGGTTTAAAATATCCTTTTTTTATGATTATTAAAATCAATTTTTAACAAAATAATAATACTCCATTCGATTCAAAATAAGTGTCGTTTTAGTGTTAGACACAAGATTTAAGAAATGTATTAATTAAACTCAAAAGTGTAAATTTTTTATAAATTTTAACACTCGTCACCTTTTTCAACTAATGAATGAATAACATTAATCAATAAAAACACATTCCAATAACAATTCTCATAACTCACTCCTAATCAATTGCCTAGAAACCCTAAAACGACATATAAATTGGATTAAATTCAAAGTGATAAATCGACACTTATTTTGAATCGGAGGGAGTATTTAATTATAATATATTATTTTCATTTATTTTAATAATAAAATATATTATAATTTTCAAAATAATTTTTAAAATTTTTATAAATATACTAAATCGGTCAACCTAACGGGTTTCGGGTTTCAACCCAACGGGTTTCGGGTTCTATCAAGTTCGTTTGATTTTGGGTTTTGGATTCAAATTTTTGGGTCTTGACCCTAAAACTATCGGATAATTTGGATCGGGTTGACAGGTTGGGTCAACTTTTGATAGCTCTATGTATGACGGTATGAGTTATTTTTTACACATTTCCCTTTGTTTCTTAAATTTTTTATGCATATTATAGGAAGTCGGATTCATGAAAATGTCCGCCAGTTAGGGTCCCACAAGGGAACCAACTAGGTAGCCGTTATGGAGACAACCAATTACTTTCATCCACGTAGAGATGAGAACGTCTAACGTGCACCGTAGGATGACACCATAACGCGAAAAATGGGTCCCACAAGTTGACTTTAGTGGCCCAACCCCCTCCTCACGCTCTCTTTCCCTAGTGTGAGGCCACGCGCTCGGCTATTCTTGTCACGTCACATCACCAATATCAAGCTCATTATGAAGAGCATACATAGTCCAATTTGATTAAAGATTTTGATTAACTAATAATTGTCCATTTGTCCTAATCTACGTCTTCAACTGATTACAACAACATGAAATCCAAAACTGTTTTCTACGGACAATTATCTTACAAATACATAATCCAATTTTAATTAGCCAATCAATTGTTCCGGTTTAGGCCACACCTAAACCTAAATCTTACCCTCTTTGGTTTAGGCGGTTTTCCGATTTCCCAGTTCCAGTTCTTATTTTGACGGTTAAAATTTCGGTTTAAAAAAATTGGCCCTTGAAAAAAAATAGACAAGAACCTGGTCGGATTCTCGACCGAGTTCTTAAAAAAAATGGCCGTTGTGACCGGTTGACCGGACAAAACGGCGGTTATTCCCGATTTGACGGTTTGGGGTCTGGGCCAGTTTGGGTCCGACAAGGTTTAGGTTTAGGTTTTGACCGGTCTGAACCGGCCTAATTTATAGGTTTAAAACCGAACCGGCCACTTCTAAATTTTGGCGCATCTTCATTAATTTAAAAGCATCTTAGTGGATTTGACTCTTTTGTGTGTGTATGTGAAATTGTGAATCGATCGTCACCAAAATTCTATTTCTTTTTAATGTAGAATGTTATAAAGTTAATGGAATCATCATTCGGGGGTGTTAAAGCTTAATTGTAATGCGCAACGTGCATTATTAAGCACGACCATAAGATTTGGCTTTTTATCATTGTGTGTAAAAAACTAAAAATGGATCGATCGTCACACGTACAGATTCCATTTCCCTTTGGCGTAGAATATTGGAAAGTAATTCACATGTTGAAAAAGCTTAGTGTGAAACCTACATTATTACTAGCACGATCATAAAAAGTTTTTTAGGCAACCCTTTTGGTCTCAATCAACAATCTTCTGGATCATACAAAGATTGTAATTCAAGTCTTTAACTAGACCTGTCAATCGGGTCGGGTCGTGCGGGTTCGGGTTCGGTCATTTTGGGTTCGAGTTGAGTCGGGATCGGGTCGTTACGGGTCACGGGTTTAACCGGGTCGGGTCGTTGCGGGTTTTCAGGCGGGGCGGGTTGACCAGCGGGTCAAAAACATAGAATTTTTTATGATTATTAAAATAGATTTTTAATTAAATAATAATATTTAATTATAATATATAATCTTTATGTATTTTAATAATAATATATATTATATTTTTTAAAATATATTTTATACATTTTTTTATAAATATACTAAATCGGTCAACCCAACGGGTTTCGGATTCTATCGGGTTCGGTTGATTTCGGGTTTCGGATTCAAATTTTCGGGTCTTGACCCTAAAATTATCGGATGGGTCGGATCGGGTTAGCGGGTTCGGTCAGCTTTTTACAACTCTATCTTTAACACATGCCGTATATATCAAGGATCATTCATCTAAACTTTTCCTTAGCTTACAATTTCATTGGGTTTTGGGTTTCCTTATTTAGGAGGAAAATATAAATTGTAAAATAGGTGAATATAAATTGAAAAGGAGGTAAATGTAAATAAAGAAACCATTAGCTTAATTTTAGAAGAGTATTATTTATTTTTATTGCTAATTTTAAATTTATTATGTAATGCTTACCTTTAAATTTCTAATTAGAGAAACCCCAATCATTGTTTAATACATGTCAAATTATTCGCATAAGAAAATTTATATGTTAAATTTTTTTTTTGGTAGAATTATATGTTAAATTTTTAATAACAAACCTTATAAATTATTATTTAGAATTTAATATGACAAACATTTTTATAGGGTATAATTTTATGGGAATTTATAATATCTTACATATATATTGGTTGAACTTGAAAGCCTACGTGGACCTCCTCTACTATCCATACTCCACCCTCTTCCTCATTTAGGTTGGGCTATGCCTATATATGTTGTCCAAATCCGCGTATGTTATTGTTATGGAGCGGGTGGTGTTGATCTTGAATTGGTTTTGTTCGGAGTGAAGCGAAGTTGATATTGATTTCATTGGAGTCGGGTAGGGTCGTCTTAGGAGTCTCTAGAGGTTAATTAAAACAGAGTCACTTACTCACTTGGAAGCCAAGCTATTTTGTGGTGGTTAATGGGTTGGAGGAATGACGTTGACGGTCAATCGTAGACATGAAGAGCTATGATTAGGGTTTTTTTTCTAAAATGCATGATAGCACTTTGAGATCTGTAGATACGTTAAAGCATCTCCATCAATCAACTTCCAAGTTTCTTAAAAACCCCAAAAAATAGTAAAAGCCATAGGATACCATAGAGAAATTGAATAGAGTTACGTGAAATATATCGATTATATATAAAATGAGAAAGTGTATTGAAACATATAAGAGGTTGGTAACAATTAAATCAAAATAATATTATAAACAATACGGATCGGAGTATATATCTTCTTGCTTTACTACGTACATATTTAATAAATAAATCTCACAATGATCCAATCAATTGCTTTTACATAAAGAGGAGGATATTTGCCTCTCTATCTTTTTCATATGGGGCTATTTTTTGAGAGAAGAGAAAGTGAAAAAATTTGCATGCTTTTGAGGCACATGCAGATGATACTACTTTTATATATTCATGAATCGGTATGTACGTTATTCACTCCATCCATTTATACAATTATACTTATGCTATCCTGATTACAATACGGGCCGGGTAAAGTGAAACTTAAGTGTTAACTAATACGACATGATCAAAGGGATTTAGGGTGTGTGCCGAGTATGTATCCCCGGTAGGGGAAAATTAAATATTTCTATACTAATATAATCGCAGGGGTTCTCCGTTTCTTGACAAAAAAAAAAAAGAAGAGATTTAGGGTGTAATGTGTAAATTAATTATCTACGTTTCCTTGTCGAGAAAACTCTTCGATATCTACTTTCATCACGTGTTTTTTTTTTTTGGAAATGATTTCCTTGTTCTGCATGAACTTACATGTTCATGTATATGTTCATTTTACCAATTACATTAGATTTACACTCGGCGACATAATTAGACCAAAAAAGCGAATATATAAGTGTTGGTCACGTTCAATTGTGAATCATACATCGAAGTTAAGAATGATTCTAAGTTGTAATATAACTCTTCTTATTGTTTAATTTTAGGATAGAATTCGCTAAGCTTATATGTTTGGGGGGCGCTTGATCATTGGACTTACCTCTTTGTAACAATGAAGTGTTTTTAATTCGCTGATGCATAACTCTAGTATGTTGTATCATGTATGGATGTATGATTTTTTTATATAGACTTATTATTTATAATTGGTAAGCATTTATAAATAAAATATAATCTTATCATGATATCTTTGTATAAATTCAAGCCTAGATGGCCGCCCAACCCGCCTGACCCACATAGCCCACATAGCTCGCACAACTTGCCTAGCCCGCTTAGGCCCTCTCCCAGCCCGCCTAGTTGCCGCCCAGGACAAAATCGGGACGGTGGGTCATCATCCAACACCTACACGGCTGCGGAGACCGTTTTTTAGAACATTGTGTATATAAATACTTGGCTAGGTTACATCTTACAAAATACAAATATATATGATGTATCTCATGATATAGTATTGGAATACTCATCACAAATCGGAAATCTAAAGAGAAATAAGCCTGAATAAGTACCATTGGGCCACTCCTTCTATTACCCATTGGTTTTAGGATAGAACTTTACTGAAATTGTGTACTAGGCTTACGTATGCACGTGATTCATAAAGTTTCACATGCTGACCCACGACATTTCACACATAAGTATGTATGAACGTACTAAATTAACACAAATTCACTCAACTGATCTAAAACATAGATCTTGGGAAATACCCTTTATATTTCTAATTTTATACTGCTTTAGGCTGCAGATTGGCACATAGAATGATAACGTTTAAAGCTGGTCTGCATGAATCAAAAGAATGCAAAAAAGGGAGATTAATTTGGCGATCGAAGTAGATGTAAATATGAATATAAACAATTAGAGAAAGGGGAGTATATGAAAATGAAAAGTGGATGAAAAGCAAAAGGGCAAAGAATAATGGAGAAATGCATTGGGATTCGAAGAGACAGAAGAGCAACAAACAAATATTGCATGGAGCTACCCAACCCACCACTTGACTTCCTCCATCTACCTTAGTGGACTTGCTTTGTCTGCATCCAATTAGATTCATCCAAACATATATCACATATCATATATCATATATGTGAGGTGAGATGACACCTACAAAACCAAACTATGTACACATCCATCACTCATGTTTTGCTTGCAATTAAATTTCTAAGTGGGGTCCTTTCCTTCTTCTTCTTATTATGAAAACTTGTTGATCTCTTCCGTGAACTTTGGTGATTGTATCCTTCAGTTTTGGACCTAACTCTAGTGTTGGAGATGGAAGAAACGTTCCATTAAACTTGCTATGAGGTGTCCATGAATTCAGATTCGAATCTCCGAGAGAACATGTATCTTTTCTTTTTGGTTGCTCACTAGTTTGTCAGAGCTTCGTCTTGACTACGTCCAACTCGACTCGGGCCACACATATGACTTTGGCGGACGAGTTTCCCAAAGTGAATTTTCTTATATCCAATGGAGTTGAACCCTATACCTCATGGATATAGAACAGAAGACTTACCACTTGAACCAATTCCCTGCAGTGTCACCACTCATGACTCACCTCTATCAAAGAGCCTATGCATTGTCTATCTAGATTAGAATGGCGTTGACCAATTGAACGAAGTGAACAACATTGACCCAGTGTAGCTCTTTCAGCGGAATCTGGGGGGTCAGGATGGGGGCACTCCTAGCTTGACGTAGAGAGGGTGCGCCCGGAGAGACCCAGAATGAAGTGAAAAAAAAATTCTTTTGTGAATCCTATAGTTGCTTGTAGATTTGATGTTTGGATATGTTTAGCGGCCAAGATTGGGCATATCGATCAAATGGGCCATATTGATGGGCTTGACATGAATATTGGAAGGCCCAAAGTCTCCACTTTGTTTCTGGACATATGTCCATGTGATATTATCATAAAAGACCCAAATTGAAAGAGGGTACAATGAGATTAAATAACAAGGCCTAAATAAATCTTGAATGTAACAAATGAACTTGAAATAACATTACAAGGCCCAAATTCAAATGCATCCAACAGAGAGCTAAAAAAAAACTTTTGCCCTTGTCATATGCATTATGCAGAGCTGAGACTTGATGAGGGGAAGCCATAGATAAACCTTCATTATACCACTGCAAATCTTCAACTCTCCCAATGGAATTTGATCTACAATGTTGAATATGCTAAGATCCAAGAAGCCCTTTTTTCCGAGCATATGCCATTATCGACAAGAAGAGGGACCCACATGCCAGCCCTGTAAGAATCACCACCTAAAATAGTTTTCCACAGGAAACATTAAAACAGTGTAAGAATTAAGATCATTGCCAATATTAGATAAATGAGGAGCAAAAACATGTTCTAAGAAGTTTTGTCACTCAAAAAGAAAGTACCCATTTGAAAAGGTGATCATGGTGATCTCTCCATTTGTAAGGTATGTTCATGCCGAATATAGCACCAACCAAGGAGTATAGAGATAGGCACACGCTCGAGGAGCTTACAAAAAGTTCAAGCTGAACAAAGAAGAAATAAGGTGAAAAGGAGGAGCTTTTTCAGCAGTCAGAAGGTGGAATCTGTAGTGTTAAGACGGTATAAGGAACTGAGTTTTCCTGTACCTGAATCAGCTGATTCCGGTGGCTGTCGAGCTGCAATAGCAATTGTATTGTAAATGGTTAAGTTCTTGATTTTCCAAACTCAACTGACACAAAAATAAATAATCCAGGCATGTAAAATGATGTTTGAATTCATCTTGTCTTGCTTGTTGTGTTACCTGAATATTGATATAATCTTCAGTGTCGTCTATGTATTCACGAAGCTGCACAACATTAGTACTTCTATGTCAAATCATAAAAAATGCACAACAAACATCGAGAAAAGATCAAGTGTGTGTTTGGATAAAGCATTATGTAACACTATAAGACATGATTTTGCATTAACCCCCACATTATAAACACAACTAAAAATATAAGTTAAATTAGAAGTTATAGAAGGAGCTTCATCTAGGAGTACTTACAGTGTTCAGCTTGTTCAGAGTACTCTCGATTTGCATGAAGTAAGCCTGATATGTTTTTCCCAGATGTAGTTAGTATTAAGAGGTTGCAAAAAACCGTAAGAAAACATGAATTACTCTGAAATTATTACTAATTACTGTCCTAACCTCGAGCAACATCTCGAGCTGCTCAACATCACTCTCCTCGTGTGCTGTGACAGCACTTGCTCGGCTAGCTCTCGACATTTTTGTAACAGTTGTAGGCGATGCAGGATACCAGTTTGGAATAATAGGGCTAGTAAGAGGTGAAGAGTTGCCATAAAGTTTTCTGGATAAGTAAAGATCCGCCATGTCATCGTCATCATCTAGAAGTTGTTCAAGCTCATCTCTAATCTGGAAGATCACCAATCGAAGCAGAAAATTGTATGGGCAAAAAGAGACTGAAAAACAAAAACTAAGTCCAAGGCGAAAGAATTCTAAAGCATATATACCTTCTGAACCCGATTCGTCAACCTTGTCATTGCACTCTTCAATTTTCGCACCCTGTCTAGATTTCGACTGCTGATCTGTCAAGAACCATTTCTCAAGCTCTTAGCACAAATGGTCCAACAAGAGTTATCATCAAATGGTCCATCTAGTCTAAAAACATTTGCTATATTATTAATGTAGGGTGGGACCATATTTCATTATCTAAGGATTAAGTAGCCTCCTTTTTCGGTTTCTCTTGTCATATACAAGATTCATTTGGCGCATCTGTCGATTGTTCATTATAATTAAGGACCTCAACATTCATGAAATTCTCACAAATGCTTATTGTATATAGAATTGTGTACATAGGAAAGAATTTTATGATCTTACCTTGGAAGTGAGCTCATCTAAAGCAGGATAAGTCGCCGTCTCCAACTCCGTGGTACGGGCATCCAAGAAACTGCATATACTTTCCAGCATTACCTCTAAAGCTCGGAACTCAAATGGAAAATCTACACCAATTAACAGCCAGCCAACAACAGCATCATAACATTTACAAACAAAAACACAAATGTTGACTAATTGAACTAGTGTTTATTGCCATTTAAATTTCACCCACCATTTTCTTCACCAATTAGGGCATCATTTCGGATACCCAATTGCTCTTCCTCCTCTCCTCGGCCGTCACAGGCCGCATCTGGAGAAGCCATTAGCCGCCTTTGCAACTCCTCAACGATTGGGACCACGTCATCATCCAACGGGTCTCTAAGCAGAACCTTCAATTTCACCAAAACACCATAGTTGAGATCAAAGCAAAATTCTAATTGCGAAATTCGATGCGATTCAGAAGAAATTACCTCCTCTGCTGTGATGATTGCTTTGATATGCTAAACCCTCAAAAACCACCACCACATGCGAACACCAATTCAGCATCAATTGAAACAATAAACAAAGGAGGAAGAAATTGAGGAGAAATTGACCTCCAAATTGACGACAATTGCGCGTTCCCTGCCGAGAATAGTTGAAGGGTAAGAGAGCAAAGGGTCGAGAATCCGGAGGTCGCGAGCGGGGATTCGGACGCGGCGCATGATCGCGTACTTGTCCAAATCGAAGACCTCGGTTTCGCCGCCCTCGCTGAACACCATCCAGCTCCGAGAAACGAGCGTCTTCTTGATAATCGGCGCGTGCTCTTCAAGCGGCACCAGAAAGCCTTCCGGCGGTGCCATTTTTTTCGAATTGGGGGTGGGGAGGAGTGAGTCAGAAGTGGGAATTGGGGAGGGATATGGAAGGTAGGCCTTCGATCGCCATTAATGGGGGTATGTGGGGGTGTTTGTGTCTGGTAATGGTGGGATGGAAGATTGGGATTGCAAAATTGTGCATGGCGTGTAGTGAATTTGAGTGGCATGTGGTGGGGTTGTGCACTGAATGCGACTCCTCTCTGTAAAATTTGCATTTGAGTTTGGTTCGAAAACCAGACAAATGCTTCTCTGCTCCTACCTCTACGCGCCCATTCAAGCGCTTAATTCCACGCGCTTTTCTTGTTCAACAATAGTCTCTCGCTTGACTTGTTTAAATTTCGTACATTTAGTATGTTTGTCTTTACTACTTTATATTCTCTGGTTTATAAGTCAATTAGCAAGATAAGTTACCCTAAAAAATATAGCCAAAAAATCAATTTATACATAGACAACTTGATATCAAAAAAACAAATGTCCACCGGTCAAGGTGACCCACTGGCAAATATGCATAATAAAAATCCATGTATACACGAAAAGTTGTAGGCTGGTAGCCAATGATGGGTAGTGTGGATAGGAATTTGATGGATCTACGTTCCCTAACCAAGAAGGAAAAAAACGGGTGTACTCCAAACGCGAGTGAATGCGCGTGGGTGTGAATAAAGCGATTTTGTTTTGCGGCCAGTAAGGCCGGTCAGTTCCGTACAAGAGACGTCCAGTTTGTCCAGATATTTAAAAAAGGCGGTTAATCATCGTCGGCTATTTTTTGCCTCATTTTTATTGTTTCAAATTTTCTACCTGTTTGGGCTGGGCTTTCAAATGTTGGGCTAGGCCCAGATTATATGCGGCCTGTTATCTTTTATTTATTTATTCCGATTCGATCGTGCAAACCATGAATGAGGTCGGTCCTACATACATAGTGGGGACTCAAAACCCAATGGTGGCCATAATGCTCGTATCGACCTTGCCACATGTTCCACTAAGACCGTTGCCCGTTGGCATACCATCATGAATTTAGGATGATTACTATATAGAAGGTGTAATGTTATTATCTGTAGGTAAAGTTGGTAGGTCCAATTCAGAATGCTTTAACAGGTTAGAATTTTGTTTTTAAAAGGATTGCTACCTTTATTTTGCTTATTAAGCCAACAATCTCCATCTACTCGATCGGTCCATTGATACACAGGATTAATACCTCTAGTTAAAGTTGAACTTTGACGTATAGTTTTATAAGTTGTAAAAACGCTTTTAACACTACTACATAGTCCATCAAGTATTTGTATATTCATTTCAAAATATATACATCATATATAATATAACATTACAAATCAGTTAATGTCAAAACTTTGATCCATATCAAATCCGAGTATTTGAGATAAGTATCCAAATTGAACTGGATATGAATAAATTTGAAGAATCATTTTAGTCAGGGTTAATTATCAAATCGGAGTAACACATCGGATAATTTCGCTCGCCCTAGATCTGTAGACGCAAGCGCATTAACACATGACTAGCTAGGCAAGTGCATTAGCGTTGATTAGTGTAACGGAATGGATACTCCTAATTACTAAAGGTCCATTTATTGGTTGCACGCACATAGATAACCATATATCGAACCTTATCATGTCCTAGTTAATTGACGACGATGGATGTCCAAAGAGAAAAAAAGTGGCAAAATCGATCTAAGTTTCCAATTAATTTCCAAGCCTTCTTGGCCAAATGAAGCAATGCAAAGTTTAATGAAAGTCAACAAAGCCATGACCGTTGCTTTTAATGCTCATCATCTCGAGATGAGCTATCTTCTTCTTTAATCAACACATAATAGGAGTACGTTTTTTTTTTTCCTGCTACTGGATACTATAATCTCATATGTTCACGGAATTACAATAATAATATAGTACTACTCCGTAAAATAAGGGGAAATGGTGCATTTAAAATTTGTGGGAAACTTTTTTAGTAACAAATTAATAATGTTTGATGGATTTCGTAATATATAAGTATCTACTGTCCTGGCTCCAAAGAAAATTGATGAATAATGCAACATGGTACGAAAAATATCATAATGAAATGGAACACAAAAAAAAAAAAGGTTTACGATCGAGATTTTAAGTTTGTTAGTCCAGTAGGTAATTATTTACAAAAACTTTTTAGCATATGCTATTTTGAATTCATAATAAAAATGATCATTGATTCATAATTTTTTTTATTGTAAGTAAGAACAATGACTAATAGTACTACTCCATATTACAATTTCTAATGCTTTGTTGGGGGGTGGTGGTGGTGGTGGTGGTGGTGGGGGGGGGGGGGGGGGGGGGGGGGGGGGGGGGGGTTAATTTGAAGCTATGGTTGCCACAATGCCATGCCGTACACGGCATGAAAATCGATGAGACGATCACCGACAAAATCAGTCTAGCATTTGCCGCTTTCACTAATTTAATTTTAAACAGTTCTCTCTCTAGCTATTTGTTTATGTTAATGAATACTTTATTATTTACATGTATACTAAACACTACCTATAAGCAAACATGAATGTATGTAATACGTAGGAGAAGGTTAGCTAGATAAAGTTTTGAGTAAATAGAGATGAACCAAAAATCGACACAGAGAAGCGGATTATAAACAAACAGTAGATATATGTAGTGAAATTGACAACATAGGATTGGTTCTACTAGCCAACTATAAATATTAATACGATAGAAATGGTTCAAAAGAAATTCCAAAAAATAAAATAGGTTGGACAAATTTTCAACCAACTAAAAATAATAAACGATAATTGACAGAAATAAGGCATGAGACGAGACCGTGTTGCCATTGTGGCCCATATTTGTCGGTTCATTTCATGTGCTACAACTGCTTTCTTCTTCTAATCAGGAGAACAACATTGTGAGTTGAATGTAATTAGGTTTGATTAAATCACAATATCATATCTGAGTGGCATAGGGTGTGTTTAGGAGTACAATCTTCTAGCCAGCATTTATTAAATTTTTATATGTGTTGGGCTATCCGAATTTCGGCCCAAATCCGGTGATCAAAAGCACTATTCATCATAAAGAAAGAGGCCCAAAATTCGTCGATCAAGCGGGCGTCAAGGCGTGGGTGAAATGGCTAACGAGCTCGCGACATATCCGTTGGTAATGACTAAGGCATTCAATACCGACGGTGATATTCGCGGGATAGGGAGACCGGTAAAGGCCAACGTTCAACTAGGATGATTGGAATATAAAAGGCCTTGAGCATGGAAGAAAGGGACACAGAAAAACGTACACTTACAATCGGCATATTCATCCTCTCCTTAACCTCAATTATCAAAAAGCTAATGTTCAATTATTCTTGTAAACCAGACAAGGCGTCGTCGCCGTTCAATCACCAAGAATTGTTATATACAAATTATCTCATTTTCTGCATTTCAATCATGTTCTTATTTACATCTTTACTGAATACTATCTTGTTTACAAATATTAACACGTTTAGACTACTTTTTTTGTTAGGTTTCTCTCATTCTGGCAAGTAACGCGTTTACGTGTTGAATCTGCCAAAAACAATTGGCCCCCATTGTGGGGCTTAGCCAAAGAAGAATTGTCGAAAACCGTAGACTCAATCCACACGCAAGATGGACGGTATCAATGCTACTTACAGTCACGTTGATGATCTTGGGAACAATGAAATCACTCAGGATGATTGGCGGACAACAAGCCGAGAACGTGGCGGAAGGAAACGAACATAATTCTGGAGATGAAAACGAAAACCCTACCACTTCTACGGCTGTTGTCGGAAGAGGGGTGACGGCGGATTCTGATGTCATCGCTGAATTGCTTGCATCCATGCTCACCCTCAAAAAGGATCTGGAAAACCAGAAAGATGCTCATGCTAAGTTCATTGAGGTATACGAAAAACATATTGAAACTTTAACTAATGAATGTAATTTGCTTCAATCTCAAATACAATCAACAACAAATTGACAACGCGTTACAAGAGCAATGGAAGACGTTGATTAGATCTGGACAACCCAAATCTCATAACCCTAGAAGACAGGAGACATGCAATTGGTTATCAAGTAAACGATAACTCTTTAAGGGCTGTCAGAGAGCATGTCAAGGTAGTTCAACTACGAGAACGCCTCAAGGCCCTGGAGGATCGAATCACTCAGGTTCCGGGCCCCCCCACAACCGATAGCAATAGAGAGGTGGGACGGATATACCGATTCCCCCTTTGTACTTGCTATCACAAGGGTAGACATCTCTCGAAAGTATTACGTCCTCGACGTACCAAAGTATGAAGGGGTTACGGATCCAAATCCACATATAACCGCTTTTAAGCAGGTAATGAATATTAGCACATTTCCTTTTGACATGAAGGAAATTGTTATGTGTTGTTGGTTCGGTAACACTTTATCCGGACCAACACTCAACTGATACTCTCATTTACCACTTGGTAGTATTTCATCTTTTGCTGAGTTGGTTGACAAATTCAGGGTCAGGTTTGCAAGTAGCCGACATGCCAAGAAGCGGTCTAGTGATCTGCACCGCTTAGTCCAAAGGACTAGTGAGTCTTTAAAGCCTTCCTAAACAAGTACAATGAAGAGTTGGTGACCATAGAAGGATGCGATACCGCCATAGCTGTTGAAGCATTTTGAAGAGGCATCTCCTCCGGTAACCCTGATCTTTACCATGAATTAACTAAGTACCCTTGCTCGAATTTCGATGTAGTATAGGTAATCGCGTTGGCACATGTATGGTTGGAAGAAGACGACCTCTTCTCCAGCAAGACCGCCAACCCTCACCGACCAGAACGCCAACAAGGGCGATGAGAAACCAGATATGTTCCATATCCAAACTCTTCATCCGCCAAGCCCACTGTGAACATGACATCTTATAAGGGGTACAAGCGCTATGAAGATCCAAAGCTACCCCCGAGATTATCTTACTACAAATTCCGGGTGGACGCGACGGAGGTGGTCAGAATGCTTAGCAACATGGGGGATACTCAAGTGGCCAAGGAAGAGTAACACGCCTTCATACCAGAAGGACAAGTCCAAGTGGTGTGAATTTCATTTCGACCATGTCCACAGAATGGACGAATGTATCGCGTTACGGAAGAGGTAAGTGATTGTGGCGATCAGATTTCACACTTAGCCGCCAATGATGGGTCCTCTTGTCCCGTTGGCCAACCAACTCGAACGGGCATCCAATCTTCCTACTACGTGGTTTTTCCCCTAGATCATCACCAACTTGTAGGTCCGTATAATAACACCCGATTTCCCCTTCTTCTTTGGCTTGTACTCACCGACCAACACAAATGCTAAAAAGACTTTCATTTCACATGAATTCTTAATAGTCAACACCATGTTCAAATTTCATCATATTTCTCTAGCTCATGTTAGCATATCTTTTGTTCCGACCACTCATTATCAGACTCAAAGTGGCTAGAAAAATCGGGAAACTAGAAGCAATTAAATATAACAAATACTTAATTATAACGATTATAAACTCACAAATTCATTACAATAAAGTATAAAATATGATTAATTATAAAAATTATGAGAAATTAAAACTAACAATTTGTAGTCCATCAACTAATTTAACAATTATAATAACTATAAAATATGATTAGTTATAACAACTATAACGATTTCTACTCAACTAATTTAACAATTATAACAACTAAAACGATTATAAACTCACAAATTCGTCACAATAAAGTATAAAATATGATTAATTATAATAAAACTAACAATTTAGTAAATAATGGATTACATACCACTTCTTCATTTTGATGCAAAACGACCTCGTTTTGATGTCCACTACAGGGAATTCTGTCTAAACAACCATCTTCATCCACAAGATCCTCGTTTAGATTAACCGGATTTGAACTAGAATGTCCTTGCCCTCCAAAAATTACAAAAAATCCGACACTATTTTCGTAGAGCTATTTGGAGATGGTATTTGAGGGAGCTATTTGGAGAGGTACTTGGGGTGAAATGCCGAATCCGCTACCGATTTCAATTGCCTCTACTTCGTCTTACAAATAGCCGCGGTGAAACTCGTTTTTTACCGTTGAGAGTCAAGGTAGTGGCTACCGCTACCGATCTAAATTTTTTTTACAGTTGAAGGAAGCGGTAACAACTACCGTTACATTCAACAGTAAAAAACTGATTTTTTTTAACAAATAGCGGTAGCAGTCTTCAACTTTTTTTAAAAAAGAGCGGTAGGGCACATCGCTATTAAAAAGTCAGTGCAACCTATTAAAAAAGTAGTAGGGCACACCGCTATTAAAAAGCCAGTGCACCCTACAACTTTGACGGGAGCGCTCTAAGTCCATGATAAATAAACCATATACCTTTATAAAAACGGATTTTCTGAAATATATACCATGGACACACAATAAGAATACAAAGTTTGATAATTTTTTTTTTTTAAAAGGATTCATTAATTTTAATTTAGGCAAATTAGTATCCCTATTATTGTATGTCCATATTTGAACAAACACATATTAGCCGACCCTTATAAAAACGCATATATATATATATATGTATTTTTGATAAGGTAAGAATTTAGAATACCAAACAGACTCGATAATCCAAGAGTCTGTAAGAAAATGTTAGCGGTCAAAGCAAGCATGAACAACTATGAAAAGTACAAATCTCCGGAAAATAAGAACTAAAAACAGTTTGAAGTTTGAAGTTAGGGTAGTAAAGCATTATGCCCCTCCTAAAAAAAAAGTCTATATATTAGTGTAGTATTTATTTTCCAAAAATAAACTAGACAAAGAAATATGACAAAAAAATAGCTGGAATTTTCCATATACGATAATGTGATAGGAGCATCATACAGTATGATTGATGAAATGATGGATGTGCAAAAAATACAGCCCACCTTCCATCCCCGCAGATTCTACGCGCATTAAATTTCTGTCAATAAAGACAAAAAACGGCAAAGCATATAAATAAATTCAAAACAAAACAAATTAAATTAACCGAGAAAAATTCGGGAACCTGCCTCTCTGCACATGCTTCTTCTCCCCTCTTTCCCACACAGTTTACCATTCTTCTTTGCGTGATCATTCTTCTTCATTTTTATTGGAAATTAATTGCCCTTTTTTCCCCGTTAAAAGAGAGAGAAGGCAAAATACCAAACCCTAGATCTCAGCAACCGATTTCCTCGCTCGCTCTCAGTATCAACTACTCAGTGATTCCGATTCCATATTGCTGCTTTTGAAGTCCTTGTTGGTGTGATTTTGCTCTCCGTTTGCGCGTGGCTGATCGATTTATGAAGCGGCTTCACAAACGGCAGAGGATTTTCATCCTCTCGCTGCTCTGCTTTTCCGTGTTTGCTCCACTCGTTCTGGTTTCTTATAGACTGAGAACTTCCTCTCTCGAAGGTAATCGGCCTCTTCGAAGTCATTACTTGTTCGCTGTTAGATTTGCTTGTGTATTGATCTGATGATTGTTTTCGATTTTTTGTTTTCTGTGGCGACCGGTTCTTCAGGAAATAAAGATTTTGTCGAAGATTCAGCGAGCATTGTAAGATTGCGTATCTTCTCATTTGCTTTTGATGTTCATGTACGCGGAAACTGATTTGAATTTGGTCGTTTTTTTGCAGAAATATAAAGCGGATACATTACAGCTCAGTGCTATTCAGCAGGTATGAATCACACACGGATTATTTAGTTTTGGATTGTGCAATGGAGTAGTTCAACTGGACTTTTTTTTTTTTTGTATGTGTGTGCTTCTAGGAAGAGGCAGAGGTGAAGGAGCCGAAACAAGAAATATACAGAGATCAAAGATTTTCTATACTTGGAAACAGTTCTGATGAAAGCTTGAAGGACACTAAATCTGACAGTGAAAGCATCAATACTAGCTTAGGAAGAAAAGGTTGGCATCTCTACATTAGTACATTCAATCTTCTATTGTTACACACTTCCGTGATACTCTTTGCCGTCTGTGTAATTACTTTAGTCCCAACTTGTTTTCCCAGGAAGAAATCACTATACTGAAGTAGAAAATGTACAAATTCAACAGAAGAAAGTACCACCTTCCTCGAGTAGTCAGGAGAAGGAAGTATCCTCAACTACGGGCAAGGTAATTATGCTGGGAAATCTGGCAGGTAGCCTATTCTTAAGTTGGCTTCAGACTTTATTTCTTAATACTAATAATGCAAACAAGGTGTGAAACAGATCAGAGGAATCCTCAACATATGTAAGCTATATTGGTTAGGATAGGTTAGGATACTTGTAAAAGCCGACTAAAAAGATGCTTTAGGAGGATGTGATATAATTGACTAGTGTATTGTTTAGTTTGGAGCTATATGCTATGTTCATGCAACAGCCTACGTGTAAAGGCTGTGAAGATATGCTCTGTCAGCTTAAGGTCGTAAGGTGAAATGGAAGATCTTATATGCTGATTAGTAATATATAGTCCAATTGCCTTTTTGAGCTTGAACTTATGGTGGAGGTGTTGGCATGGGATTTTTCTCTGCCAGTTCCCTTCTGTCTTTTGTTTACTTTACCACCGAAAGGTTAAGCAAAATTATGCTAGGAATGCAGTTTTTCATATTTGGTGGTTTTTTTTTTAATCATGAGCAGCAATCCGAAGTCGGAACTGGCCAACAAGATGAGAGAGCTATTTCATCACCTGCAATTAGAAGCCAAAACCAGCATGACTTGCAAACACAAAAGCGGAGGTCTATGGATGAAAAAGTCTTGGAAATGAAGGATCAATTAATTAGGGCAAAGGCATATCTGAGTTTTGCAACATTAGCAGGCAACACTCATTTAATCAAAGAGCTGAAACTAAGAATGAAGGAGGTTGATAGAGCCCTAGGAGATGTTAGAAGGGATTCAGATTTACCAAGGAGGTGAATCATTTACTCTTATATTGATACTTTGAGTTTATTGGAGTAAGGTATCTAACTTGATGCCTGGTTGCTTTAACAGTGCATATTCAAGAATGAGACACATGGAAGCAACACTGTCAAAAGCAAGCCGTGTATATCCTGACTGCTCTTCCATGGTTAAGAAGCTCCGGGCTATGACACAGAGTGCTGAAGAGCAGGTACGGGCACAAAGGAATCAAACTGCATTTCTCACCTTGCTTGCAGGAAGGACAACACCGAAAGGTCTGCATTGCCTTTCTATGAAGTTGACTGCTGAGTATTTTGCCCTGCTGCCTGAGGAACGGGAACCTTCCAATCAAATGAATTTTTACAACCCAGATCTTTTCCACTATGTTGTCTTCTCTGACAACGTTCTAGCTTGTTCTGTAGTCGTGAATTCCACAGTCTCTGCTGCCAAGGTAATGGTTTCATCTTGTCTATTGGCACAATTATGTACTTGCAAACGTTTTAGTAGCTTGCATTAATGTTGTAGCAAGAACCCTATGAGTTGTCATATATTTTAAGTAAAGTCAAAACACTAATGTCAAGTTATGCTGATTAGATCGATGAAATAGGTTCATTTCTGTACTCTTAAGTTAAAGTAGTCAATATTTATTGGATCGAGCATGTAGGCTTATACCAGTATTGTTAGGAAATGTTCCTTTCTCCTACATTTATGGAAGCCAAATTATATGTACTAATAATCGATAATATGAACCTTTCTCCTACATTTATGGCAGCCAAACCATTACCTTGGATCGACCATGTAGGTTTATACCAGTATTGTTAGGAAATGGTCCTTTTTCCTACATTTATGGAAGCCAATGTACCAATAATCGATAATATTATCCCAAAGTAAGCGATTATAACCCTAATAATGTGATGCATTTTTGTTGTTTTTAGGAGCCAGAGAAGATTGTCTTCCATGTTGTAACAGATTCACTCAATTTTCCTGCAATATCAATGTGGTTTCTGTTAAATCCTGCTGGAAAAGCCACGGTCCACGTCCAGAGCATTGACAGCTTCAAGCAGTTGCCAGCTAAGTATGGGCCTAACATGTTACCGAAGGTGGACAATGTGAAATCTATTGACCCGAGATACTCTTCTTCTCTTAATCATCTGCGGTTTTATTTGCCCGAGCTTTTCCCCCAGCTGGACAAAATTGTGTTCCTTGACCATGATGTGGTCACACTCAAGGATTTAAGTTCTCTCTGGAGAGTGGAAATGAAGGGTAAAGTTAATGGAGCTGTTCATACATGCCGTCAAGGTGAATCTTCACATCACCGAATGGATATGCTTATTAATTTCTCTGATCCTTGGGTGGCTCAGACCTTTGATATTAATTCTTGTACCTGGGCATTTGGTATGAATTTGTTTGATCTGAGGGAGTGGAGAAAACAAGATTTATCATCCAAATACCATTCTTATCTTCACATGGTAATTGATCTTGATCTTCCTTTGCCTTTGCCTTTTGCGTATATTATATCGACTCTCATTTGAAAAAGATATGCTAGATTTATTTATTTATAACTTCTTTGAGGTTAATAGTTTATAAATCAAGGAATCTTAACCTATGCTCTTATTTGTTTCTTCTTCTTCTTTGGTCTGTGTTTGACTTTTAATGTCAATTTACCTACTTTCTGCAGGGCCAATCAAGTCCTTTATGGAAAGCAGGAAGCTTGCCTTTGGGTTGGGCTACCTTCTACAACCACACACATCATCTAGACCGAAAGTGGCACGTCTTTGGACTTGGCTATGAAACTGGTGCAAGACAGGATGATATAGAAAAGGCAGCGGTCATACACTATGACGGTATTATGAAACCGTGGCTAGACATTGGGATGAGGAGATACAAAGGATATTGGATCAAGCATCTTGACTTCAATCATCCTTACTTACAACAATGCAATATCCATGGATAAGCTCCAGTTACTGCACATAGCAAGAAGCCTAGACGAACATCACTTTGCGGTCCCTATTATTTTTGCCCATCTTGACAGTATCGATATCCTTCGGCACTGCATTTTATACTCACAAGTCACAACCACAATACAACATCACTCTAGTTTGATTCATTCTTTTATCTACACCCTTGTAAATGTTGCCCTATAGACGTATTTTTTCCAGGTTATTGTGGCGAAAAGAATATCGTAAACAAGCCGATTGAGAGAAGTAATGAAATGATAGAAAACAAGGGCTCCCCCTTTTAGGGCCCTTTTTGTTTGCCTCTTTTTCTGAAACAGTGCAGTCTAATTTCAAGTTTAACATACGAGTTTTAGTTCATTTTGCTTAAATGACTTGTATTCGAGAATGCAAGCAATTGTGGTTAGATTAAACTAAGAACAAACACCCGAATGTACAGAGCCTGAATTTTAATTAATAAGAGATATTAGATATAATCCAATCAACAAATGTTGTGTACAGTATCAAGTTACAAGGAAGCCAGTAAGACGCTCATAATGAAAGTTAACAGAGTTCTCTTCTGATGTATGTGCTTTCCCTTTCATAACAGTAAAAGGTTAGACCGTGTGTATGTGAAAAAATCTCATAAAACCTCACCATTCTCTATAGTCATAGCTCCAAAATAAACACACAAGGGGTTTCCCATTTTTCATTATATTCTTAATCTGTTCTCAACCGTCTTGGGCTACTCCTGTCATTGTTGTAAAGAGGTAACAAGCTCCATCTTGACCCGTATTTCTTCCTCCCGATAAACCGCGAATATAGCACAAACACAGCTACTAACACACAAATGGGAATCGCCCACCTGTTCCAAACACCAAATCAACACAAGAGAAAATGAGTTTTCATGCTTTAAATTTTTGTAGGGAACTCATTAAGTTGAGATGTGAGACCTGTCCAGATCCAACACCGGGCTGTAGACGACATTTTCCCATGTGGTAACAATCACGTGCCAAACAGGATTGTAGTAAAGAGATTCAGACGACCAGAACATCCTAGTGTACGTCTCCAAGAAGATGAACATTATCCATGCTCCAATCTCAAGCATCAGAAACTTTATTACAAATCTTCCCACCACCACCATGACCAAGGAAAATGCCACTAGCCAATTGAAAAGCCTGTTGTTGTACTCCTTTATGAACATAGAGCGAGATTTTCCTAACAGCTGCAGTTGAAAAAGAAGTAAAAGAATTTATGACAAAAGTTGAAAAGTTTATTCAAAAGGGTAGATGAGGATCTTTGGTTGTAACCTTTGACATTCGAAGCTGATAACTGGCTTTAGACGGTCCAACACACAGCTGCTCAAAGGTTTGGTTGCATTGAAGTGATCCATCAGCGAATTTCGCCATTGAAGGAAGTCTGAGGAATTGAAGTTGGTCCATTTTATCCTCACATTTTGTATAGTGTGTTTCACAAAGCTTTGATGATTGGAATTCATTTGCCATTACAGTGTTCTTGTACAGCTGCACATTAGAAGGGCGTTTCAGTCAAATGACACATTCTAGAGATATCTAGCTGCAGCATAAGAAATTTTATGATAAAGATTTGCTAATAATTGAAGGATTCTAATTTTAGTACCTTTTCAATTTCTTCATCCAGCTTCTCTACTGATTTCTTGGCATGATGATGACCAAAGTGCTCGTCATCAAACATTTTCAAAGCGGAGTCTTTGGCCTCTTCATGTTCTTTGGTTAGTGATTCTTCAGAGATGGGCAACTGTAGACCAGCCATCTTTTTATTATACAGCTTCAAACACCTCTCAAGAATTCCCTTGTTGAAAACTTCAACAAGTGATCCAGTTGAAGGAATTTCTCCTTTGTTCAACGCTTCAATTATCTGAAACAGTAAGACTATAGAGTCAGATGGAGAAGTGCATGTTTGAAATTTTATTTTATACACCATGCTTTCGGGTAAATGTTAATAATCCCATACTTCCAAGAGACGAAATTAAGAAAACCTTGTTCTATTACACTAGTGCAGCATGGAGAAGTCGTTTTTAAAATTTCTTTCAAGCTAAAAGTATTTGGCATCAGAATTAACAGGCGGTATAGAAAGGCACCTGCTCCAGATAAGAAACAAATTCCTTGCCGTTCAGAGCCTTGCCCTGCAAAATTTTCGGCCGAGCAAGAGAAGCAATAATCTCTTTCAGTTTATCCCTCTTTTCTACATAGCTTGGGTCAAGGTCGGTATCATTCATGTCACAGAGCTTTGTTCGCTGGAGATGAGGCTGTTAAAATGCAAATTGAGAAAAAAAATATATTAAGCATCCCTTACCAATAGCCAGTTTATATCTGAATGACATGTTTTTTTTGATGAAAACTAAATGTCATAAATATGAAAATAAATCATCAAATCCTTGATGACTACTGCAAGACTAGTGCTTGAAAGAATACAATTCAAATTTATCTGAACACACATGACACATCTGCAAATAAACATAATAATCAATTGAACTGAGGGTCAATGCTTATATTGGTTATCAAGAGTCAGATTTTTTTGTTTACTAATGATCCATGGGCAATCATAAATGCAATGAAATAGAGTCAAAAGACTACAGAACAAGTAATACATACTTGTGGTATACTAAAAGCTGTACTGTTGTCACCCATTATAGCCAAAGATTCTCTGATCTGGTTAATCTGTTGTATGAAATATGAATATATTAATGAAATTTAGATTCCAGTTAAGCAGAGCAAGTATGCATTGCAAATGTATTAAAAAAAAACTACCTGGTCAATATTTTTGTTCCCTGCAAAAATTGTTAGGAAATCAAAATGTTACTGCCATTACACAGAAATATAGTATAGACGATCGTCGATAAAATAGCTGACATGCACAAATAAGGAGTACAAACCGTTTTCATTTGGAACCCGCTTGAGAGCTTCTGTTACCATTTCTTGAACAGATTTCCCTTCTGTATATCATCAAAATTTAGTTAGGCTTACTGCTTTTTCAATAACCTAAGATGTAGGCGCAAAGAGAACAATCCCACAACTTCATATCATGTGTGCAATCAAAAAATAACCTACCACATAACCTCATTGAGTAGATATTTTTTTTTTCTCTAATGGATCTAGTTGCCTGTGCTAACAGCAAAAAGTTTGAAAAATTGAGGAGAATGACCAGAAGTTCACCCAACCCTATCATTCTGAACATTAATTAGCCATAGGGATGAATTCCATATTATGGTTACACCTTATGACGTGTCATCGATGCATTCCATTTTATGGTTACACCTTATGACGTGTCATCGATGCATTCCATTTTATGGTTAACAAAGAGGCTATACCAAAATCTTGATAGTTGGAAAACTGGAAATAATTTTAAAAGGAACTTACCAAGAAAATCTCGTTGTATTAGCCATAAAAGTTTGGCAGGCTCAAAAGCAACATCTTGTCCCTGCAAAAAACAATGAATAATAGCCATAGGGATGAAAAAGAGTCGGTCTGCCAATCGGTAAGCTTTAGAGATATAGTGGGGCTACAGACATAGGTTCTCACCTTAACTCTGATTGGTGTAAAATTCCACATGGAAGAGAAAAAACAATTAGGACTTAGAATTGCATTGCAAATAATGCAAAAGAAGATAAGAGAGTGAAAAGCTCCTGTTTGAAGTTGACAAAACAGCTAAGAAGTATTCTAACCTTCCATAGAACTCTTCAGCTAGCTCAACAGCAAATGACAGTCTTGATATGTCAGCTTCACGGACCTAAACATAAAAACAGTTAAAAGTACAGCAAAATATATTTGATGTATGAAAAAGATAAAAATATATCTGGATCAAAAATATAAAACATTGACCACATAGGACAAAGAAACAAACCGTCTCAGGCAAGTTGTAGATAAGCACAGAGCTCATAATAGTTGCCAGAGCAAAGATCCTGTAATAGAAAATCTTAAGATGGTACTTGTAGAAGGATCAATGCAGAGGGAAGGAATACAGTCAAAAACAACAAATTACCAGGAAATTTACCGGTCATCATAGACATTTGACTTCCCAATACTTTCAAAACCTTCAGTATCAAGGTACAGAACTGACATTTTTTCACCATTAACCTTAATTTCTACAGGGGTGCCCCAGACCCATATCCCTGCAATGATTTAAACCTTACAGTCTCCATTAACAGTTCAAATTTGGTGAAGGAAACAATAAGGATCCATAAATTAAGGTTTCCACAAAGCCAACCTTTTGTCTTTGTGTCACGCATGTGTCCAACACCAAAACCTGCATAGTGCATATTTTTCTTTATCAGAAGCAAATTTACTATGCAAATGCAACATTTAAACAAAGGCTATTCACACGCAAATGCTCCTCAAGTAATGACAAATTCACCTTCATAACAAGATAAGGAAAGTAGTTGATTAAGTAGAAAGGATTTTCCGGATCTGTATGGACCAATGACCTGATAATAATACAATTGAAACAGTTTTTAAACAGCAAAAAAAAAAAAAAGACCAAAATGGATGAATTTTTTTCTATAAACAAACACTTGCTACTAAGACTAATCTAAAAGGACTTGTTTGTGGAGTTGTACATTGCAGAGAAGAAAAGAAAAGTCGAAGTATGAAAAATGACCTGTTGCTGATTCAATAAAGCATAACCTAGAGCTACAACAAAGAAGTGATTGCAAGGAGGCTTATCAAGCAATCAAACTGCAAGATTTATCTATATGTACATGTTACTGAAGTGATAAGGAAAACATCAGATATCAACAAAGAAGATGCTAGCTTACAGCAACGGCTGCAATTGGTGTTGTTATTCTTTCAATGGCCTCCAATCCCTCTCTCGAAATAAGTAATTTTGTATGACCAGGATCAGGTTCAACAATCGGAAACCTAAACAAAAAATATATTTTTCCAAAGTATCAGAGATATGGACTGATTTCAATTACGTAAAACATGCAATTCACATCCTTTTAGCCTCATAGCACTGGTAAAAGCACTATGATTTAGTATGATATCTGCACATTTATAGCTCAAGTTCCCCACTAAGAATGAAGATCAATAGGCAAAAATAACACAAATTCAACAGCGTTAAGCATGAAAGATGAATCAAGCTCCAAAATTTAAAGGAACAATCAAAGATGAAACTTAACCACAAAATGTTCCCCAATGCAAATGAAAAGCGCAAGTAGTTAACATTCCAAATATCCAACCAAAACTGCAATGCAAAAAAGCAGCCCAATTTCACGTACGCTTGGTGAAAATTGTCTATGGAGAGCGACGGAGGAGTAAAAATGCCGACGAACAGAATCCAACCCACCAAAACCCAGCTCGAAATCTTCATCCTTCGATAAAAATCTCCGAAAATTACGTCTAAATTTCCGACAGAGAGAAGTTCTTTCAGAAATCAATTCACCAAGGTCCTCTGAGATCCCAGATGGGTACGGCCAATTATGCCATCAAAGGAACGGCGCCGAAAACCCAATTTGGTGCATTTGAATGCATTCGGAAGAGGGAAAGCAATTGGGATCTCAGCTTGCCATACGCTTAGAATCTCAAATTCTACCACCCAACCCAAATTTCTTGTTTTCCGTTTAAGTTCTTCTTAATGGGATGGGTGGTTACGTAATTGTTAGGGAAATTGAAAGACCTCAAATTGGAGTTGGGAGATTAGAAAGTTTTCCCCTGTCCGGAGAATTAAGGAATCATTTTTGAACAGGGAAGACAATACAGAGAGACAGAGGAAGAGGCGAAAGAAAATTAAAAAAAGTTTAAATAAAAAAAATCGTCATTGTCGGATCTTTCAGATGGAGCATAGATACCAAGGCCCAGCCCAAAACAAGGCCCATCATTATCCAAAGTCCAAACTTGGCATTCTAATAGATGAATAAGGGTAGTATGGTAATTCAGCGAATCATATTTGACGAAATATTTCGGAAGCGCGAAACTTCAAGGCTTTCCCTCCATATTCCAAAAAAGCGAAGAGTAATTCACGCTATACGACGTCGTCTTTGCTTTCGAAATCTTTGTTTTATACTTGTTTTAGCGCTCCAGTGTACTTCGTTTCGCAGATCTTCCAGCTCCCACAAGAGGTTTTCAGGTTTTCTCTCTTTCTTTCTTCTTTCATGGCGGATTCTTTAATTTTAATTTTTTGTTCACTCTCTTAGCCTCTTTGAAAGCGGAGTATGTCCTTTTTCCCTCTAATTTGATTAGATTTTTTAGAGTTCCAAATCGAAGTATACCGGTTTCTTAGGTTGGTTTTGTGTTATTAGTTTGCATTTGTGGTGATAACAAGATATTCTAGGGTTTGAAGTCGAATTTCGTTTTGGATTTGTTAAAATTTGTGCAATTTGGAACTTTGACTTTCTTTTTTGTTCGGATATGAGGAGTCGAGGAAATATTACATTTTTTTTGCTCTTTCCCATCAATTTCTGCTCTAGATGCTTCACTAATGCATTCAAGTACCTTTTTTTTTCTCGAGTAGAGAATTTGAAAGAAATGGCAGGAAAGGGCGGGAAGGGTCTGGTGGCTGGGAAGACTGCAGCTGCAAGCAAGGACAACGAGAAGAAGCGGCCCATGTCCCGTTCTTCACGAGCAGGTCTTCAGGTATGCAATTTTGGTTTTAATTTGCAATTTCCTTTTGTAATTATGGCTTGTTGTAGTTTGTAGACCGAGGAGTGCCAACCATGTGCATATATGTTTCCCTTGGAGCGACTTTAACTTTTTGTAATAATTTGATAGATCAGTGCAAGTGCTTTAGTATAACTTGGGTTTGTTTACAATGTGTGTTGGCTCTGGTAATGGAATTGACTTGTGAATGATTTAACTGTGATCTTATTACAGCTTTAGAGTACATTGTTGTATTTGTGTTAATGGATGCAATTGATGATTGTGAGAGATGCTTAATGTGTTTCTACTACCATATTTGAACTTGTTTCTTATTCATGATATCTTGCCATCTGTTCTGGTGCCTAGAGTCCAGTTTATTGTACTAGATTGAGCTAGCATGCTGTCAATTTCATGTTCTTATACAAATTAAAAACGGAGTCTTTCCTGATGCATTAGTAACATGTCTAAACAAATCATACATTTTTGTGGAAATATCATAGAAACATACAGATACCTTGAATAATAAAAGTAGGCTCAAAAGCATTACACTAATGTGTTGAAGAGTGAACACTAATGTGTTCATGAGAACTAGGCTCTTAAAAATTTTGGTTGTTTGAAAATTTCTGTATGCTTATTCAGTTCAGACTTTCCTCATGCCATTTGCACACAAACATGATCACCATTTTACCACTTTTTTACCTGCTGTCTAATCCAGTTCATCTTGTGTGAGGATTTTGTAGTTCCCTGTTGGACGTATCCACCGCCATCTCAAACTAAGGGCCTCTGCCCACGGCCGTGTTGGGGCTACAGCTGCTGTATACTCTGCTGCAATCCTGGAGTACCTGACAGCTGAGGTGCTTGAGCTGGCTGGAAATGCAAGCAAAGATCTGAAAGTCAAGAGGATCACTCCGAGGCATCTCCAGCTCGCAATCAGAGGAGACGAGGAGCTAGACACCCTTATTAAAGGGACCATTGCTGGTGGTGGTGTGATTCCTCACATCCACAAATCCCTCATCAATAAATCTACCAAGGAATGAACTTTTGAGGTTCTGTAATTTGCTGAATATGCATTTAAGTTTGTGGAACTAAGAGGCTGATTGGTATTTAGGTGTTGTGGTTTGTTAATCCTGGTATGAGCTTAGAAACTCTTGGAACTTGTAGAGCTCTGTTTAGACTATGAGTTTAGGTGCTCTAATTTATTAACTTCAGTTGTATTTGTGTGAAGGCTGTTTGAATGCGTGCTTATTTTGTGTTTTGTGTGGGATCACCAATTAATTGCAATATTGCATATTTAGGTTTACTTTTTTTGTGATGGAAAATTGGTAAATCCACACTGTTTATCTTGTTTCTGAGTTCTTAAAATTTACCAAATATTAGTCAGCAATGTGGAACACAGATTAAGAGCAGCTGTATATAGTGAATAAACATGACATCTTGGTAGTCCATCTCTGTTCTGGTAGTGATGAAAGAATCTGTTGTGTGCTAAACTAATCTAACTGCATACATATTTAAACCTTTTTTTTTTTGAACAATTCAGAAGCTGCTAAAAATTAGGTAAAGATCATTTCACGATACTAGTTCTTGCACAAATGAGAAAATTAAAAACCAAAAACATTTGCAACAAGCAAACTGTTTGTGAAGATGAAAGAAAGAGCCCATCTCAGTGACCATAACTGTTAATCTCTCCCATGGTAACTCATTCAAAGAACATGACTAGCCAGATGATTATAATATCAGATTTTTCTGACCCTTTTTAGGCCAAGTTTGCCAGAAGGTCTTGACTCTTGAGGAGGTTTTGGAAGAAGAGTTGTACATAATAGAGGATTTTTTCAAATACTTGGAAGTTTATATCAATATTTTAAAGCGTTCTGATCATCATATTGGAGGAGGTTAAGCTATCTTTGTCCATAAGCCCAATATATGTGGGTATATAAGAGATCAAACCATTTCAATTTTGGAAATTCATATACATCACCTAATTCTATATTCGATAAAGTTTAAAATTACATGTACGTGTAATTGCATATAATATATTATAATACTTATGACACTCTAAATAAAAATACAACATTGATCCAGTTTAATTGCATATAATACATTCTAAACAAAAAAATATAGTTAAAATCAATGCAATATACTAATGTCATACATCGGTAGTATATGAGTCAAACGTAATAATTTATACAATCATACGCCATCTTAGTTTGCACAAACATTAGGGGCACAGAGAATTGGTCAATCAAGTATGAATGCCACACGATAATGTCCATCTTGTTTGCCGAGTTCTTATAGTTTACCAAATACCAGTGTTTAATGTGGCTGACTCAGAACAATTAACCTAAGAGCTTTTCACTTCATGTTTTGGGTATGTTGTACGTAATACGTAAGCAATAACACAAGTGATCAATGTCACATACAGATCAAGAGCACAAACTATTAATAGCACATACGATTTAAAATGATTTCGTAGCAATTTCCATATCTGCTTAGTATCAGATAGTGGCCATTTCATGAAACTAGTAATATCACAAACTATAAAGGTGTAAACCCTGATATAGAAAGTGACAAACATTTGCAACAAGCAAACTGTTTGTCAAGATGAAAAAAACTGTTAACCTCTCAGTCATGACAACTGTTAGGAAAGCGTTCAACTTCAAAATAATTCATTGCAAGAAATTCATTCAATTGCACACCATCTTGATTGCGTTTCATCATCCATAACTAGATAAAGATCTAGGAGCCAACTAACCTGACAATTCAATAAGTGTCAATATCATTCATTGCGTTTCATCATCCATGTTGATGCATTCCAATAAAGAGGATGTTGTGCTTGAGTTGGATGAAATCCTTATGTTGTGCATTTTCTGAAGCAGCTCCTTCACTCTTGCACTTTCCTTCTCATGAGCAAAGCCGCGTATCAATGTACTGTATGTCACGACATCAGGGGAGCAACCCTTGGCTTCCATTTCAACAAGCAGATTGTATGCATTCTCTGGCAACCCTGCTTTACAATAGCCGCGCATCAATGCATTATAAGATGCAACATCACACTTGTAGCCACAACTTTCCATCAAAGAAATCACATTATGTGCAACAGCTTGCTCCATACTTCCTTTCTTCCCAAGATGGTGATTGATAATTCTGAATGTCACAGCACTCGGCAAAGTACCATCTCTAATCATCTTCTCCAGTAATGTGTTTGCCTTCTCTACATCTCCAAAACGGTAAAACCCATCAATTAAGATATTATAGCTAATAACAGTGGGGGGAATTCCGCTGCTTTGCATTTGCAGAAAAAGATCTTCAGCCTTGTGCATGTCTCCTTCCTTACAACATCCATCAATCAAAGCATTGTATACACCTTCATGTGGAGAAACATTACTAGCTAGCATTTTCAAGAAGAGCTTATGAGCCTTGCCTACATGCCCTTGTTTACATAGTCCATCAATCAGACTGGAGTAAACATAGGCATCTTGAGAAATTCCACTATCTTGCATTTCCAGAAAAAGCTCTTCAGCCTTACTCAGATACCCTTCTTTACACAGTCCATCAATCATAGTGGCATAAGTAACTTGGTCTGGACTGCAAGCACCATTTATACCCATCCTTTTCATGTCCTTAAATAAACTTAGAGCATCTTCAGCTTTTTTCAAATGAAAAAGGCCCTTCAACAAGGTAGTTATAGTCACATTATTAGCAAAAATCCCTCTAGATTTCATATCTTTGTACAAATTCAAAGCATTTGCTATCTTCCCAATTCTGCAATAACCATCCACAATTATGCTATATGTAACAGTGTTAGGGAAATTGCCTCTCAAGGTCATCATTTCCAGAACCTCCGTCGCTTTTTCTACCTTCCCTTTTTTGCATAGTGTATTCATCACGATGTTATAAGTCACTGTGTTTGGAAGAACACCGCGATCTATCATTTCAACAAGGAGAGACCTAGCATCTTCATCCATCCCTGAACGACACAACCCATCAATCAAACAACTGTAAGAGAAAACATTCGGAGAAAATCTTGCATCCTTTCCTTTTGCATCAACCAGAGGCCACTCTATACAGCCACCATCAATCAAAGTACAAGAAACTGCGGTTGGCTTACAGCTCTTTTTAGTAGTAACCATCTTAGCAGGCACCATCTCTCGGTGCAACTCAAGGGCTGTGGCAGCATTCCCAGTCTTACACAAACCATCAATTATAGTATTGTAGGTAACGATATCAGGAGGGTATCCCAACCGAGACATCTTTGAAAGCATACCTACAGCTTCAACCAGTTTCCGCTCCAAACACAATCCTTTGACTAAAGAATTGAAAGTCTTGATATCTAGGCGAATATCCAGCCTTCAAAATGAGGCCAAAGGCAGAATACCCAGCGCTCCCTAGTTTCATACTAGAATAGCAATTGAGCAACATGTTCAAGATGATGAAATCTGATCTCAATCCGAGAACACCAGAAACATGAAGCCTCTTGTACAAGGATATGGGGACGGAGTAATGCTGGGACTTAACTAGGGCACTGAATAGTCTTCCGAACCATGAAGGCGGGGGTGGAGGTGTCATAAAAAGCATCTCTTTGAAGAAGTGACGGGCCTCACTTATGTCGATTTTGCCCGATTTACAATCAATGTTGAGGAATTTGTCGAGTGGACTCCTTCTAGCATTAAAGGAAACAAGTGAAGAGAGCATTTGTGTGTTGCCTCTCCTAGACATTGTTTGCAGGCAGAGAAAGAGAAACTCCGATAAATCGTCAATCAAGGCACAGAATGAGATGACCCAGAGCACTGCAAAACTGTAAACTTTGAAAGACGTTCATTCAGCATATGTATGAATTTCCATTCTTCCAAGAACTCTGTAACATAGAAATAAACGAACGGGAGGAATAGCAAAATTTACCAAGTGAAATAGAGCTAAGGAGAGGGCGGTGGAAGAATCGTCTGCTGTAAATGTGTTGTAGATTGAGAAAGAGTTTTTTCCCTGTTCGAGTGTAATTAGAGGAAATATTTGGTGGGAGAATGCATTGATCTCTTCATTGATCATAGGGGTTGTTTATATACGACGAGGGAATTAGGTAATACTAAGTTTCCTCTGGGCAACATTCATCTTACTTCGCGGCTAAAGACCGATTTCGTTGGCTAGAGATATTAACAAGGAAGACCAATTTTGATCAGCATCAGCAAGTCAGCAACAACCACGGGTAGCAATGTGTTGGGCAACGGTCCAAGACCGGACCGGACCGGATTCCTGAAATTTATTGGACCGAGGACCGGATCGGGCTCGGTTCCGGTCCGGGTTGGACCGGTTTTGGACCAAACTATTATTTTGTTAATAAAATGTATTATTTTTAATAATTTTTTTTTTTTTATTTATAAAAAATATTATTTTTACTAAAAATATATATATTATATCATATAAAAATTCAATTTATATTTTTAACATAAATTTTATAATATATCTATGCATATTTTTTACACAAAATAATTTTTTTACCACTTATACAAAAAGCCGGTCCGGACCTGGATCGGACCGGGGACCGACTTATAATTTTTTTGGACCGAGGACCGGACCGGATACCCCCGGTCCGGTCCGGTCCACTCTGGTCCGGTCCAAAAATTCGGTCCGGACCGAATTTTGCCCAGCCCTAAATGTGTGGGGATTCAGCAGAAATTGTAGCTTTGATAGACCTTGTTCCAAGTTCTGAATGAATATCTCTATCTATATCTTTTATCTATATATACTATAAAATAGAAAAATTTGGGCAATCAATGCCTCATTAGAATGAACTAATATTCATGACCTATTCCATAATTATGTTCATATAGAAAAAATATAAAAAGAATTCAACTCCTATATTTAATTATAATTTATGGAAATTTTAATTTTGATAACATTCAACTTTTTAATGGTCTTTCAAGTCATTTTTAATGGTCATTTTGGTTCTCTCTTCAATTTCTCAAAATCTATATCGAAAATGTAAAAAAATTTGGTTGTCTTTTCAACTTCTCAAAATCTATATCTAAAATGTAAAAATTTTAAATTAAAAAAAAAACTTGCATATGCTATCTTGCCTCTTCAACTTACTAATTCTACCTTCACCTTTAAATGCACACACTAAAACTTGCATATGCTATATTGACTCTTCAACTTACTAACTTTCCAACTTCACCTTTAAATGCACATACTAATTATGAGCACTTTATATTTATTTCCTAGGATCTAAAGATGATTATAAGAGCCCATACCACGTCAATCCCCTTCAAGCTGCATACATTCGCTAAAATTAATTGTGGATTGTTCCTACAAGGATGAGAGGAAGAGGGGAATCAGCGAAATAATCTAAAGGTAGAAAAAAAACAAAGAAATATGGCGGTGAGGGGATGAGATTATATACTCATGTGGAAGGATCAAAGATATTCATGATTAAGGTAAATAATAATTATTTTTATTTTATATTATAAAAATAAATACTTTTGGCAATGTAAAATTTTATTTTTATAGATATATGTTCTTCATGAAATCAAAGGTAATATTAGATTGACTCTAATTGAAAATGAGGATTTGACGTGCTCAAATAACTCATTATGATTAACTAAGTGAGATCTAAAATGTCACATAATTTTATATAAACTTTACTTGTATATTTTTTAAATACCATATGCGTAGCTAACCAGTGTATGCGTATAATTTTTGCTTGCTTATTCTAGAGTTTATATGTCCAATATAATTTTCAATAATAATTATAACTTCTATTTGAATTTAAAGCAATGAAATAAAAAGGCTATATACGTAGAAAAACAAAGAAAGATGGGTGGTGAAAGGATGAGATAATATCCTCACATGGAAGGATCAAAGGTTTATATTATCAAGGAAAATAATTATTTTATTTTAAATAATAAAAAATATTCTTTTGGTGGTGTAAAAGTTTATTTTGGTGATGAGATAATATTCTTTTGTTATTCTATGTTGCCTATCAAATCAAAGCTGAAATTAGATATACTATCTATCTATTTATATCTATCCATCTTCTATACATACTATAATGAAGAAATTTTGGGTCATTAATGACAAATTCAAAATTAAAAAGAAAAGTAAAATAAAAGAAAAAAATGTTAATTTAGTGACAACTTTCCACATACCATTTATGAAAAAAATCATAATTAAGAAGAAGAATAAAAAAAATTTCTCATTTAGTGACAACTTTTCACATTACTTAACCTCCAACTTTTCTAATGTAAAAAAGTCACATCATCTTCTCAATATTAAGCTTAAATATACACAAGTAATTATAATCAATTAACAATTAATATGAAGAGTAAGAAAAAAACAACTTTTCATACCAGCCCCAACTTTTCTAATATAAAAAGGTACTCCATCCTCTTAATATTTACACTCAAATATACACATGTAATATCTTCTATATGCATACATGTTCACAATAAAATGAAAGAATGATAGATTGGAGAAGAACTTTTGAAAATCTTCAATGAATAAACTATTGTAACTAAAAATACTCACTTAGTGACAACTTTTCACATTCCATTTATGAAAAATTCATAATTAAGAATATGAGAAAAAAAAAGAAAAAAGAATCATTTAGTGACAACTTTTCACGTTCCTTAACTCCCAAGTTTTCTAATGTAAAAAAGTCACATCATCTTCTCAATATTAAACTAAATATACACAAGTAATTATGATCAATTAACAATTAAGATGAAGGGTAAAAAAACGACAACTTTTCATATTCCTTAACTCCAACTTTTCTAATATAAAAAACTACTCTATCCTCTTAATATTTACACTTAAATATACAAATGAAATATCTTCTATATCCATACATGTTCACAATAAAGTGAAAGAATGACATATTGGAGAAGAGCTTTTGAAAATCTTCAATGAACAAACTATTGTAACAAAAAGTTCAAAGTTTAATATATTATAAACATTTACTTTTGATTTTTATTTTAATATATTAAAAATCTATCAAATTCATTATTTTTTTATAATCTTTTTACACATTAGATGTTTAGTAGATTATGCGACCTTTCATATTACCTTATGAAAAATCTTTTATATCTATTTATATATATACATATATACATATATATATATACATATATACATATATATATACATATATACATATATACATATATATATATATATATATATAACCTACATGTAAATTTGTTTTTTTTTACATTTAATGCTTTGAATTTAAAGCATTCAATTGTCTAGCTCCTATAGACTTCATGTCATACATATTTTATATACTCTACCTTAGTCTCTTTACCTTTCACACATAATACTTATTTAATATTATACATCAATCATAAATTAATTATTTAGAAAACCTATAATATTTTAGATTGTATTTTTCTACATTCAATATACTTTGAATTTAAAGCATTCAATTGTCTCCTATAGACTTAATGTCATACATATCTTACATACTCTACATTAGTCTCTTGACCTTCCACACATAATATTTACTTAATATTATACATCAATCATAAATTAATTATTTAGAAAACCTATAATATTTACTTAATACTATACATCAATCATAAATTAATTATTTAGAAAATAATTGAATGTCAATTATAAATGCATGTGATAACTTATATGTAAAAAAGATATACAATTTTAAAAACTTCATTGATAGAATATACTATTTGAAAAAAAATTAAATACGTAAAAAAGAATTTCAATAGAATTATTAACCCGTGCATATTTGCACGGGCATATACTTCTAGTATATTATGAAGAAGAATTTTTTTTGGCTATTTATGACTAATCATACTAATTGAATATAGAGAATTCAATTCTACATTTAAATCAAGAAGACATGTAGGCAATTAATTAATATATCATATTATACAATAATGCATGAAAGATTAAAAAGAAAATTTTGATCTACAATTTTGTGTAACAATAACCCTCTTTAGCTTAATTTCTCTAATAAATTGGGTGATGAATGTCTCTAATTAATTGGATACTTATTAAAACTCTATTAAAATCCTTTCACATTTTCAAAACAACCTTTCATATTTCTAAACCTCCAATTTTTCTAATATAAAAAATAATATCATTCTCTTCATATTAGCACATATTCATTATAGGAGAGTTTTTGAAAAGTTCACAAAAAAATAAGTTGGTAGTGAAGAAGAAACGCATATGTTGATGTACATAAAGATTATGCATCATCTTGGTTTAATTTTGTAATTGCTTTGTATTTAATTTATCATCATCGTAAAAACATCCTCTCATGTTGCTACCAGTATTCTCCTAATCCCCCTTTCCTAAGTCTAATTTATTTTTCATCTATATATATTTGTGTTTAATGTAACATCTAACTTTCCTATGACTAACTTTAGATTTAGTTGATTGATATGCACCAATGTGGATTTTTTTTTGGCGAAAATATGATCCACTTCGATGTAAGTATGATATCAAGTTTAATTTGGATTTTTCTTTAAAGTATGTTTATGTTCAATCTTATTTTATAAATAATCTTATATATATTTGTATTACCATGTGATAGCAAAAGCATAATTTAAATAACAAAATAAAATTGCTTCCGTTATAAACGATAATATTTCTTCATTACTAAAAAATTGTCATTATTTTTTCAATCTATTAATTCATAGTGATTCAATCCTTCATACCAAATTTATTTTTTAAACCTTAATATTTCTTAATTGAATTAAGTTGATATTTTTATTCATGATTAATATAATACATGCAACCAAAATATTAAAACAATATTTTGACAAAAAAACTATATATAACGAGATAATATAAATTATATATTAAAAAATCCGTGTGTAGCATGGGTCATCCTCCTAGTGAGATTATATAGATAAAAAATTATCATAAATTCATTGTATAATGTGGGGTTCAATAAGGAATTAAGATTTATCACTAAGAGATGCTATTAATGTAGGAGTTTTTTGGAACCGACAGTGCTGCATGCAATATAATCTGGTTACTTAAGGTCTCGGAGCGTGTTCGGATTTTCAAGTGGTTAAACTTCAAAGATGTTATCCTTACAAACCATGAGCGTGTTCGAAGACATTTTGCAGAGGATGCTTTATGTTCTATATGCACTACTGAGGAGGAGTCGCTGATCTACCTTTTACGCGATGTGATATCACAAAGCGTTTTTGGGATGATTTCCACCCTCCTTTTTCTAGGAAAGTATTTTTCGAGTCTAATTTCACATTTTGGATTCGTTCTAATATTTCCCGCAACATAAAGCATAGCAGCGGTAGTGATTGGAATTATATTTTTGCTATCGCTTTATGGTGGATATGAAAATGGCGTAACCAATATGTTTTTCAAAATGCACCCTTTTCAGGCAACCGCTTGGGATAGGTGTTAGAGCAAGCCAGAGAATGTGCTCGAGCGAGCACTAGGGACCGTATTGACATGAAGAACATGAAAAGGAAGAGCGCTATATTATTTGGACTCGACCACCAGAAACGTGGGTGAAGGTGTTATACGAGATAGCACCAGGCAATGGCAGGTAGGCTTTGTTCATTATAGTTGTATTTGTACGGTTCCCATGGCTGAATTATGGGGTGCCCTTTAGGGACTTCGTTTAGCCTGGGATCAAGGTTACAAGAGGGTTTGCTTGGAATTAGACTCAAAACTGGTGTATCTCTTTTTAAGTAACTTGTGGATCGTTACCATCCCCTATTTAGCCTGGTAGCTCAATGCCAAGACTTCATTAGAAGGAATTGAGCTATCCAGATTCGTCATATTTATAGAGAAGCAAACTGTGTTGCTGATCATCTTGCTACTTTAACCTTTTCTTTTAGTTTAAGTTTTCATGTATTGCTTGACCCACCAGAGAGTGTTATTTCCTTGCTTAACTATGATGTAAGGGGTTGGGCTATCCCCGTTTGCCGACTACTTAGCCTTTTTATTATTATTAATAAAACGCCCCCTTGAGGGACCGGAGAGTAACGTCTCTCCTTCTACCAAAAAAAGAAAAAAAGAAATGCTATTATAATATAAGAAGGTATTTTATTATAATATAGGGTTGTAAATACTGAAAATAATTAAGGACAAAACTTGAATACTTATTAATTTTTTATATTGTATTTATATGATTATTTGTCTGATTAATATATATGATTTTTTATATTATTAATAATATTTTAAGCAACATTCGTGCTCTTGCTACGGTTAAACGATCTTTTTCGGATAATTCATCTAACCCAAGGATTAATTATTTATAATAGATATTAAATTAAATTCAACGGATGGTGAAATAATTTTTGCAAAATGTAAAAATGTATTTTGGCGGAATATGAAAAACTATACCATCGTAAAAATCAGGCGAAATGCGAAAAGTATTTTGGCGGAATGTGAAAAATTGTTCCAAGTCTCGGGTATAATCGAGTTTTGTTTGTTTTGGATATCGGGTATAATCGGATTCAGCTTGTTTCGGGTGTCGGGTACAATCAGGTTTGAGTTGCTCGGGTTCGGGCAGGTATCGGGTTGGTCTTTTTGGATATAATCTGTGTCAGGTTGAGTTTTAGTGCTTTTGTATTCGCGTTTGAATCGGTCGGATCAGGTCAATTTCAAATTTCATTTTGTAATTTTTTTCAGATAGTTGTCGGTTCTCGAGTGGGGTTTTTCGGTCAGTTATTTCGGATCAGGTCATAATTTGCCATCAGTAGGTATCCATATCTACAATTCTACATCTACAATAATAATATCGATTTTTCTAACCTATGCCCTAATAGCATAGATTAAGTTCCTTAAAATGGTAATGTTTTGTTAAATTGTATTTATTTAAGTTTTATTTATTTTTTTAAAAGGATTTATTAATTTACTAACAGGGTTTCAATTCTCTTGAATGGAATGTTTAACCTATGCCCTAGGTTTTGTTAAATTGTATTTATTCAAGCATATTTTTTTCAGTTTGGTAGGACCACTAACGTGTTTCCCTGATAACATAGCGATTGTCCGATACACGCGGCACAATCATTTCTGCTAGTTTATAGTTGAAATACGAAAAATCTTTCAAAACCCAGTTGATAAAACTGTACCAAAATTCCACAGAACACACAGTATGTTATTGGTCTTCGATTCGAAAGAGTAATACAAAATTGGTTGTAAATTGCTGGCTGGAAGATTACTACTTTCTAATATAAATATTGTTTTGGTCAATTTCCGACCCGTGACAATCGAGAATGATTCTTTGAATTTGTGGGAGCAAACTAACCGATAAGTACAATTTCGAGATCAAGGCAATTGTTTGTATTCAGAAACTTTCGATTACAACTGATAAATTTCAGTACAATTGGATCCTCCCCTTTTTCTTAGCCTAAGCCTGATATTTAAACCCATATTCGGCCTCGACCTCCAGCTCTTCCGATCGTGATTCCGTTCCCGCACGTCCCGCATTCCACTTCCTGGGTAGTTACCATCGAGCTTCAACCGTCGGTTCTGCTGTTTGGAGTGGAATTCTGGTGAACCGAATCCCGCATCTGGGCCTTGCGTTGGTGGGCTGGATCGGTGAACGAGCTGGTGATTTCTGGGCCCAGCAAATATGCAAACATGAATAATTAGATTGGCACTTCGAAACACAGTCAGACATATATAGACTTGCTATCTAGTTTGCTAAGTGCCCAAGGTTTACCAAATAAAAGTGATCGATGAGGCTAATTCAGAACAATTAACCTAGAAGATGATCAATGTGTGCAAACCTGCATTCTAGGCATTTCATGTCACTGGTCAGAACACTAATTAAAAAAACCACAAGTCTTAATGAAAAGTGTCAATATTTTCAATGAGCAACCCGTTTGTGAAGATCAAAGGAAGGTCCCATCTCAGTAATCCCAATTGTTAAATGTTAGTCCCACTTCCACCCATGGAAAGAGTTGAACCTGAAAACAAACAATTGCAGGAAACCCATTCACTTACACACAATCTTTATAAGAAATGGATAAAAGCAAAAGATAGGACATTGAATAATTAAGAAAGCACATAACTAGATTAAGATCAAGGAACCAATTAACTCACCTCATGATTCAGTACATGTCATTTATTTGATCTTCATCCTTGTTGATGCCTTCCAATAAAGCAGATGCTGTGTTTACGTCGGAAGATATCCTTATGTAGCGCATTTTCTGAAGAAGCTCCTCCACTTTTGCACTTTCTTTCTTCTGAGCAAAGCCACGAATCAACGTTTCAAAAGTAATGACATCAGGGGAATAACCCTTGGCTTCCATTTTTTCAAACAAATTGTATGCAGCATTCAGCATCCTGGTATTGCAATACCATTGAATCAATGCGTTATACATAACCACACCACATTCGTACTAGAAAGAAAATTAACATATTACAGAATGATATATCATGATCAGTTGCGTGGTAATAAACCTGCATTCTAGCCATTTCATGACACTAGTCATAACACTAATTGAAAACCAGAAGTCTTTATATTTATGAGAAATTTTTGCAGAAATGAGTGGCAAGATGATAAATTTTCTGGTGGGGCTGGTAAAAATAAGACAGATTTGTTTTTAGGTGCTGTGGTTTGTTACTTCATTCCTGGTGTGAGATTAGAAACTCTTAGAGAGAGCTTTGTATTTGTGTGGAGGTTATTAGAAAGCTTGTTTTCTTTTCTTCTCCCGGATGGCTTAGGATTGTAAGAGTCGTTTTTGAACTCACGTTGGTTTATGGACCAAACTCATACTCTGACTAGCTATGTAGTGCATGAGAAGGGTAATTTGGTTGATCCTGAACAAGAATACCACATGACAATTCTGTCATATTTGCTGAGTTGATTTCCAAATACAGATAAATTTGTTTTTCTAATAATTCAGAAGCTGTGAAAACTTAGTTAAAGATCAATTCATGAAACTAGTTATATAGCACAAATTGAAAAGGCAAAAACCCCAAGTCATAGCAATAAATTTATTAAAATGATAAGGCAACAAAGAATTAAGAAAGTGGATCAAGGAGCCAACTCACCTATTGATTCAGACTGTCATTCATTGGGTTTTGTCGTCCATTTTGATGCATTCCAATAAAGCAGATGTTGTTTTTGAGTTAGATGAAATCCTTATGTTGTGCATTCTTTGAAACAGCTCCTTCACTCTTGTCACGACATCAGGGGAGCAACCCTTGGCTTCCATTTCAACAAGCAGATTGTATGCATTCTCTGGCAACCCCGCTTTACAATAGCCGCGCATCAATGCATTATAAGATGCAACATCACACTTGTAGCCACAACTTTCCATCAAAGAAATCACATTAAGTGCAACAGCTTGCTCCATACTTCCTTTCTTCCCAAGATGGTGATTGATAATTCTGAATGTCACAGCACTCGGCAAAGTACCATCTCTAATCATCTTCTCCAGTAATGTGTTTGCCTTCTCTACATTTCCAGAACGGTAAAACCCATCAATTAAAATATTATAGCTAATAACATCAGGGGAAATTCCACTGCTTTGCATTTGCACAAAAAGATCTTCAGCCTTGTGCATTTCTCCTTCCTTACAACATCCATCAATCAAAGCATTGTATACACCTTCATGTGGAGAAACATTACTAGCTAGCATTTCCAAGAAGAGCTTTTGAGCCTTACCTATATCCCCTTGTTTACATATCCCATCAATCAAACAGCAGTAAACATAGACATCTTGAGAAATTCCACTATCTTGCATTTCTTGAAAAAGCTCTTCAGCCTTATTTACATGCCCTTCTTTACACAGTCCATCAATCATAGTGGCATAAGTAACTTGATTTGGACTGCAAAGACCATTCATGTCCATCCTTTTCATGTCTTTAAATAAACTTAGAGCATCTTCAACTTTTTTCAAATGGAAAAGGCCCTTCAACAAGGTAGTTATAGTCACATTATTAGCAAAAATCCCCCTAGATTTCATATCTTTGTACAAATTCAAAGCATTTGTTATCTTCCCAATTCCGCAGTAACCGTCAACTATTGTGCTATATGTAACAGTGTTAGGGAACTTGCCTCTCGATATCATCATTTCCAGAACCTCCGTCGCTTCTTCCAGTTTGCCTTTTTTGCATAGTGTATTTATCACAATGTTATAAGTCACCGTATCGGGATGAACACCACGACCTATCATTTCATTAAGTAGATACATAGCATCTTCATCCATCCCCGAACGACACAACCCATCAATCAAACAATTGTAAATGAAAACATTCGGAGAAAATCTCACATCCTTTCCTTTTGCATCAACCAGAGGCCAATCTATACAGCCACCATCAATCAGAGTATATGACAGCGTGTTTGGCTTGCAATTCTTCTTAGCAGTGGGCCACTTATCACTTAACATCACCCGGTGCAACTGAAGGGCTGTGGTGACATTCCCAGTCTTACATAAGGCGTTGATTATAGTAGTGTAAGTAACGATATTAGGAGGGCATCCCAACCGAGACATCTTTGAAAGCAAAACAACAGCTTCAACCAGTTTCTCCTCCAAACACAATCCCTTGACCAATGAACTAAAAGTAATGATGGTCGGGCAATATCCATTCTTCAAAATGAGGCCAAAAGCAGAAAACCCAACGCTACCTAGTTTCATACTAGAATAGCAATTGAGCAACATATTCAAGATGATGAGATCTGGCCTCAATCCAGGTTGACGAGAAAGATTTAACCTCTTGTAGAATGATACCGTTACAGCGAAATGTTCACACCTAATAAGAGCACCGAAGAGTGTACTAAAGCATGAAATTGGAGGTGGAGGTTCCATAAAAAGCATCTCTTTGAAGAAGTGATGGGCTTTGCTTATGTCGATTTTGCCCGATTTCCAATCAGTGTCCAGGAATTTTTCGAGTGTGCTAGGATTACGGAAAACAAGCGAAGAGAGCATTTTTGTGTTACTTCTCCTAGACATCCTCGATCAGCCCTGCAAACCGGCGAAGAAATTTGTAGCATATATACATGAATTTCCATAATCGAAAAATTACTTAAAACAGGTCAAAAGAATTACCAGGGGAAATCGAGATGCGGCGGAAGAAGGCGGCGGCTGTCTTAGGTTGCGAAGAGAGTTGTGGGTGAAAGTCGTGAGAATCAAGAGCAGACGACGGTTTCCATTTTGTTTTGTTTTTGAAAACGAAAAAAAGAAAAAAAAAAGAAATGCTGGTGCATACAACATTACAACAAGTTAGTTGGCCGAATACATACAAAGACCCTAAGTTTTGTTCGCTCAGACTCCCCTACTTAAAAATCTACTGTTAAACACCACAACTTGTTAATTTTGTTCAATCAAACCCTTTTTGCTGACCTGGCACTGCGCGTGTTCATTACTCGAGTAGTATGCGATTTATTTTGCCAAAAATCGTTGACATGGATTTTAATTAAAAAAATAAAATAAAATTCTCCATCTTCTTCCTAAAATCATCACTGAGTGTTCCATCAAACCCCTATCCATCTTCATTCTTTTAATTTACTCTCCAAAACCAGAACCAAAGACAATCAGGACAAATCAGAACCAAAGACAATCAGGATGGAACGATTGTAAACTTTCAAAATAGAGCATTAATCAAATTAAAGCCCTAATACAATTTGGCTTTTATACGGAAAAAATTGGGGCTCAAGAAATTAGGGTTCTTAAAAAGAGATTAGAGAGTTTTAGATCTGGGAATAGTGGGATGTGGATCTCGAACTCCGACTAGGTTGTGGTTATATGCGCCATTGAAGTTGCCGAAGAGCTCGTCGGAGAGGTCAAGGTGGCAGAACTCCGACCAGGAGGATTGAATCGGAAAAATCGGCAGTGGGAAATCAGATCTGGAAGTCTGGAACGGAGGATGACAAGAACACCGCGGCGGTGAGAAGTAGGCATGTGCGCCTCTGATTTGGATTTTGGAGAGTAGGTTCGATTTGGAAGTAGAAGCAGTAGAAGGTCGGGAGCGGAGGATGACGGGAACACCGCAGTGGTGAAGAGGGCGCGGAGACGAGTGAGCTTGAGTTGTCCAAGTTCCATTCGATGAGCTAATCGATTTCCTGGCGGAGGCGGTCTTCTTCGGGGTCGGATTCCGCGAGCTTGAGATAATGGAGTTGAGGACGGTGAGATCCAGATTTTCATCTTCGACAACTGGAGAATAATGGAGCTTGATACAGTAATAAGGAAGGCTGGATTTTCATCTTCGATAATGGAGTTTGAGGACAAAGAGTTCTTTTTTTTTAATATTTTCATCTTTTTTTTAAATAGAAAAATAAAATAAACATAATTAAATATGTGGCACCCATAAAAAATTTCATCTTTTTTTATTAAATTGAAAAATAAAAATAATTAAACATGTGGTATCCATGTGGCATCTACGTGGCGCGAGTGAATTTCACCCAAGTCAATCTCGAGTTACAAGGTTGGATTGAACAAATTTAGTTAAATACAGGTGCTTAATAGTAGATTTTTAAGTAGAGGGGTCTGAACGAACAAAAGTTACAAGTTCGGGGGTCCTTGGATGTATTCGGCCCAAGTTAGTTAGGTGGAGAGTGTAGACGATGGATCAGAGTGTAGACTCGCATAATTCAGACAAAAAAAAAGAGGAGAGAATGATTTAATGCTCATAGCCTCATCATAGATGTATCAAGTTATTTTGTACAGAGAGGAGAGAATGACAAAACTTGGGTGATTTTTATTAGGGATGTTTAACTGGTCAGGTCGATAACGGCCCGCACTGACTCGAGAGTCGGATTGTAGATCGATTTTTTTATTTTACGAGTCAGGTTTGGTTAAACATGTATGATCACAAGTCGACCTGCAATCATCAATATTTTAAAAATATATATTTTTTATAATTTTATTAATATATAAAATATTTTGGGATTTTTTTTTGGTACCCTCAAGGTTTAGGCTTTTCCTTTTGGTGTCCAAAATTTTTTTATTTTCCTTTTGATACCCTGTGTTTTGTACTAAATTTACGTAGTAGCCTAAAGTTTATCAAAATCCAAATTTCTATCCAAAGCCCAATTTTCCATCCATTAATACCTTAAAATAACCAAAAAAAAATAAAAAATAAAAAATATTTTTTAATTATTTTGGAGTTCTGCATTTTTAAAAAGCCCAAAATTACCCCGAAACTTCCATTTTTAATAATCCATCCGTTAATACCTTAAAAAAACCCAAATTTCCCCATAACCTACATTTTTGTATTATTTTTGAGCCCTTATTTACTCAGAATATAAAGATCTCAAAGTGGTAAAGAAAATTTCGATGGTACAGAAGAGTAGCGGTGGACCGGCGATGGTGCAGAATGTTACGGGGGAGACGGGCCCAATTGCCAAGCCTAGTACACAAGCCCATGGGGTTCCATCCCAAAACCAATTGGTAATAGGAGGAGTGACCCATGACCTTATATATTAGCTTGTTTTCACTCCCAACTTCCCATGTGGGATTCACAATTGAACTACAACAATCTCCCCCTCACTTGTGAATCCCTCACAAGCCCAAACAACGGACTCTCCCGGTCCCTAAGTCGAACCATCGGCTTTGATACCACTTGTTACGGGGGAGACGGGCCCAAGGCCCATTTGGTCCAACAAATTGTTGGGCCAAGGCCCATTTGGTCCAGCCCAATAGTTTTGCTAGGTTTTAGCAAACATAAAAATGAAAAGAAAAATGTGGTGTGGGTGTGCAGCTGTGAGCATGAGAGAGAGAGAGTGTGTAGCTGCCCATTTTTGAAGCACAAAGAGAGAGAGAGAGAGAAGAGGGAGAAAGGAGAAAGAGGGAAAATTGGGTGAAGAAAGGAGAGGTCTTCCTTGTCTACGCCGGGATTGTTCGTCTTTTGCTCCGGGAATCAACAACGGGAGTTTGTTGGTAGGTTCCTCCTCTCACTTGGAACCCTAATCTTAGTTTACAAGTGTTTACCCTAGTTTGGAGTTTTCTAGCATTGATTCTCCATGGATTGATAATCTCCTAGAGTGAGATTTGTATGTGAATGTAAACACTTGTACCCATCAGTTGATTAGTGGATTTGTGCTCGGTTGGGCATTAGTGGGTTTCCCCCCCCCCCCCCCCCTCTAGCTTTGAGGGGTTTTCCCACTTAAATTTGGTGTTGGTTTGTGCATTGATTTTGCTTGAGATTGCCTTGGTTGCTTGTGTGGTTTTGTTTCCTGGATTGAGTTGTTTGGTTTGCTTGCTTGGTGTTTGTCGTCTTGGTTGTGTTTTTCAGTCCTACAGATTGTTGGTTGCTTCCCTGAGATTGTTTGTGAGACTGTGGAGCTAGTGATCGATCCATTTTCCCAACACGGAAGAGCAGCGGCGGGTCGGCGACGGGCGACGCTTGACCCAACAGGCGGGTTTGTCTTTGGCATCTGGTACGATCTTGTCGACGATGAGATCCCATGCCAACAAATTTGCCTCAAAAATGCTCTAGAGCAAAATTCAGTCCCTCACTCCCGGTTGATTACCGAACGCAAGCAATTTAGGGTTCACACCGCTGGAATCCGATCTATAATGAAGATGTTGGTGCAGTAGAAGCCTTAATTTGGCTGATTTGGTTGTAAAATTTGTGGATCTTTGGAGGAATTGAAATGGACTATAGGGATTGAAATAATTGCTATTTGTGATTGGGTGGGTTGTTTGAATCTAGTGGGTTGTTTCTTAAGTGGATTTGTAATTGTTATTTGTGATTTGGACAATTTGATAGACTACTTAGTTGAAATGGATTGAGTTGAAGTTTAATTGGAGATGGGGCTTTGGGGTATCTTGCTTACCGGTTGAGAAGACAGGAAGAAGAGATGACACAGAGCTTTTGTTTTACTCCAAAACTAGTGTCATTTCCGTACCTTGTACGAGTTTAATATAAAAATTATTTTATAAAAAATGTTTTCGACTTATTCTTAAAAAAAATTCCCGAACACATTTTTCACGACTGAATCACACTATTTTAATGTTATTCATGTATATTGTACGAATTTAATATAAAAATCATTTATAAATTATTATCGACGGTTCTTAAAAAAATTTACAAACACATTTTCACAAATCACACTTCTTTTAATAAAGAATTATAAAATATTAGGATTTATTTAAAAAACAATTTTTATTAAATCAATTTTTTTAAAATAATTTGTCTTAGTCTCTTAGATGATCAACTAAAATATTAAGATATTTTTAATCAAGTGTTCACTAAAAAAATTACATAACTTAAAATTAACTATTTCTATAAAAAATTTAGAATAGTAAAAAAAATTTGGAATCAGTTTTCATCAAAAAAATAATTTGTAGTTGTTTCATAGAAAGTGGGGGAGTGGGAAAGTGGGTGGGTTTTTTTGCCAATTTTTTTGATGAATTAGGGAAGTAGTTTTAAGATATCCGCAAGTTGATCATCTATGAGAACATGAGTGACTCATAGTTTTTTGTGTTGGACTTGTTCTCTGACAAAGTGTTAGGCAAGAGCGATATGCTTCATTCTTGAAAGGAATATTGATATCACTTAGACAAGTTACCCTCATATTAACAAGCACTTGCTTGGAATAGGAACCAAGCTCACCAAGCAATGCAATCAGCCATAACAACTCAAAAGAAGAGTCGACCATTGTACTCGGCCTTTGTGGATGAACGAGCAACCGATTTTTGCTTCCACGAACTCCAAGAGACTGGTGTCTTTCCCAAATATAAGAGATAACAAGATGTGGAGAGATAGTCATCTTTGTCGTCGGCCCAGTCAACATCCGAAAAACCATGGAGAGTAGTTCGAGTGAAATTGAAAAAAAATCACGGCTATATATGATAGCTTGCATATAGGTAGTATTTAGGATGCATGTTTACGTTCCATTTGCTTTGTTTTTAGGTAGTTTTAGTTAGTTTCTTTAAGTTAGAGTGTCTAGGAGTTTTGTGTTTTTGCACTTGTTCTATGTTGTTTTACAAGTCTTAAAGTGAACAAGTGTGAAAGGAATGGAAACGGGAGAAAAACGCTTGAATTCAGGCCATCTGTTGGAGTTGCTAGTTCAACACCTCTGTCTTGTGAGGGCTCGTTCAGGAGATATAGTGGTCCGATAAAGTTGAATTTATTATCATTGGAAAGATAATTCAAAGAGCTACAATTCATGTTTTTACCCCGAGTCCAAATTTCAACTCGAAGTGAGTCAAAACAGCCCTCAAAGTGTCAGTTGAATTCTGAACCGAGGTGCTGGCGGCGACCGCCGCCAACCCAGCGGCACCCGCCGCCCCAGCCAACGCGGAGATCCTTTGGTCGACACGTGTTTTATTTCTATTGGCTCTTCCTATGTCAGCTTTAATCCGAGATATATGTATTCTTGGATAGACTTTTTAGACCTAGTTTGATATATTAGGTTTTAGAGAGTTGCATCTCTCATTCATAGACTATTATCATATTTTTCTTTCAAAGTTTTTAGCCTTTCATGGAGAACTAAGCCCTTTTGCTTAGTCAGACAATTGAAGCATCGTTTGAATTAAAGTTGTGAGATTTCTAATTCCTTATCTATTGCTTGGGTTTAATCTTCTCTCTTGCTTGAATGTTTATGATTTATTTCAACAGTTTCTAGCCTGATCAACTAGGGTTTGTTGTTATTGGATCTATTGCTAGATCTAGAGTGTTACTGGTTGAGCATCTCTAGATTAAAGTAGCAATTGCATCGTACTAGTATCTGGTTGTGCTAGTCTTATGCAAAAGAGATTTGATTTACATTCTAGGGTAAAAGCTGGTTGTTTTATGCTAGAATTGTATCCAACTATATTCCTATCCTTACTGCTGCTATTAAACTGAATCATTGATGGTTTCATGGTTGTTTAATTAGTTAGAACTAATAGTATCTGGTTGTGCTGTTAGTTAGAATTGAAAAGGAATTGGAAAATCAATTGCATGAGATATTGAGGTGAGGTCAATGATCAACTTGTCATACGATTGTGGATATTTGTTTGCCTAAGCTATCTTTCTAATTATTGTTTTTTTCATAATCTTTTATTGCTTTGTTAGTTTTGCATTCTTAGATTTAGTTCCAAATACAAAAACCCTTTTTACTTTAATTGACATAAAATTCACATAGAAAGATAAATCACCTCCCTGTGAATTTGACCCTTACTTCCCTAAGACTACAGTCTTTAGGTTTGTTAGGACTCTTTTGCATAGTCGTGATTTGAACGACCATTTCACGCCTATCAGGCCTATATATGTATTCAAAGATATGTCGTTCTAGCAAGGTAACAAATCAAGTATTTCAATGCATGTCAATGGTGCGTTCTTGGAGAGGAGATGTACTACGACAACTTGTTAACAATATATGCAACATTTGGCCGTGTGAGTCCCAAGTACTGAACACTACCTATAAGAGCACGGAACTCAGTTAAAGATGGTAGGAGCTCACCAGTATTACTTATTGGGCACGTGTAAGCCCCACTCGGGTTAATATGGAGCAACAACAATCAATGCCAATAATTCGACAACACCCAGATGGTGAAAAAACACATAGAATATCAAGACAACCAAATCCAAACAGAAGCAAGCAATGAAAACAAGCTTAAAATCAACACAAAAATTTAATGTGGGAAAACCCTCTAGACTAGAGGGAAAAATACCCACGACCCAACCAACAAAGCCAATTAATCCACTAATCAATAAATTTATACAAGAGTTTAGCAATACACAAGTCGATCTCATACACCGGAGACAAACCCAAAGATATCAAACACCTCTCTAAATACAACCCGATCTAGAAAGAATTCCTCTCCCACCACTAAACTACTTGCTTATGAGATTAGGGATTTCCAAGTTATAAAAATACCAAACTTCTACTGGTAATGAGAAATTCAGATGAAAAACGATCTCCAAGGGCCTAGAAGCAAGACCAGCTTCAACCCGTCTTAATCTCTCTCCTCCGAGCTCCCTCTCTCTCTTTTTTCCTCCTTGGCTTTTGGCTCTTCAAGAAGCTTAAGTTTCTTTCCCATTGGGTGGAGGCACAATTGCCTTCCCACACATCATTTATTCATTTCCCCTTACTAATAAAATCCTAGCAAGAGTGCTCAACCTTGGGTTGGACCAAAATTGGGCCATTGACCCAACAAATTAGAAACTAGCGGAGTAGTAGCTAATATCGATGTAGTTACTAGATTTGTTTGTTCCATCCCTGCATTCAAATGAACATCATTGATATACTTTTGTTTGGACAAGAAAATGCCATTTTGAGTAAACACGAGCCCGGGACCGGCTAGAAGGTTGTCGTAGTATACAACCGTACACCGCTCATAGCAACCCATGAAATTACCCCTTCCTCGGGTAGTGCTAGCTCAACACCCTCATGCTAGGGAAAGTTTAGCGCAATCTCGACTAACTTGGTCATACTCAAAGTCGAAGTCGTACCATTAGGAAGGTACATCCCCAATTCGGGGTTCAGCGTCATTGGGAATCGTTGTTCAATCACGAGTGGCATCACCGAGATACGATCACCGATATAGTGATGGAAGAAGCTTGGTTCATCGTTGGAGTCGGACGTGCGTGCTTCAGACCTGAGCGGCTCCTCATCTAATACAGCGAGCGAGGTCGGCTCAACCCTTGAGTAGAAACGAGCTCGAGCCATTTGTGAGGTAATTGAGGCTTTGGAAGGGGTGTAGGAAGGTTCTCTAAAGAGAAGAGAGGGAAGGGGCGGATTCTGCGAGTCACTCTCCTCGTTGGAGACTACAAATTCAGCGGACTCCTCATAAAACTTACCCTAGTATCTAACGACAAAACTACGCAGGGAGCTTGAAGAGCGACTCTCGAGCATGAGAAACCTTGGATGTCCAAGGCAGGAAAAGCGGGCACCTGGAAAAGATAAAAGAGGTTTAAGGCACATAAGCGAGGAAAATCCAAGCAATTCAAAAGAGGAGAAAGATTGCGCTCTCAAGGATAATATAAACCAGAAAACTACACAAGCAACGGGAAGCAGACAAACAAGTCCTCTAGGACATACTCGTATTGAAAAAGATCATAAAGTTGCAAATGTCCAATCACAGAAGACAACCCAATTAAATTTCCTCATGAACATTCAAACTCAAGAGAAAGAAGAAGAACAATCCGGTTAAACCCATAAGAACACCGCCACATCTCAACCAGGCGGTGCCTAGGGCACTCTACGGCTCAAGCCGCCAATATATCATGACACTTCGATAGCGCACCACCGTCCCACGTGTCGTAAACCTAAAAAACCCATGCAAAAGAAGAAAGAAGGATGCCGTATTTATGGAGACGAAAAATGGAAGAAGAAGACGGCGATTCCGCTAACTAAAAGCCAAAAAAGGGTAGAGGCAAACATGGAAACTACCACCATTCCCATTGCAATACAAAATTAGAAAAAATCAGAACGGAAAAGAGTGAAAATCGACGAAAACTCGCAAAAGGACGAAATTAGAGGGAGGGGGACTTACTTGGAGTTTGGAGTGAAGGAGCGGCGGAAGCGTTGTCGGTTGTGGGGATTTTGTTGCGATTCTCATCGGAAAACCAAAACATCACGACGGTGAATGGAGAGAAGAGATAATGAAGAAGATGAAGTATGGAGGGGAAAAAGAAACGCACATTGGCTTTTTAAAGCAAAAAGGGTGGGTCGACCCTCCACTTACTGTTTAGACCCAAAAAGCATTCTGGATCATCACAATCTTCACTCAACACAAATGCTAAACCCATATAAATACCACCAAGACCAAATTATACTAAAGAAAAATCCTAAGGCATAAGAACTTTCGGGTTGGCTAGGCCATCTCGCATGGTGCAAAAGAAAAAAGAACTTGCATGTCGTATAGTGAAAACATCTCGTAGGGTGCAAAAGAAAAAAGAACTCGCATGTCGCAGAGGTAAAACATCTCGCGAGGTGCAAAAGAAAAAGGAACTCGCATGTCATGGAGGGAAAACATCTCGTAGCTAGGGTGCAAAAGAAAAAAAGAACTCATATGTCGCGGAGGGAAAACATCTCGCAGGGTGCAAAAGAAAAAAGAAGTTGCATGACGTGAAAGAAGAGGTCGCATATCATGGCCGAAAGGGAATCCCGCACATTTGCCTTGAAGTTCCCACAAGCGAGAATGACAAGTCATGGGGTTGTGATGGTGCACGAAGAAAGTTGTGCACTAACAGACAAAATAATTGACCTCTGCCGAGAAAGAACGACGCCTACACCCCCGCGGGTCCCACGAGTGAGGGATTTGAGGAGACTTGAAGCGCACAACGAAAGTTCCATGCCCCCATCAAAAAAGGTAACATAAGTACACTCTCACTGGCGATTAGTGCGCACTTTCTGCGTAAAGGGCAAAGGAAGGATTCGAGTCCCAGATCAAGGAGAGAAAACATTGTTCACTCAACGTGCTCTTTAAATTGACGGATGTGAACCATCAAAATGACTCTCAACGTGAATGATATGTTGTTTGAAACCAAGCGATCGTCTCGAAGGAAGCAACTTAACGCGACAACAGCATAGTGATTTGCCCCACATCGGAAAACCAAAAGATCAAAAATTGCATCTCTGACCAATTGTGTTTTGTCGCTTTCTGCACCAATCAGGAACCACCTCTTTCTCAACCAATCAAATGGAGGCAGCTCACTCGTCCCACATCAAAAAAATACAACACAAGCTATCTCTGTACGTCTATAAATATAGGAAGGTGGTGAGAGTTGCAAGAGTAAAAAAAAACACCTCTAGCTCAATACTTTCTTGTTAACGGAGATTCAGCGTGTTGAACATTTGAAAAGACCGCGCTACCTTCGAAGCACAAAGTTAATAAAAAGACTTCAAGTCATCCAAAGAGAGAGATATCTTAGTAGTTAATAAAAAGACTTCAAGTCATCCAAAGAGAGAGATATCTTAGTAAGAGAGTAATTTGTGCGTATAATCGAAAAGAAGGCGCATATAGTCTATTTGTAACATATTTAAAAGATGCAGGGTGTTTAGAGCGTTGGATAAAGAGAGAGTCTTTGTTTGCCCATTTAAATAATATAAATATCCATACTAACACTCGTTTATTTCGGGTTTCAACAAATACTCTAAGTTTGTTTTCCAAGGAATTTTTGCATGTGATGAAATATATCTCAAAATGGTGAAAAGAGCATTTGAGATATGTTTCTTGACTTAAATTGAGTGATTGGTCCATAACCACGAATTTTCTTGTGGGATTGGATTTTATCAAGCTCTTTGGCAGTTCTCATGGTCGTATAATGTTATAAACACGAACCCTAATATATTGGCCCACAAACTCTCTAAAAGGACGAGGTCCTAACTCTCTAAAGGACGAGGTCCTAACTCTCTAAAAGGACGAGTTCCTAACTCTCTAAAAGGATGAGACCCCAACTCTCTAAAGGGACGAGGTCCTAACTCTCGAAAAGTGTGCGCAACCCGAGCGAGGCTCTGGGTTGGCGATAATTGTCTTAGGGATGAGATCCCAATTCTTGAAAAGCGCGCGCAAACCGAGCGAGGCTCGGGGTTGGTGGGAACTCTCTAATAGGACGAGGTCCGCTAACTCTCTAAAGTAAGCGCAACCCGAGCGAGGTTGGGGTTTGACGTTTAGTCTCGATCTTAAAGGGTGAGGCCCTACATTCCTTAGCAAAGTCCACTCACTCTACCTAGTTTCAAATCCAAACCGCATTGCACATAACCGAGTAACAACCGCGCTTGGTATAGGGCTGGTGCACCTGTTTATTGTCTCGTAGCCCTTGGAGAAGAAGGACACCAAGCCAAGGAGTTGTGATGGTGCGCGAAATAACCGAGGATGAAATAGGTAAAAGACACATTAATTGCACGCGTCTAGGTAAGATATATGTATATATACCCATAAAATGTCGCTATGGGTATAATTTATGTACACTATTATACTCGAATGTGTGACTTCGTTTCTAATGGATATGTGATTGGACTTGCCCCATAACCGAACCTACTCATGCTCATGGAGTATATACTTAAAAAGCCCATCAACTTGAATCGGCAAACTCCAAAGCACCAAAGTCCACATTCTCATGCATATAAATGTTGGAAACTTGGAATGGCACGTTGACTAAATGTGCTAATTAGCATGCCATGGCCACGTAAGGCATGTAGGAAGAGTATGCATTTCAAACTCCACATAAGCCCATTCACATGCAAATGGCATCACCTCCTTGCTTATGAGAATCACGAGATTTCCCATTTTTATCCCACATCGGATACAATTGTTTGAGCAAGCAATTTTCTTCCTATAAATAGGAGAACTGTCCCACATTGAATGTCAGTGTGCAAGCTAGCACGAGTCAAACATATAAACAGGAAGGAGGAGGAGTCAAAGAAGGGATTGAAGAACCTCTCGGGTTAGGAATTTTTTCTTTTGCCTAGATTTGATGTGTTTGATCTCCAAGTGAGATCGGTATAAAAAACAGTGTGAGTGATCGCTGAAGGGTGTGAGATCGGTAACAACATCCAAATCAGATAAAAAAATTTAAATTTGGACCAGCGCAAAACCTAGCAACCTACATAGCAAAATTAAAATAGCGGCTGGATTCCCTACATAGCAAAATTAAAAACTACATAGCAAAATTAAAACAGCGGCTGGATTCCCTACATAGCAAAATTAAAACAGCGGTTGGATTCCCGACTGGATTCCCTTTAAGAGTCGTGGCCCCACCTAACAACAACGTTCTCGGTCCAATGTAATCAGGTGTCCCCTCCTCTCCTACGGGAGGCGGAACTGTGAGCGTATGCCCAAACCTTGGCCCTGGCTCATCGTCCATTGTCTCTTGATTCGCGATGTCAATGTTCTCTTTCTCTTGATTCAGTCTAGAAACCCTAAAAAATGTTCAGAATCAAATGTTCCATCGTCAATTCAACTCTAAAATTGACATCGGGAGAGGAAGAAGGAAGGACGAAAGGAAAAGAATAACAAAGGATTGCGGTCGGCGGCGACGACTTGCCAAGACCGACGAGAAGGCCAACCCTTACCTGGAAACGGAACACGACGACTACGAGGAGCCCTGGCGAACCACATAAATGCGAGAAAAAAGTGGTGAAACTGGAGACTCTGAAGCCGGAAATCAATTGACCTAAACGAAGTAGACCAACGACTTGGATTTAGGGATCTTGCGATCGGAGAGCAATCGAGATCTAGAAGGATTGCCCTGGTGAAACGAGAGTCAATAACAATTTTGAGAGGGAGATTTGGAATTTGATGTTTGATAGCTTGGGGTTGAAACTCCCATAAAGACAAAAAATATGTTGATTTTTGTATACTAATTTTCTATTAAAAAGTATAACAACTTTTTAACTAATGTCGATATAGATATGTTGTGTCTTGCAATATATTAAATTTCTATCGAGTTTAGTTTAGTCATTTCGGGTTCCAGTTGAGTACGGGTTCATGTCGTTAAAATTTATGGGTTGTTGAGAAAAAGCGGTGGCGAATAATTAATTAGGGATAAAATTGAGAATAAGTATACTATTTTAATTTAAATAATCATTTTCTTAAAAATTGTGATAAAAGCTAAAACGACTTATATTATGGATTGGAGGGAGTATTAGTTTTTATAGATAATTAAGAAAACTTTTTAAATTAGGTATATTTTTATATTAATTTTTGAAGGGAATCCATCCTAATTTACGATTTGATTAGGTCAATTTATTGCGGTTTTTGTACGAGTTCGGTCAACCCAACGAGTTAAGTAAATATTACAATTAATATTTTTAAGATAATATATATATTGTTAATAATAAAATTTATTATTATAATAAACTTAATTATTTATAATATTATTTTTATTATATGAATTATAATGCATATATCATATTTCAATAACATATTACAATTTTTATTTAAAGAGGTCCCAGGCAAGGCCCGGGTCATTAACTAGTTTCCTATATATAAGATTACAACTTTTTAAATTTCTATCTTCAAATATGTTGAGTTTTATATATTAAGTTTTTATCTATAAATATTATAGTTAAACGCATTATTGTCATCAAATTTTAATGCCTCAGTCGTCATACTTTTAGTTATGAAACTAGCATTTATTCCCGTACTTTGTACGAGTTTTGATTTAAAAAAATATTTTATGATAAAGATTATATTTCTAAATTTTTAAAATTTTAAGATCTCTAAATAAAATTATATATTAATAATATTATTATATTAAAAATAATTTATTTTATAATGAAGATCATGTTTCTATCACTTGAAAAAAATTTAGATCTCTAAATATAATTGTATATTAATAATAGTATTATATTAAAAAAATATTTAATAATTTAAAGTATATTTCATATCAAAATTTAAAATCTCAAAATATAATTGTATATTAGTAATATATTATATTAAATAATTATTTAATAATAAATTTATGTTTCGTATCAAATTTTAAAATCTCTAAATATAATTGTATATTACTATATTAGTAACATTATTGTATTCAATAACGGTTTTTCTAACCTATGCCCTTAGGGCATAAGTTAATCATACTAATAGAGGGAACTAAAACCCTATTAGGAAAGTAATGAACCCTTTTACAAAATCTAATTAATCCTAAGTAAATGCAAATTTATAAAATCTTGCCATTTTGAGGAGCTTAACCTATGTCCTTAGGTTAGAAAAATCGATTCAATAAAATTGTTCCAAAATGGATTACACATCAAATATAACTTGCCAAAATTTAAGATCTCTAAATATAATTGTATTATATGAGCAATATAAGGAATACTGTTATAGTATAAGGGTTGTAAATACTTAAATAAAGGAAGGGCAAAGAGGTAAATGAAAAAGTTAAAACGCATACGTGGCATAGTTAAGGCGATGACATGTAGGATGGAGATATTCGACTTTATTTATAGTATATTGATTGTTCATAATAATATTTGATCCATAACTATGACAACTTTTTTATTTAATATGAACCTTTTTTTAATTGTATATTAAATTTTAGATTCTCTTATATTAATTTTCTATCAATAAGTATAACAACTTTTTAACTAATGTCGATATTGTTGTGTCTTGCAATATATCATAACTATAATCTAAAGCGGAGGTTAAATTTTTTTATTAAACTATACATGTCACTTTTATATTGGACCACATCACCCCTTTTTTTAAAATTAATTTTTTATTTTCGGATATGATAAATTCTTATCCATGTTTTTAGAATATAGGATAGAAAATCCCATTATTAAAAAAGCTTTTATTCTTGGATATGATAAATTAGAAGATCATTAGTATATTTTTTATGCTATCATAAAAATTCTAGAATATTTATTTTATATTTAGATAGAATCATTTTTTTAACTAAGATATCTTAATTGATTATTTTTAATTGTTTATATTTATATGTTAAATAAAACAATCAATATATTGATTGCTAAATAAAACAATCAATATATTGATTATTTTATATTTAGTTAATTTTTTAACTAAGATATCTGCTCCGTAGTTGTGTGGGTGTAGGCCGATTGTATTTTTCTCTTCGGACTTGTCCCCCACAGATGCTCGGTTTGCTCCTCTCACCTTCGACAATGCCTTACGGAAGGTTCTTGAGGAGATCATTGTGGCTGGTGGTGCTGGCTTTGGTGATTGACAATGGCGATGTGCCACCCTACCCTTTCGGCTTGGTGGTTTCGGGGTGTACACCGCCCATGATGCTTTCATCTATGCATTTGTTGCATCACGTCTACAGTCTCTTGATCTTCAAAACATATTGCTTCGCCACTGTAATATCTTGGATATAGGCATGCTTGTGATTTAGCCTTGAACAGCTTTCGAGATTTGTGCACTTTCGACCCTCTTGCTCTTTGTCGTGATGTACCAGCCCCCCCCCCCCCCCCCTTTATGAAAAAATTGGCTACAGTGTACTTTGATACGGTAGAGAATAATTTGGTGAGTCAGTACAAACCGAGTGTTAGGGAAAATGCTATCCTCATTAGCAACAGGTCAGCCCACTCTTTGGACTTCTTGAAAACCCTCCCTATTGAAGGGTTAGGACATACAATGCATCCAAAACAATTCAGGTGTGTTTTGTGCTATCGCCTTGCAATTCCTATGTATCCTGCTGGTTTTACTTGCCCTTGTTGCTCGTCTAAAATCATGGATTGTTTTGGCGATCATGATGTCCATTGTGGAAATGATATTGGTCTTAAGTTTCGCCATAACCTAGTCCGGGATGTGTTGGTTGATGTATGTACTCAGGCCGGTGTCTTTGTGCAAAAAGAGGTACCTCTTGGTTTTTTGTCCGAGGAAGGTAGAGATCTTCGACCTGTAGATCTTTTGGTTTACTCTTGGGACAGAGGGAAGAACGTCTGCTTAGATGTCACATGTGTCTCTCCCTTCACGGGGGCTGGAGTTGATGCTTTTGTCCATGGTGTTGTTGTTTCTAATGTTGTTGTCCGTAAGAAGAGGAAGTATGAATTAAAGTGCACATACAATGGATATAGTTTTATAGCTTTTGCATTCTCTACTTTTGGAGAGCTTGGGAGTGATGCCCTTGAGTTTTTGTCTAGGGTCGCGCGGGCTGCTCGTAGTAACACGGCTAACTCTAGTATTTGTTCTTTTATTTTTCAGCGTTTTTGCTTTGCCCTAAATAAGGGTGTCGGAGCTCAGTTAGTTGCTAGGCTTCCATCCAACTTTGTGTAAGTTTTGATTTTACTATTTGATAAAAAAATATATTGATTTTTTTAAATATCTTTTCATATATTAATTTTTATTTATTATTTTTAGATAAGATATGTATAGTTTTTTTTTAAATATTCTCGCCTATATTAATTTATAATTATTATTTTTGGAAATAATATTTTTTTTAGATAAAATATGTATAGTTTATTAAAAATATCCCATATAAAATGACACATGTCAACCATACATTGACCCACATCATCCATCCTTTTAATATCCTATATAATTGGGCTATTTTTGATTGGTTGAAATCTAATTGTAGACAAATGTATAAACATTTTATTTATATCTTAAAAATAAATTATTTATATTTTTTATTGATTTGTTAAACAAAATAAAAAAAACTGATTCACATAATTTATTTAAGATAACTTGATTTAATTTACTTTTTAAGTATTATTCAATTTGAATATTTGTAATAATAAAAATTTCTAAATTCTAGAAAAACTTACAAGATAATTTTATTAAAATAATTTATTTAAGATAACTTGATTTATTATTAAATTGGGATATTACTAATAAAAAAGAGTCTAGATTCTAAAAAACCTTTAAGTTTATCTTAGTTATATATGATGAAACTCGAAATAAACCGTTCGCTAAAAGACAAGAAACGGGATTATTATATTCGATTGTGCGAACACTTGCTTATTTATTTATGATTTTCTTTACAACGAGGTTGTAATGTTACGAGGCTACAAACCAACGAGGTTATGAACACTTGGAAATTTACACCCTAGACCTCCTACGATTATCCGAGATCTCGACCTAACAATGTTCGAGATCTCCTAATTGCTAAACAATTCTAAGTATTGCTTGTTTGACCTTTTGAGCGAGGTTGATCTAGTGGGACGGTGTTGACGACTCGCGAGATCGGGCAACGAAGTCTTTGTTGTGAATGAGAGTGAGGTGTAGGCGGCTTGCAAGATGGTGTAGCGAGATCTTTGGTGTGAGTAGAAACTTTGTGAGAGTTGAAGTCTTTTTGTGGACTTCACTTGTCTATAGCGAGGCCTTTTGACGATGTTTCGATCACGTCGATCTTCAACGAGCAAGATAGTTCTTGAGTTCAAGATGTTTTTCGACCCCTTTTCCATACGAGACTCTCCTCTATTTATAGAGGATCGGGGAGTCGAGTTCTGATCATCGTCCGATGTGGGACGCCCGAGATCAAGGGCTCTGATTAGTCTAGAGGCGAGGCAGCTTGTGATTGGCTCGGGAGAGTGGCGCTAGCTGAGTGGTTCTGGTGGGCGGGCGTGTTGGTAGAGTCGGTTACGAGGTGTAGACCTTGTTCCAAGGTTTCGGAGGACATCGCGGGGGTAGGAGTTTTGTTAAAATAAAAGGTGGGGATGGTTGTGGGCCCCAGGATCATCCTCGGGAGGCCCGTCGGGTCTGTATGTTCTTCGTACCTCGGGCCCACTTCTTGCTTTACCATTTTGAGCATCATCACAACCCCATGGCCTGGGGATCTCGACCCGAGGGCCGCAGGGCATAAGCTCTCAAAGGTTACGGGGTGCGAGACTCTGAGAGGTGGGAAGGCATTTTGCGAGGTTTCATGAGTTCCGAGGTTCTTGGGGGGCATCTGGCGAAGCCCTCTTTTCGCGAGGCTCTACACTTAGCGCTTTTTTTTTGCAAGGGTGAAGCTTTTTTGGGCTTGCTCTTCATATCTTGCTTAATGGGCCGTTTAGGAGGGACAGGCCCAATAAGCCTCTCTGGGCAGGGAAGGCCCAAGCCTGCTCTTTATAAGAGCACATATCACACGCTTCCCTTTCATCTTCTCTCTCAGCATTTTTGCCCTCTTTTTTCGCCTTTTCGGTTTCTTACTAGTGGTTCTCTAGACGGTCTCCGACGAGCCTTCGCCTCTTGCCAGTCTGCATCACCGCCCTTTCTTGGCCGGTTTTTAACAAGTAAGTTCTCGACCCCCTTCTTCCCGTTTTTCGGTGTTTTTTGCTTTTGATCTTCCCTTCCTGTTCTGTGCCCTAGAGGGGCGATGGCGCACGCCTGGCGTTTCGTTCCGACGCCACGGAAACGAAACGGCGGTGGTGATGTTGGCGTGAATGTCTGCGCGCTTTCTCCGCCATCTTTCGTTGCTCCTTTCCCCCTTTTTTTCTCGGCTTTGTGCCTTAGCGGGCAAAGGTCGTTTCTTGGTGTTTCGCGCCGGTGCATGGTGGCGGGATGGTGGGGTGAGGGTGGCGACCGCCATGCACTCAAACCCCTCGCCCTCCAACCGACGACCAGGTCTCTGTGCTTTCTTTCGGCGGTTTTGAATTTTGAGACCCTCGGAAACCCAAACGTCTTGACGGCTGATTGATGGGACGTTAGGGTCTCCGCCGCTGCTTTCCACCGCTGGCCTCCATTTCTCCTTCTCTTTCCTCCTTTTGGCGCTTCGACTTCTCTATCGCCGTCCTATCTTGTCAGAGTAGCCCCTAGGGTGCCACGTGGCTTCTCGTCTCTTACGACCTCGAATTCTCTTTCTTCCAGACGCTGTCATGACCTCGTCTTGTTCTGCCTTTTGTTGTCGTAACCTCGCGTTCTCTTCCCTTCGAGGTCATGACCTCGCATTGTTTTTCCTTGGTTATTTTGCCCGATGTCTCAACGCTTCTTTCTTTTCCAGGTGCTAGCCTTCCGCGGCCTGGACATCCTTCTTTTCATGCCTAGGAGAGCCTCTGCGAGCCCTCCGCCTGGGTTCGCTTTCAGTGTTCAAGAGGGTTTTTACGAGGAGGTTTCGTAGTCCGCGGAAAGCGTAGAACTTAGCGACTCCCAGAACCCGAGGTCCCCTTCGTTGGTTTTCAGCGAGCCTTCGTCAAGCGACTCCGAGGCTTCTATCAATTCGCGCTTCTCCCATCTTCGAACGTCGTCGGGTGTTGAAATGGCTTCGTCTTCCATCCCAGACGAGGTTGTTACTGAGGTTGAGGTGCGGCCGGATGCGGGAACGACCTCGGCGCCGCCTCCCTACGTGCCCCCAAGCTTCCCTGCGGCGTATATTACTGACACCGTGTCTCGCGTTCTGCCTGTCCTCGAAGAGCGGATTCCCATGATCCCGGGTACCCCTGAGGCCTATCTGTCCGAGGGAATGGCCACCGAACTCAAGTGTGAGGATCTCGCGAAGATTGCCAAAGACTTCGCCTGGCCCGAGAGAGTTGAGCTGGCACTTCCCGAAGAGGGGGATCGGCCCTTGGCGTCCTACGAGAGGTGTGTAGTCGTGCACCTCTTCAGTCTTCAGGCGGGTTTCAGGCTTCCTCTGGCCCAGCATATTGTCGACTACCTGTGGGCCATGCAGATCTGTCCCGCACAATTGTTCCCGAACGCTTGGTGGCTGTTGTGCGCCTACACGATTCGAAGTCGTGAACTCGGGGTTGCATGGGCCAACAACCTCTCGGAGGCAGCCCTTAACGACGAGATCCTCCGCTACTCAGCGATGGTATGTCTTGTTCTTTCGTGTTTGTTTTTTTCTTGATTGGCTTTATTATAACTGTGGTCGCGTCGGCCTCCTCCATAGGAATATGGATAGGATGGAGGCGAGGCTCCAAGAGCGGGACGCCGAGATTGAGAAGAGGGGAAAAAGCCTCGCAGAGGCCGAGAGACGCGTTCGCGCCGCGGAGATCGCGGCAGAGGACGAGGCCAAGGCCGCCGCGAGGGTCAGGGAGGAGTTGAGGAAGGCGAAGGAGGAGGCCAAGAATTTGAAGGAAGAGAACGGGGACTTCAAGGGCGAAGTCGCAAAGCTCAAAGGACAGCTATCCGCGGAGCACCAATTTTTCAGAGAAAAGGAGGCGGAGCTTCAGAAAGTTGAGGAGGAGATTACCAGGCTCCAACGGCGTGTTGTTGAGCTTAGCGAGGAGGTGGAGGCGGAGGGGCCTAGGTATGTGAAGTCCGAGGCTTTTAAGGCTGAGATGGTGGAAAATGTGAGGAAGATGTTGCACCAGTCCGTCCGGATGAGGGTCAAGCAGGCGGTCGCGAAGTACGGGCATATCGACCCCTGCATTAAGTTCTTCATCCCCAACTACGAGGAGACTATGGGGGAACTTGACGGGGAAGAGCCTGAGGTAGAGTGCGAATTCTTTCTCAACGAGGACGCCACTGTGGCCAGCGAGGCGCCTACCCTGGCAGACTCCTCTCAGGGAGACCCAGAAGTCGCCGCTACAGATCCTCAGCCTACGGCAGATGTGCCAAAGTCCCAGCCGTCCACGACACCTCCTCTTGCCTCGGAATCTCTCGAAGGCCCCGTCGCTGAAGCCCCGAAGATTTGAAGGATGCTGACTTGTCTCTTTTTATTTTTGTTGTTTTGTTGGTGGCCCTGCGGGGCTTGTAATTTAAACATCTGGGCACACGTGCCCCACCTTTTATATCATTTTCCTTATCACACGATTGCTTGTTTGTTCTAGCTTACTTGTATATGCTCGCACATGTTTACCCAACCCCATGGTCCGAGTGTCACAACTACTGTGGTACTCGGGCCACATCGGGTGTTTCTGATTCTGCATTGAGATTATGAGCTTTACTCAGATCTTCACAAGAATTCGTCGAGGTCCTGAGCCTCGCTCGGACTTCGCACAATGATTACGCCGAGGTCATGAGCCCCGCTCGGACCTCGCATATTTTGTTCGATTTTCTCCAATCCCAAGCTGGAAGCGAGGGATGGATTTATCGAGATTCTCCAACACCAAGCGGGAAGCGAGGTTTGGACTTAACGAGATTCTCCAACCCCAAGCGGGAAGCGAGGGATGGACTTATCGAGATTCTCCAACCCCAAGCGGGAAGCGAGGTTTGGATTTAACGAGATTCTCCAACCCCAAGCGGGAAGCGAGGGATGGACTTAACGAGATTCTCCACCACCAAGCGGGAAGCGAGGTTTGGACTCAAACGAGATTCTCCAACCCCAAGCGGGAAGCGAGGGTGGATTTAACGAGATTCTCCAACCCCAATCGGGAAGCGAGGTATAGACTTAACGAGATTCTCCAACACCAAGCGGGAAGCGAGGTTTGGACTCAAACGAGATTCTCCAACCCCAAGCGGGAAGCGAGGGATGTATTATCGAGATTCTCCAACCCCAATCGGGAAGCGAGGGATGGACTTAACGAGATTCTCCAACCCCAAGCGGGAAGCGAGGGATGGACTTAACGAGATTCTCCAACACCAAGCGGGAAGCGAGGGATGGACTTAACAAGATTCTCCAATACCAAGCGGGAAGCGAGGTTTGGACCCAAACGAGATTCTCCAACCCCAAGCGGGAAGCGAGGGATGGACTTATCGAGATTCTCCAACACCAAGCGGGAAGCGAGGTTTGGATTTAACGAGATTCTCCAACCCCAAGCGGGAAGCGAGGGATGGACTTAACGAGATTCTCCAACACCAAGCGGGAAGCGAGGGATGGACTTAACAAGATTCTCCAACACCAAGCGGGAAGCGAGGTTTGGACTCGAAACCGAAGTTTTTATTTTTGAGAGAGATTTTGAAAATTCCACAACCCTTTATTCACAAAAAGAGGTAACGGAGTTCAGAGAGTTTACACAAAATATTTCTTTAATCGGTCGACGTTCCATGTCTTGCTGAGGGTACGCCCCTCGTTGTCTTTGAGCTTAAAAGTTCCGGGAGTGACCTCCTCGCCGAGGATGTATGGCCCCTCCCAGTTGGGGTCTAGCTTGCCACCTTCGGTTCTCCTCAGGACGAGATTGCCTGTGGCCAGTAACCGAGGTCTCACCTTCTTGTTGTGGTAGACGGCCACGCGGCACTTGTATTCCCTGGAGCGGAGGTCGGCTACTTCGCGTAGCTCGTCACGGAAGAGCAACTCGACCCTAAGATTGGCCTCGTTTTCTTTTTCATCGAAATCAAACACCCTTGCTGACGGGACCAGGGTTTCTACCAGGACTAGGTTCTCCGCCCCGTAGGTTAGGGCGAAAGGCGTTTCTCCGGTCGCGCGGCGCGCGGTGGTGCGGTACGTCCATAGGACGAGTGGGAGAAGCTCTGCCCAACGACCTTGTGCCATGCCCAGCCGTTTCTTTAGATCGGACAAGATGCGGGCGTTGACGTTCTCTACCTGGCCGTTGGACTGAGGATGGTCCACGGAGGAGAACTTGAGGGCTATGCCCAGGTCTGAGCAGAATGTCCGAGTCTCTTCACAATCAAATTGGGGGCCATGGTCGGTCATGATGGTCATGGGAACGCCGAAACGGCAGACAAGGTTCTTCCACAGAAAGTCGCAGACCTTAATCCCCGTGATCTTCGCCATTGCTTGAGCCTCAACCCACTTTGTGAAGTAGTCGACAATGACCAGGATATACCGCACCTGACCAGCGGCCTTGGGGAAGGGGCCGAGGATGTCCATCCCCCACATCACGAAGGGGCACATCGCGTGGATGGAGCGACGCTGCGAGGTCGGGGCGTGCAAGAGGTTATCGTGCTTCTGACATCCGTCACATCGCTGGACATAGTCCCTTGCGTCTTGCCGGAGGGTGGGCCAGAAGTACCCCAAGTGGGCGATCTTATGCGAAAGGGTTCGCCATCCTGGGTGGCCACCACAGACCCCTTCATGGGCCTCATAAAGGATGTGCTCCGTAGATTCGATTGGGACACACAATAGGTTGGGCTCAGCATAGACTCAGCGATAAAGGCAGCCTCCTATGACGCAATATCGTGCCGCTTGCATGTTCAGCTTCCTGGCCTGTGCGGGGTCCTCTGGAGGGACTCCGCTCTCCACATACCGTGTTATCGGGATCCTCCAATCCCCCGCGGTGACAGACAGAACCTCGCTGTTCACGCTCCGCGAGAGTTTTCGTTCTACCATCACGCGGTTCCCCACTTCAAGGGGGAGGGCGGATCCTAACCTCGCAAGTGCATCTGCTTTGGTGTTCGAGGTTCGCGGGATGGACTCAACCGCGAAGGTTTCCAGGCACGATACCAATGTTTTGACCTTTTCTCGGTACGCAGGCAGGAACCCCGTTCTGGTGTCGTACTGGCCGTTGAGTTGGCGCGCCACCAGCTCGGAGTCGGTGTAGACCCTGTTTTCCGGGCACCACTAAGGAGCGCCATCTCGATCCTAGCGATCATGGCTTCATATTCGGCCTCGTTATTGGTGGCGTCGAAGGCGAAGTTAAGTGAGTACTCCGTCTCGATGAGGGTCCAGCGAGGAATACGCAGCCCCACCCCCGACATCGCATCGTGAGCCGTCAACGAACACCTTCCATTCTTCCGAGCTTGTTTCTGTCTCAGGGAAGGTGACCTCCACCATGAAGTCAGTGAGGGCCTGTCCCTTCATGGCGGTCCTTGGGAGGTAGCTGATGTCGAACTCGGAGAGCTCGACTGCCCACTTCGTCATTCGTCCGGAGAGGGCGGGCTGGTGGAGGATTTGTCGAAGTGGGAGGTCAGACAGGACCTGAATGGGGTGCGAATGGAAGTAAGGGCGCAGACGCCTTGCGGCGGTCACAACTGCCAGCGCCATCTTCTCTGCTGGGGAATATCGCTGCTCCGCGGGCTGGAGTACGCGACTCACGAAGTATACTGGGTGCGTGGCCTTTCTGGTTAGCACCGCGCTGACCGTCTCGGGGCTGACGGCCACGTAAAGTTGCAAGTCTTCGCCTGCCAATGGGGGCGACAGTGTGGGGAGCTTTGACAGGAAGGCCTTTAGCTCAGAGAAAGCGAGCTCAAGCCTCTCATCCCACACGAACTTGTCATTCTGCTTGAGAGTCGCGAAAAAGGGCAAGGACCTTTCCGCCAAGCGGGAGCAAAACCTTCCCAGGTAGTTGACGACACCGTTGAGCCGTTGCACCTCGGTGCGAGACCGCGGTGACCTCATTGAGAGGATCGATTCGACCTTGGCAAGGTTTACGCCGATGCCGTGCTCGCTAATCATAAAGCCTAAAATTTTTCCTGATGACACGCCGAAGACGCACTTCTCGGGGTTCAGGCTGAGACGGTTGCGCCTGAGAGTTGCGAAGACCTCAGCGAGGTCGACCAGATGCTCCTCAGGGGTCTTGCTCCGGACAACAATGTCGTCGACATATGCCGACACGTTCCGTCCGAGATGGCTCTTAAAGACGCGGTCGATGAGGCGTTGGAAGGTGGCCCCCACGTTCTTCAGCCCAAACGACATGACTTTGTAGCAATAAGTGCCTCGCTGGGTGATGAAGGATGTTTCCTCTTCTTCTCGCGGGTTCATCAGAACTTGATTGTACCCTGAGTATGCATCGAGGAAGCTTAAAACCCCGTGGCATGCGGTTGAGTCAACGAGCTCGTCGATCAAGGACAAGGGGTAACTGTCTTTGGGACAGGCCTTGTTGAGGTCCTTGAAATCGACGCACATCCTCCACTTCCCGCTGGTTTTTTTGACAAGCACGACATTGGACAACCACCGGGGGTATTGAACCTCGCGTATGAATCCCGCAGCCAGCAATTTTGCCACCTCGTCATTTGCGGCGCTCGCCCTTTCTTCATTCATTTTTCTTCGTCGCTGCACCACGGGGCGAGTGGTGACATCGACGTTCAAAGAGTGCTGGGCCACGGTCCGCGGGACACCTCGGAGGTCCTTTGCAGTCCAAGCGAACATGTCGCGGGACCCAGCGAGTAAGGCTTCCAGGGACGTCGCCGATGTCCCCGATCGTCGCGATCGAGACCGCGAGGTCTGCATGGGATCTTGGGGAGGCCTCTCTGTTGACGAGCCATTGGTGGAGGACTCGGGCTCCGGCGCATGCCTAGGGACGTACGCGGGTACGTACTCGAAGTGAGGTTCACCCTGGGGGGGAAAGGGGACGTACGAAGGGGCGAAGCCCTGCTGGTATTGCCCATAAGCCGGGTAGGGATATGGGTTCGGAGGCGCGCCTCCCTGCTCGAAACCTTGGAATGGGAATGGGTTTTGCGGGGTGGCGTACGTCCATCCCGGAGGGACCACGAACAGGCAGCCCGGAGGCCCCGCGGTTGTCCATTGCGTAGTCTCTGGCATGTTGTCGGGGTGTTGAGGGAAGAAATTGCTTGGGCAAGCCATTTTGAGGGAATCAAAGTTAAGGTTTGCACGAATCGAGGAACTACTTAGGATGAAGAAGTTCCCACAGACGGCGCCAGTGATGAAACCCGAAATAAACCGTTCGCAAAAAGACAAGAAACGGGATTATTATATTCGATTGTGCGAACACTTGCTTCTTTATTTATGATTTTCTTTACAACGAGGTTGCAATATTACGAGGCTACAAACCAACGAGGTTACGAACACTTGGAAATTTACACCCTAGACCTCCTACGATTATCCGAGATCTCGACCTAACAATGTTCGAGATCTCCTAATTGCTAGACAATTCTAAGTATTGCTTGTTTGACCTTTTGAGCGAGGTTGATCTAGCGGGACGGTGTTGACGACTCGCGAGATCGGGCAACGAAGTCTTTGTTGTGAATGAGAGTGAGGTGTAGGCGGCTTGCAAGATGGTGTAGCGAGATCTTTGGTGTGAGTAGAAACTTTGTGAGACTTGAAGTCTTTTTGTGGACTTCACTTGTCTATAGCGAGGCCTTTTGACGATGTTTCGATCACGTCGATCTTCAACGAGCAAGATAGTTCTTGAGTTCAAGATGTTTTTCGACCCCTTTTCCATACGAGATTCTCCTCTATTTATAGAGGATCGGGGAGTCGAGTTCTGATCATCGTCCGATGTGGGACGCCCGAGATCAAGGGTTCTGATTGGTCTAGAGGCGAGGCAACTTGTGATTGGCTCGGGAGAGTGGCGCTAGTTGAGTGGTTCTGGTGGGCGGGCGTGTTGGTAGAGTCGGTTACGAGGTGTAGACCTCGTTCCAAGGTTTCGGAGGACCTCGCGGGGGTAGGAGTTTTGTTAAAATAAAAGGTGGGGATGGTTGTGGGCCCCATGATCATCCTCGGGAGGCCCGTCGGGTCTGTATGTTCTTCGTACCCTGGGCTCACTTCTTGCTTTACCATTTTGAGCATCATCAATATACAAATTAAAAACTAATTTGCGTCTTAAGATCGTGATTATTTATTCCTAGATAATTCATGTATTTGAAAAAAAACTATTATTAATATTTTGTTTAAGCAAAACCTGTACAAGGTATGGGAATACATACTAGTATGTTAATAATCCAATAAAAATATCACTAATAAACTTTATTCTAAATGATTACCGAAAAAAAACATTTCTTCTAAAGTGAATTTCATTATCATATAATAACTATAACCTAAAACGGAGGTTAAAAAAATTATTAAACGACACATGTCACTTTTAGATTGGACCAAATCACCTTTTTTTTTAAAAAAATAATCTTTTATTTTTGGATATGATAAATTCTTATTCATATTTTTAAAATATAGGATAGAAAATCTCATTATTAAACAATCTTTCATTTTTCGATATGATAATAAACATATTTGAAAATATTTGATTATTAAAATTTTATTTTAAAAAAATCCGTACAAGGTACAGGAATACATACTAGTTAAATTTATATTCATAAGTATGTTGATTTTTTATATTGCGGATTCCTTAAGAAATAAATAAAAATTATTTGCATGTTAATTTTAAACTGGTTAATCGGGTCGGTACAATCGAGTTTAGATTCAATCATTTCGAGTTCAAGGTGAGTACATGTTCATGTCGTTAAATATACGAGTTGATTGAGTTAATTCATTGCAGTTTTTTTGCATGTTCGATTCCACTCTAAGAGTTAAGATCGTCAACTTTTTTATAATTATTACATAAATATTAGAGATAGCATTTTTAAGTACAAGATAATATTTGTATACATTTTATAATAAAATAACTTATTATAATTAACATAAATTACAAATATTTAATAATTTATAATATTATTTTTGGTTATATGAACTAAACAATAAACAAATACTGTAGTTTGAAAAGCCATCGAAATAATATTATAATATTATTTTTCTGTATTTTAAGACACTAGTTTTCTTGGGTAGCATTTTTTAAATTTATAAGCCCCCTTCCCCAGTGCACAACAAACTCGGGCCACAAGACCCACAATTATTGCAACAAGCACGTGATACCAAATCCGAATAACAAAACAAAACCTCATCGATTTCTTGGATAACAATTCTCGTTATTGTGGATATACTGCTATCAAAACTTTTCTTGCGTAACAATTTTCTTTAAAACTGAAAAACTATATATATCAACACAATTCTTTTTGTTTTGGTCAAAACCCATAAAGTTCAAATTAAAAATAACGAACAATGGAGGTTTGGTTCGTAATACTGGTTTCAGTGTGCTTAGCAGCTCTGCTCAAAGCCGTTATCAATGTCGCCTCTTCCTCTCCCCAACCAAATTCTGACTCCGACAATCTCCGGCGACTTCCCTTGCCGCCGGTGGCCCCTTCCTCCTTCATACCCCTACTTTCCGGCTTCCGATGGCTCCGCAAATCCTCGTTGGAGATGGAAGCAACCCTCCGGTCCCTCCGTGCGAAGCTCGGGCCAATCCTGACCCTTCGCTATTTCTCCGCCAGGCCGGCAATCTTCATCTTCAGCCACTCGATCGCGCACAAGGCTCTCGTCGAAAAGGGCGCTATCTTCTCCGACCGACCGAAGCCGCTCCTCACCGAGACGATCATCACCAGCAACCAGCACAACATCAACTCCAGCGGCTACGGAGAGAAGTGGCGCCTCCTCCGGCGCAACCTCACCTCGCACATTCTCCATCCCTCCCGGATCAAATCGTTCTCCCCCGCACGATCCTGGATGCTCCAGATCCTCATCGAACGGCTCCGATCAGAATCCGACGCCGAATCGCCCGTCCATGTCATCGAACACATCCGGTACGCCATGTTCTGCCTCCTCTGTTTCATGTGCTTCGGCGATCGTCTCGACGAAAAGCAGATCCGCGACGTCGAGGTCGCTCATCACCGCCTTCTCTTCTCCATCACGCGACTCCAAATCCTCAATTTCCGTCCCTGGATTACGAAATTGGTGTTCCGAGGCAGGTGGAGGGAGTTCTTCGACATCAAGAAATCGATAGACGACGTCGTCATCCCTCTGATTCGACTTAGATCAGCGAAGAAGCCCCAAAACGACGCCGTTCCGGCTTACGTCGACTCCTTGCTGGACCTCGAGCTACCGGAGGAGGGAGACAACGGCGAAATCAAGAGAAAGATGAAGGAGGAGGAGATCGTGGCGGCTTGCTCGGAGTTTCTAAACGCCGGGACGGACACAACCGCCACTGCTCTCCAATGGATACTGGCGAATCTGGTGAAAAATCAGGAGATCCAAACGAAGCTCTACGAGGAAATTCTGAGTGTCGTGGGATCGAAATCGAATGGAGGAGGAGGAAGTGGAGGAATCGGGGAAGAGGAATTGGGGAAGATGGAGTATCTGAAGGCGGTGGTGATGGAGGGGCTGAGGCGGCATCCGCCGGGGCACTTCGTCCTCCTGCACGCGGTGACAAAGGAAGTGGAGCTGGAGGGGTACCGCATCCCAAACGACGCCGTATTGCAGTTCATGGTGGCGGAGATGGGGTGGGACCCGGAGGTGTGGGAGGACCCCATGGAGTTTAGGCCGGAGAGGTTCTTGGGTGCTGACGTGGACATAACGGGGAGCAGGGAGATCAAGATGATGCCGTTCGGGGTTGGGAGGAGGATCTGCCCTGGCCTCGGCTTGGCCATGCTCCATCTCGAGTACTTCGTCGCCAATTTGGTGTGGAGTTTGAGTGGAAAGAGAGCCAGGAGTTCCCGGTGGATTTCTCAGAGAAGCAGGAGTTTACCATTGTTATGAAGCACCCTCTTCGTGCCAACGTAACGCCCAGGTCTCGTCGCTAGTCGCTGAATTCGATCGATTGCTTGGTCTAGTTAGTTAGTTTGCATATTTCAGGATGCTGTTAAGTTTGAGCCTAGCTAGATATTATAATAATCTCTGTGGACGCTGAACTTGCCTATGTGAAGTTGTTGATTTTAGTCTTTTTTTGTTAACTTCCAATGCCAAGAATAAAATAGCTGGATTTGATTTAGATCAACAAACATAATTAATGTACAGTTGAATAAGCTTTAATGAAGCTCTGCCTATAGCGTCAACATTGCCCACAATGGGGCTTTGATTGATAAGAATGGTGAACTTGGATTCAGTGATAATAGCTAGCTATAACCCAATCATGTCACATGGCCCACAATGGTTTATTTATTTTCATAATCGATCGCCAATGTTCTTCCGGCTACATAATAAAAGATGGAATTAATCCCGAAAACATTTAAATGAATCTGCATTTTGATCATGTTTTCTCTCAACCCCTAAAGAATGCACTTTAGGTTGCATTGCAGACTTTTAAATCGACGATTTGTAGTTTTGGCATTGTAATGAGAGCTAATTGCTATCAAATTGAGGCCTATATTAAATGTTAATCTGTTTTGGTGTGCAGTGTAGTTACAGTTGAAGAAGATGAAAAAAAGATAAAGAAAGACATTAAATCTGGCAAGTTAGGCTAGAGTTGAATGGTCATTTGTATTGTTTGCAAAAAGATGAAACTTTGAATTGAAGAGAATGTATCATACTACGTTTCGAGAATGTATCTTATACTTCTGTATGATTGGTTACATATGATTCGCCAATTATGTGTTTCTTAATACATTCTTAGAGAAGTGCACTTTAATTGCTGCATTTCAAGCAGCCATGGTTGATGTCTCTTGTGAGTCTGTGCGCCCACAAGAGAAGACTAGTTCAGGTGCGAACACTCCCCCATATGTATGTTCATAGCCTGCCATCCTCTATGCCCCATAAGTTTATTGTAATACACAATATGATTATTGTAAGACATGAAATGCACAAATAAAACAATTACGCAAGGCAAACTATGAGGAATGATAAGTATTTTCTTGGATTTACACAGTGGAAAGGAGACCACATCAAGTTTAGATGACCACAGCAGACAAATGCTAACTAGTATCTCAAAGAAATGATAAGTTTGTGACACACATTTTACTGAAACTGTGGTTTAGGGATAGGCTAACCCAATACCAACCTGAGCCAGGTCATTCTGTAGTCGAAAAGGCTTTCATTGAACAAGGTCATGGCTTCCTCTAGAGCTAGGACCGTAACCTGAAATCTCTTCTTGTAGGATGGGTGTGTACTAAGAATGTCCATTAAAATCTTCATCCCATACTGTTCTGATCTTGCACGCTCCTCCCACAACTTCACCATATTAAGGGGATGTTATCCAGCAGAGGCCATAAAGAGCATCCCAATGTAATCTGCTTCTAGTTCCAACCTGTAGTTTTCAAATTAACAAGCAAAATTGATAAGATGCAAGCAGAAGCCGACATCTATGTATGTAATTTCACTGATCATTTCCTTCAGAACATGCTCCAAACGAAATGCATGTGTGAGATGGCTGACATATAAGAACCACAATTAGCAAATGCAAGAAACTGTAATTTGCATTAATCTCCTTAACAGTATTTCAAGGCTAGCTAGCTATAATCCTAAACGGCTTACACAGGAACTATATAATTAGCAAATACTCCATTTTTTCTCAAACTTAATTTTTTCAAATCACAGACCAATAATAATTTTGCTCTCGTTTTTTACTTTCCTACTTTTCTTCCTTTTGTTCCCACCTTTATCACCTTTTGTTTTGGGCCCACCTTAGATACCATCCCGACTTCGAGTCGGGGTAAGGGTGCGTACATCTCGTCCCCCCAGATCCCGTTCCTCATACCGGGTTCCACCTGGGTAGATGTTGTTGTTGTTGACAGACCAATAATAACGTGAGAATGTAAATTCGACCTAATTTGTCTAACTAATTGAATCTTAGACAGATCTCAACATATCTAATAAGCTTGTATGATGATGTACTATAGTCCTACACTGGAACTACGATTAGAAAATGCAAGAAACTGTAATTTATGCGAAAGCTAAATATATGACTAAGAAGACTTACTTTCTAGATAAAGGACCATGCACGTAAAATAGTGACATCATCATTAAATCAGGGCTCTTCAAGATCAATCCAAGGATAGCTAACCCCAAGCACTTAGTAAGCTTCTCACTACAATGTCGAGCTACATTGTGCGCAACCTAAGCAAAAAAAAAACATAAGAGATTGCAATCATGCTTCCTTGAAATGAATAAGCGTAACTGACCTCATGCCCAATGAAGGCAGCCACCATTGCATCAGACTTGTAATGCTCAAGAACGCCAGATGACACAACAATCTTCCCACCAGGTGCAGTATAAGCTTTGATAACAGGCTCGTCAATAACAATCACTTCCCAGTCAAAATGATCCCAGTACTGAGATGCACCATGAGCCTCGTCGTCTCTTAAACATGTTTGCAAAGCCCCAATCAACTTTTCCGCTATTAATGTCACCCGCCTGCTCTGAGGATGTGTGGCTGGCAATACTTTCTCCGTATGTCTGGTGTGTTGATGTGAGAGCTCTCCCTGCTTCTTTTCGAGAATTCGTGGTACAAGTACAGAATGAGTCCTCTTTGAATAAGGTATCGTCTCCTGATTACACAAGTATGCAGTAGCTAGCGTAGTACCTATCAAGGCATAATAATAATACTTCCTTTTCGGATAACCAAATCTTGGAGACGGTAAAGACAGCGAGGAAAAATATGTTTTCTGCTGGGAAAAGTATTTTCTGTTAGCACTGACAAGTAGACTGTTTGGAGTCTGTTTGAAGCAACCCAGGTGGCCATATCTTGAAGATAAAAAGCTCGAACTCCATTGATCAGAAACTCTGGAAATTTTACCATAATTAGGTACTGGTCTTTGAAAGAGTGGCTTGGAACCCGAGAAATATTCTCCAAGCACTTTCCATACAAGCTTTGGCCTTCTATAACATGCCATTGATCAGTTTCTTGCTTCACTCTCAGCACAGTGATACTAGATTTTTCCAAGTGTGTGTGTTGGTCCTGCCACATCCCAAACTGAAATGTCAATGTGCAGTAAATCCTGAAGGATCCACCAGGCTAAAGATGCAAAGATTCATTAAGCTAAGCATATTCCAACATAAAGAAGCATTTGACAACCAATAATGAAGTAATAAGCAAATAAGTATATGCCATTTCCAATCCAATGGTGCAAGGTCAAATAACGAACCATCACAAATATTCGACTTACTAAGAAGTAAAAACAGAACCTTCTTCGATGAACAATCATTACATTTGAAATAGGGAAAGAATTACATTCAAAGCATATATCAAAGACTGTTCAGTTATGTGATCTAGTTACTCGTGTTTTCACTCAATGTCTTCAGCAGCTTTGCTCAATCAAAATCTATTCAAACTGTAACTTTTCAGGATACAAACTAGAGTAGAGTTCCAATTTTAATTTTCATCATCTCCAAACATATATCAGCTAAAGAAAGATAATCAAAGTAAGCACAAACCTAATAAAGCTTAAATTTCAGCATAAGCTATTTATTTAACCTGGAAACTGTCAAAGGAGCAATCTTTATATCAAAACTCATAAACATGAACCACTGGACCAAAGGAGCAATCTTTATATAGCATAAAGTAAATTTTAGAACAGCCAAAAAAAAACCATGAAAAATATACAGAAATGAGAGTATGAGACGAGCAAACAAACAAAACCAGCGAATCCCCTTTCTCCGGCCCTTCAATTACAACGTCTCCCTGCAACAGATCCGGAAAAGGGCTAGCGGTGACGCTGCATTTATGGCCGCCACAGCAATCTCTTCCGATCACTTGTTCTCCATTCTCGCTCCAAAATTGAAAACCGGATCTTCGGTGAGCGACAACTATTCATTTTTTATTTTGGTCGAAACATTGATTTTTTTTTGGGAAAATTTTTAGTGCCCATAAGGTTTTGCCTTTTCCTTTTGGTGCTTAAGAAAAAAACTTATTCCTCTTGGTACTCTTGAGGTTTTGGCTTTTCCCGTTGACGTCCCTCCCCGGTTCAAATTAGCTAATTTCAATCTTACCATTATGCTCATCACCCTTAAATTAGTAGGATTCAACTCTTAAAACACTTAAATTCATAATCAAACTACATCAATTTAGATTTTTAAACAATTCTCTATTTTAAGGGGTTGTTTACAAAATAGTTTAAAAATTCAAATTGATGTAGTTTGGTTATGAATTTTGATATTTTAATAGTCAAATCCTACTAATTTAAGGGTGATGAACATAATGGTAAGCTTGAAATTGGCTAATTTGAACCGGAGAGGGGCGTCAACGGGAAAAGCCAAAACCTCAAGGGTACCAAAAGGAATAAGTTTTTTTCTTGGGCACCAAAAGGAAAAGGAAAAAACTTAGGGGCACCAAAAGAAATTTCCCTTTTTTTTTTGAAACAGGTAAGAATTCGGAGTATCAAACATGATTCCGAGAGGTCGTTAAAAAAAGAACAGCCGTAAACGGCTAAATGGGTTAACAAAGAAGGCACACAAGGCAAGCAGAAACGACTAAGGTGGTACAAATTCTCGAAAAGTAGAGCAAAAAGAAATCGGAATCGGGGTGAGCAAAACACTAAAAAATAGCGCCACAGGCAACAAGCCAACCCATCTTGGAGTGTGCGAAATGAACAACTGTCGTTCCGAAACATTGATGTTATTTATACTAGCTCTTGTGTATGGGATTTTGCTTATATAAAGTATTAATAATTATTATTTTTTAAATGTATCAATTATCTAGGAAATTAATCATGTAACATAAAATAGATAATTTTATAAAAAAATTGAAAATACTAAACTATAAACATTGTCTTGTCTCAAACATAAATTATTTTATTACTATTATGAATTAAATTAATAGGTAAAATGTGATATTTTATTTACTTATAAAAAAACAAAAAAAATAAGATTTATAAATTAATGTGAGGTGTTATAATACTTTTATAGAAAATAAAACATGACATAATTTCGATTTTAAAAAACGGATGATGTATTTAATGTGAGGTTTACACGTGTTAGAATATTTTTTGTAAACTTTGCTTTAATATATAGTAATAACTAGTTGTCTCCGTCGTGCCCCGCACGACTATGACTCGATATTTTTTATATATAGTATAAAAAAGATATTAATAAATAAAAATATAATATAAAATTTAATGTAAGTAATTTATTGACTGTAATATGTATAAAAATTATTATTTTTAAATCAAATAAAATAAATTAAATCTAGATTATTAATGTTAAAATTGAGATTAAACATAGATTATTAAGATAAAATAATCTACATTACTTATTTTCCTTGACAATATTTGATAAATAGGCTTAATTTAAAAGAAGGAGATAAAATATGAAGAATATAAAGCAAAAAAGATATATTTTGAAAATATGGAAAAAATGAGATTGAGCATATATATTTAATTGGCTTATAAAGAAAAACATCCAACCATTAGTTAAATTTTTTAGTTAAGTTATCTCCTAACAGAAATTAAGATATTATCTAAATTTGAGAAATAAAAATAAATTTTAATTAAGTGGAAAAAAATTTCCACGTGGAATATGAAGTGGAAAGAATAATTAATAAATAATATGGAATATGAAGTGGAAAGAATAATTAATATATATAGTAGATATGCTAGAAATTTCCAAAATTACAATTTGAATTCTTTCTAATATATTGGATGATATTATAAGATTTGTTTCCAAAACTACCAATTTATTTGTATAATTTATATGAATGAATGAGGAGATGACACGTGTCAAAATCTGATATGGCGCATTTTAGAAATGACATATGGAAAAAGATGATGTGACGCAATGTGGTGACTCCAAACCTTGTTGCTTTTATATACTAGCAGGGGCCCATGCGTTGCATGGGGCCAGAAAGTTATGTAATTGGGTTTGACGGACTGTTTATATAATATAAAAAATATAAGATACAATTTTGATTGAAATGGGCTCGAAAAGGCCAATAGGTTAATGAAGTAGTCATTTTTATTCGAAAAGCCCAACATAATCGCATCCAGAAATGCGTGCAATTTCTGGCGTTGTAGTAATCACAGTAACAAACAAACACCAACTTACAGAATCCCAAACGAAGTAAATTTGAAACCCTCATATTGGTATGGAAAATATGGAAACTGCTTGGTTGTTCCTGCATATTTCGAAAGATGAATGTTTTGTTTGGAAATAATCATCTGGAATTACCACAAGCACATTAATGACTGGGTGATATCCAAAATAAAATGCTCCTCAGATAGATGCAAATCTGGCCTACACTCATCTACAAATTCACATCCTAACTACTCCTATAACCTGGGCATTTATTCCAGGGACAGATGGAGGGATCCTGCTGTGAAGAAGTTTGAGAGTGTACTCAGCAACTTGATCAGGAGTCGCCCTGTCCTTACACTCAGCACCAAGGGTGATCATGCTCGGTTTGAGGAGGATTCCTTAAAACATCACATCGTTCTCTGCAAGGTAGAAGAAGTCCTCTGTCCAGACCTTTTTTTCTACCTCAAAAGTCCTGACGATCCCATGCTCACCATCAAGCAAGATCGCTGGCTCAACAATTGGGACCAACCCATTGTCCTACAAAACGTTTTATAAAGTTTTTGATTTTTTATATGATTTTTGGTTTAAGGATTTATGAATTGGATTTATTCTGTCTTGTTCTATAACAGTTGATACTTACTTGGGAGATTGCAGCATAGCAAGCAAGACCCCAAGCTGCTTCCTTCACAGCCAAGGCAGATGGGTCGTTGGGAATGCTCACAACTGTACGCCTAGTGTCATAAGAAGCTTAAAGATTAGTTTCAATTTTCAAGCTATCAATGTGCATAATAGTCATATACCTTATAAGAATTATGCTAAATTGCCCCTTAGTGGCCTGAAATTAGGATATGCTCAAATCATGATTTTGTGAAGTGTCAATTTTCAAGCAATTCATCTTCTTGAAGATTTTTTTCCCTTAAAGAAGTACTTTAACTTTACCATTTGGCAAAGCGAGCTCCTTGCTGGTAATAAGAAGCTGAGCGCGAAGCAAGGCCATCAAGACCCCGACACCATGAATCCTTGTTTGAACCAGCAAGAGGCACGAAACCCTCCACAAATTTTCCAGCAGACACAAATTCAGTACACTTAGTAAATTTTAATTTCTGTTCATACATAAATAAGAGATCATTATATGAAAATAAATGGATTCTGACCTTGTCAACCTTGATTCCAGGAACAATGTTCTCATCAGTAAGCACATCAACCATCTTCTTACCATCAATTGTGGATTGGTAGAGAGTCTCTTCAGAGAGGATGGCACCTGAAATGTACTGACTAAGACCAGGATCACTCACAAGGAGTGTTTGGTATGCTTGTCGGTTGGCCTCAATGTTCTCTAGGCCTATTGAAGCAAGACACTTCCCACAGGTTGCATTTGACTCATCCATGGCCAAGATTCCTTGCTGTGGCGAGGCAATAGTTTTCTGAATACCCCAAACAGAAGATCACATTTTGAGTGTTTGATTATAACTACATAAAAAGTAAATGCTCTAACTCCCATGAAAATCATGATCTTTTCAGCAATAGCATGAGTCATCTTAGAGGATTGCATGTTTGTAGGATCCCCAATTTCTTGACAACAAACAAAGGAGAACTCACATGCAAATCACACCATTTTATATGATTACCTATTCTGTCAGATATGTTTTCAATCCCCAAGAGAAACAACTTCGACAGTGAATGAAATCCTCCAATTACAAATTTGAGATGTATCTCTGTTTAGAGCTATCAAAACAATACATAAACTCTACATACGAACCAAACAATGAAAAGAAATTAAAAAGGACCAAATTAAATATTAGACTTGCAATGTTGTACTACTGTATTCAAGTGAATACTAATGCTCAGCATTACCATTCTTCGATCAATCTTACAGGAGCCATCAACACAGAGGAGAGTTGGAAAGGTATCAAATCCCTCTGACAAGCCCAAAGCTAAAATAAGCCTCATCCCCCTTTGCCATTCAGGTGACTCTGCCAATGTCATGTCACCAGTAGAGATGGTATATGCATAAAGCAGAATAATCCCCCAGAAACTTGAGTCAATGGGAGCAACTCTTCCAATGGAAAACTCACCAAACTCAGCGACTATGGTATCCGTCTTCGAGTAGAATTATGCAACACTTTGAAGCTTGCTGGCATTGCCTCTTCTCCTAGCTTAAACATGTCAATTTTTTTTTCTGCCAACCCTGAACTCTCAACGTTTTCAACAGGAAGTTCTTCACGACGTCAAGGCCACCATTCATTAGAAAAGCCAAAGCACTGGGAACAAAATCTCGTATAAACATCTACTCAAACACAAATTTTACTTTTTTAAATGATCACATTCCTCTAAAAAGATGGACATTACAGATCTGAGTAATATTTTTAGGTATACCTGATCATAGTTCAAAACTTCTTCAGAAGCATGGTCATAAGCCGCAATTGTGCCAACAGGCTGACCTCTGAAGAGCAGTAAAGATCGTTTGAGAGTTTCCATGCTTCTGCAACGATGGGATTAGACTCCAATGAGTTCCTGGAAGATGTAGCTGGAGTATCCAAGCCAGACCTGGTCACTGGACTGGGCATGCTCTCAAAATTTTCCCTGTTCGATTTGATTGACAACTCACTGAACACTCTCCTATTAAATGATTTCAGCCTCTCCATATTCAGCCTCAGCTTATCAAGGAACTTAAGAGGAATTGTAGGCATCAATCTCAGCGATAGAGTAATGGGAGCTTACTTTCCTAAGTCTGCCTCCTTCCATATCTTCCAGCACACAAAAAATGGAGATTTAAAAATTAAATAGGTTTATCAATAGAGGCCAAATTGGCGTCAACCATCTTTAAAGGAAGACAACTAAATTTGAAAAAATTGCATGAATCAAGGGAAATTATGCGAACTGATAAGCATTACAGTTGCAACAACAAGAGCTGCTAATGGAACTGTATTATCAAAGACGAAATCACACACAATTAGAACAAGCCATCATTTTGAAACAGATAATTTTACATAGGTTGAACTGATTTTAAAAAATACCTTGTACTTCTTGTCAATCAGCAACGGGAATAGCACCTGCGGGGGGCACTACAGCTCCTTCTGCTGACCATGGTGCATCAGCAGCTGCGCCCCATTGTTCAGTGGTGAGGGCAGTTCTAAACGCATATTCTATACCATAATCAGCACCACCTACTGCTTCTTCCTCTTTTGGTGCCCTTGGCCTCTTCAGGCTTCCTGTAGAAGAATAGATCCACCAATTACTATTCTCACAACAGCAAACCATACATTTAATTTGCCTAACATAATTGTATACTCTTTATCATTATTCTAACACCTTGCTTTTTAGAATTAACCGAATAATTAATAAAAACACTACTCTTCCATTCAAATAAATTGGCAACAGAAGAACTGATTTCAGCTCAAAATACTCACCATAACACCCCATTTCTGGCCTTGACGAATTGTTCCCTGCATCTGCAGCACCATACGGGCTAGAAGCCAGAACAGACATCCAATACTGAACTTGACGTTGTTGTTAAGCAGGGATTCCAACATCCACATAGCACATTAGAGAATCAGTGTCACAGAAGGCAATTGTGGGGATGTTTACCAAGGCAACTTCTTTTAATAGGAGGCACAAAAGTTTTTTTCCTTCTCCTCCTCTTCAACTCAACCCTCCACCTCCTGCTATTCCTTCCACCTCCTGCAATTCCCTGCAGCCTATTTCTCATCTCTATCTCTACTATCTCTCTCTGTTTTATATCTCTATACCTCCTCCTAATTCTATACAATTCAATATTTTGAATCTGGCTACATGTCATTCTGTGTGGATTTTCAGGGAAGATGAGAGAATATATCCAACAGTATAGACAGGAAAATAATGTTTATCTTCCAGATAATATTCCTTTCTCTAGCCTAGAATCTCAGTTAGGGTGGATCAGGGATTCATTTGATCAAGCCAAAACAGAAGCAAATACCTTGGAAGATGAAATTAGTAGAATAAAGAAAGCTGCTCAAGACAGCAAACATCCATCCAAATTAAAAAAAAAAACAAGCAATCAATATGAACTTAAGCAACCTTAAATCCACGTTAATTATTTTAAAATGTTATAAGCTCACAAATTATGAATCTTATAAGATTTATGTCATTTTTCAATCCATTATATCCTCTATCATCACTCAACCAATTTCAAAGTTACTTAGCATTACCAGCCTACCATAAATATTCCTCCAAACTCCTTGGAAATTGACCTTTGCAAAACTAAAGACCTTGAACTAATGGAAATGAAAAACCTTTAAAAGTTTAAAGTTCAAGTGGTAAATGGCAATTCAGTTCACAACTGCTTTTTTAAAATGCCTCCTGGATAGTTCAAGTGGTAATTGCTAGAGATGATACCCAATAAAAGGTCAGGTAATCTTCCTGTGATCATACAACGGCCCACAGCACAAAAGTGCAATAAGATAGTATCAGTTGTAGGATAGGGCTATGAAGGCTAAAAAAACTTGAGGATATTTGTAGTGGTTTAGCCTGATATTCATGGGTTTTATTAATATTCTCACAAATTAAATGTAGGAAGAGCATCAGAAGAGCACATACATGAACCAAGTGAATGATTTGATGACATGGAGGTAAAGTTCCTTCCACTCACGATCTCCAATAGTATATAATTCTTATTAAATGGTTTATTTCTACACTTGCTTACGTACAACTTAAAACCTAGAGCTACAAGGTCAATGCTAATCAACAAATATAAGTAAGTAGGTTTTCCTAATAGTGCTGAATTAGGTGCATCCTTTTAGTTTCTTTTCTGTTATTTTCTACTACTCTCCATTATCAGCCAAACCAATCTGGTAAAAAAAATCAGTGACCACAACGTGAAAACAGTAGTAACACAATGACAGAATTCATTTCATTAAGGATACCCAGGCATAGCAAATGGCCATCAGAAGAGAGCTGCATATGGGACCTTGACTTCTCATTAGTCTCAAATGCTTTTGTCTGGTTCTTGAGCTGTTCTTCTCTTGTCTTCTCAAATATATCATAATTTCCTTTATAAGTTATCAGTTTCTGTCTTTGTAGATGTATGATATTTGTGACAACCTAGAATATCATTCAAGAAAAAAGGAATTATTACATTTATTTACATTCAAAATTAATAAACTGCTCATGAAGGTGGGAATTAATATATCGAAAGGAGAGAAATAAAAGCATTTACTGTGTTTAAGAACTCTCTCGCATGAGAGACGACTATAAATGTTTTGGGCCACTCCGTCAGGTAAGATTCCAACCACAGGACAGCGTGTAAATCAAGATGGTCTTGTCAGATTCAACATATAAACGGTAAAAGGGTAATTGTAGTTTCAGCATCCTAATCAGTGCAGCAAGGCATAGAGCTTACTGTAGGTTCATCTAGTAGTAAGAGATCTGGCTCTACAAACAATGCTCGACCAAGAGCTATCCGCATACGTCATCCTCCAGAAAAGCCTGTTGTTGGTTTAGATTGCATCTCCGGTGAGAAACTCAGACCCTGAAAGAGTTTATGGTCCATATCTATGGCCAAACTTAGCAGCTTCATTCCCTGCTTGTTGAACCAAAGTCCGAGCATGAGCTAAAAGTATAGAGAATATCATGATCATGCAAAACAAAACTTTGAGCAAGCAGAAATGAAGATAGAATGAAAAACACAGGAAAGAAAGAATCAATACCATTTGGTGAACCCAAAACCGATGGAGGGGCCGATCACCGTCTCGATTCAGAGAAGATATGCCGGCGGTGAAAAAAACTTTCTCCCGAGTCCACCATTCCGTCCTGATTCTCTCTCTGGTTCTAGTTCTAAGGTTGAATTGAGAACGACAAGTTGAAACTGATCAATTTTGAGGACGAATTTGTAGACGACGGTGAGGTCATCGTGTCGTCCTGATTCTTTGTCTGGTTCTGGCTTTGTAGTTCAATTGAGAACGACAAGATGAAATTGAGATATACCGACGGTGAAGAAATCTTGCTCCCGAGACTGTCGTTTCCGTCCTGATTCCCTCTATAGTTCAATTGAGAGGGCCATTCCTTCCCGAGTCCGTCTTTCCGTCGGAGTAGGAGGTCCATCTTGATTATCTCTCTGCTTCAATTGAGAGGGCCAAGTTTAAACCGATCAATTTTGATGAAGAATTTGTAGACTTCGACGAGGCAGAGCAGATATGCCGGCGGCCGAGTTCGTCGTTCCATCCTGAATCTCTCTCTGGTTTCGATTCCTTCCTGGGGTTGTATATCAGTTGAATGAATTTGGTGCAATTGAGACGACGTCCTGAATTTCTCTCTACTTCCTTTCTGATTCTCTCTCTGAAATTTAACCGATCAATTTTCAGGACGAATGATTAGAGAGGAGAAGGGTGTCGTGACTCGCTATGGCTCAGATTCCAATTGAAATGAACCCTAGATTCAAAATCAGGGAAATTATTGAATTGTATAGAATTAGGAGGTGGTATAAATATAGAAAACAAAGAGAGATAGTAGAGATAAAGATGAGAAATAGGCTGCAGGGAATAGCAGGAGGTGGAAGGAATAGCAGGAGGTGGAGGGTTGAGTTGAAGAGGAGGAGAAGGAAAAAAACGGAAGAGAATGAACGGATTGGATTTAAAAAATCACTGTACTCTATAGATTTGAGTAGTGTGAACCGTTCCTTCATTTTTAGTAGTGTAGATGTAGATGTAGATATATATATATAATAGATTGCTAGTTAACTTAGTTTTTCTTGTCCCTTTCTTAAAATATTATTAGAATTGGTTTAAGGATGGTGTCTTGTATATGATATTCAATAGGAAGGATTATGGATCGTCTTATAAATAAATGGAGGATGGAGATTAAAAGATAGTTTATTAGAAAAGGAAAAGAAATGAAAAATAAATATAACTTTTCAATTAAGTAAAAATGATATCCAAAATAAATAAAAATATTCTTTTCGACCTCTGATATCTCTCTTCTTCTCTCTCTCCTCGCATGAACTCTACCTTGTGTAAAAGAGAGAGTTGAGTAATGATTTTAACTTCTTCTTTTTTGAAAAGGTAAGGATTAGGAGACCCCCTACGGGGGGCGTCCTAGGGCATCCTTCCGGATGAGAGCTAGCAACTCTAGGTTATCCAACAAGAGTCTGGTGGGGATGATGTGGCCCAGCTTGGAGATTTTGTCGGCCACAGCGTTACAGTCCCTACTCACATGACGGACTGAGACAAATATGAACTGTTGTAAGTATATCAAAATGTCTGCTATCAATATTTCGATCTCCCATGGCATCCTCCATTATTATTAATAACCTTATTGACAATGAGATTATCGCCTTCAATTTCAAGATTTTCTATTCCTTGTCTCCGTGCTTCCTTAATTCCTTCTCTAAGTGCAAGCGCTTCTGCTTTTAAGACCGAGATGGATCCTTGCTTATTAACTCCTAAGCTTACCACTTATGCTTTGTGATTTCTGATTACAAATCCTGAGGTTGCTAGACTAGAACTGAGTTTAGAGCCATCGAAATTTAATTTCATATGGTTGTTTGGCGGTTTACTCCATGTCTCCCTTTTTCTTTTCCTTTTCACTTGTGTAATTCTTGTTTGTTGTTCTTGTTTTTCTTCATCTTCTATCCATTTTTTTGACTTATCCCATTGAGCAATTTGATTTTTTGTGTATTGTTCTAAGTTTAGAATGAAGTCATTGGGAGTTTGTTGGAAAACTAGCTTGTTCCTTTGACGCCAAACACACCACCAGCAAACCGCCAGTTCTATGAAATTATTTTTATCCATCACTTTGATTAAATCGTTTAAGATTGCTCCGACAGATTTATTTCTTGTATCCCAATTCTTGATAATAGCTTCTGTTTTAGAGTTGATTTGCTTTACTAATTTTTTCGTATGTGGGCATTCTATTAGCAAGTGTCCTATGTCCTCGTATGTACAGTTGCACATTAAACATCCTGGAGGGGTAGCAACCCCTTTCTCATGTAGTCTTGCTTTCGTAGGGAGCCCATTTTGAACAACTTTCCATAGAAAATTTTTAACTTTAGGATATATATCTAATTTCCATATCCAATTATTCAAATGTGGGGTTTGCTGGTGCATTCCCGAAATCAGTTCTATTGCAGACGCCGTCGAGAACCATCCATTTTTGCTAGGAGCCCAATATAATCGATCTTGAATCCAGTTTCCTGGTATTGGGGTTTCAACAATCAGATTTACAATCTGGCTTGGAAGATTGTGTCTTAGAACATCTTGCCTCCATTTCCTGTCATTGGTAATAAATTCTTCAACAAGGGTAGAGTCGTTCATAGACTCTGCATTTAATGCATATTTATCTAGTGACTCCGAGAAGAGCCATTTGTCCTTCCAAAATCTTATAGTTCGTCCATCACCAACTTGCCAGATAAGTCCTTTAAAGAATTCTTTCCTGAGATTCATTAGTTTTGACCATTGTGAGGATGTGTTTGTCTGTTTTTTATAGGAAAGGATTGATTTACCTTTGAGGTATTTCTCATTCATTAGCTTGACCCATATGTTATCTGGTTCAACCAGTAACTTCCACAGCAGCTTCATTTGCATTGCTTGGTTTACATGTTCAGTCTTTCTAATTCCTAGTCCTCCATATGTCTTTGGTTTACAGATTTTGTCCCACCCAATAAGAGGTTTATGATTGATATCTTTATTCCAAAAGAATGTTCTATTAATTTGGTCCAATTCCTTGTGTACATATGAGGGTAGCATGAAGCTTTGCATAGTGTAATTAGGTTTCGTAGCCAAATTAGCTCTTATAAGAACCGTTCGCCCTTCTTGAATGATTTTAACTTTATTGAAAAGCTTGAGACGGTACCTATATAGAGTTATAAAGTAAATTTACTTAGATAAAAGTTAGTAACTCTAATATCTCCAACTAAAATATAAGACTAACAAGAAAGAGATAATCTCTATATAATATAAAAAATAACGAGGAGAAATTTCATATAACCACCACTTATTTCACCAATGTTGTAATTAACCACCCTTTATTTTATTTTTTATAGTTAACCACCTCTTATTAGCAATTTTGTGCATTTAACCATCTAGGATTCTAAATATGTAAATGACTTCTATTGATTTTGTTTCGTCACGATAGTGGATTCTAAATTGATAATAGTACAATAAATTAGACCTTAAGAAAAGTTAAATTATAACCAGGCCCGTCTTAAAAATTTCTAAGGCCTTGTTCTATTTCAAAAATTGGGCCCTCATATGTTATAAATTTATACAAATTTTAATGCATATTAATACAAGGTGTAAATGTTTTGGTGACAAGCAATTTCGATAAGCAATATATATTCTAAAATACCTTAATACAACAATAAAACTACTTAATTAATTAAAAATATGATATTTTATTTATATTAATAGCATTTTGATACAACTTTAAGCATATATATATATATATAACTTTAGACAATCACATTCGTAATAAAATATCCAACTAAATTTAAGTAGAGGTGAGAATTATATTTTGTGGATTAGAGTTGTGAGGAGCTCTAACCTTAGAGCTTTTCATCTCATATATTTTATTTTGCAACTTTACTTGTTTTTATTGCTCAAATTTAGTTAGAATTTCATCACAATTAATAGCATGTGTATTTATATTATTGACCTAACTTATTGTACAAGCCTTGTAACCTCTATATATATTCAAGTAATGTGAATGACAGCCTTGTAAGCTTATTGGTAATGGGACTTGGGTGTTGGTACCTCGGCCTTCTCAGGCTAATGTGGTTCGGTGTATGTGGTTATTTCGCCATAAATTTTGAGCTGATGGTTCTTTGGACCGCTTCAAGGCTCGCCTTGTGGCTAATTGACGATCTCAAGAGGTCGAAATTGATTGTGGGGAGACTTTCAATCCAGTTGTCAAGCCCGCTACTATACGCACTGTACTTCATTTGGTTGTTTCTCGCTCTTGGTTCATTCATCAGTTGTATGTTAAGAATGCTTTCTTACATGGTCAGCTTAATGAGGCAGTGTATATGTTTCAATTGCTTGGTTTTATGGACCCTGCTCGTCCCAAACATGTCTGTTTGTTGAATAAATCTCTTTACGATCTTAAACAGGCTCCCTGTGCTTGGTATCGCAGTTTAATTCTTATCTTCTACAGATTGGTTTCTCCGGCAGCCGGCCAGACTCATCTTTATTCATTTATTGTCGGGGTGATATGACTGCTTATTTGCTTGTCTATGTTGATGATATCATCTTGACTGTGTCCTCAGATTCTCTACGGGGTGACATTATCACCTTACTCAGCCGCGAGTTCGCTTTGTCAACCTCGGCCCTCTATCTTATTTTGTGGGTGTTTCGGCCACTCGGTCGTCTTCTGGTCTTTTTCTCTCTCAAGCCACTTATGCCTGGGAAATTGTGGAGCGTGGTATGACCTCTTGTAACCCTGCAGTGACTCCTGTTGATCCTGGCTCTAAGCTTAGTGCTAATGTCGGGAAACATGTGTCTGATCTAGGGCTGTCCAACGGGTCGACCCGACCCGACCCGTAAAAAAAAATTTGTTGACCCGTGACCCGACCCATAACCCGTAAAACGGGTTACGGGTTTACGGGTTGGGTCACGGGTCAACCCGTTTGACCCGTTTGACTAAACCAGGTCAACTTGACCCGTTTGACCCGTAAATGACCCGTAAACAGAAAAAAAAATCTGCAACAACAGCCTGCAATATGGCTTATCACCAAACCTGATATGAAAAAAAGGAAAAACAAAACCAAAAGGAAGTGGAAGTCAGATGCAATTCATTCAATCGAATCAATCACGGGAGGAAAGGAACGATGATTTTTCGGCAATGAAGTTACATACCTCGAGCAATTGGAGGATTGGTGTGCTGAGGCGACAGTGCGAGTGTGCGACACTGCTGGGAGTGCTGGCGACGCTGCTGCTGGGCTTCTGGCGAACGAACAGGCGAAGACGCGAAGTGGTGGCGATGGGGGCGACGACTCCGACGAGAGATGAGAATGTGGGCGACGATACTGCTGGGAGTGGTGAAATGGCGATGGAGTGGCGCCTGGCGAGACTCGAGAGTCCGTGTCTCAGAGACTCAGAGATGAGAGATGAGAATGAAGGAGACACCTGTCTGTCAAAGACTCTCGACTGGTAGAATTAGGGTTTGCCCTTTTGGGCTTTTGGCCCAATTGGCCATTTATAATTTATAAACCTATCTACTATGAATGTAATATATATATATATATTATATACTAAATATTACGGGTCGACCCGTAACCCGACCCGTAACCCGTAATTTAAAAATTCCTAACCCGTAACCCGTAATATAAAAAAAACCCAACCCGTAACCCGTAAATTTACGGGTGGGTCGGGTCGGGTTACGGGTCAACTGACCCGTTGGACAGCCCTAGTCTGATCCTACACTATACCGGAGTTTAGCTGGGGCTCTTCAATATCTGACATTCACTGACATTTCCTACGCAGTTCAGCAGATTTGCATGTTTATGCGCATGATCCACAAGAGGCTCATCTGTCAGCGCTGAAGCGCATTATTCGATATATTCACGGTACACATTCACTTGGCATCACCATACAACCGACCCCTGTTCCATCGCTTGTTGCTTATACTGATGTAGATTGGGCTGGTTGTCCCATCACTAGCGATCTACCTCTGGTTATTCTCTTTTTGAATGACACACTGGTTGCCTAGTCTGCCAAATGACAGTCCGTCATCTCACAGTCCATTGGAGAGGCGGAATATCGGGGTGTTGCCAACGTCGTCGCCGAGTGCTCCTAGTTGTGAAATCTTCTACTCGAACTTCATTGTCCGCTCTCTCGTGCGTCTCTGGTCTACACTGATAATGTGTTTGCCACATACTTGGCCAATAACCCGGTACAACATCAATGCACCAAGCATATTGAACTTGACATTCACTTTGTTCGAGAGAAGGTTGCATTAGGACATGTTCGAGTGTTACATGTGTCGTTATCATTTCAGTATGCAAATATTTTCACCAAGGGTTTGCCACGCCAATTGTTTCTTGATTTTAGAGACAGTCTCATTGTTAGGTCTCCTCCCGTTTCGACTGCGAGGGTGTAATAGCATGTATATTTATATTGTTAACCTAACTTATTGTACAAGCCTTGTAACCTCTATATATATTCAAGTAATGTGAATGGAAGCCCTCAAGGGGAATTTATCTATCTTTATGTGTTCCAATAACAATACATACTTTTTGTCTTAGTAATTAGTTCCTATTATTGGAAAAAGCGGATGTAATATTCATAATTCGATCCTAATCATATACTACATTTGATCTCGTATACTTGCAAGTGTTGGCTAACTTTGCAGGTGGCTCTCTTCTAAATTATGTGCATCAGAAATGTAGTAAATATGAACGGATCCTAGATATAGGAGACACAAATCATCTGACAATATTTGGAGTGTCTTACTAATGTCAACTATTTAGGTTGTCAGCACTTGTCAAATTACCTAATGGTGCTATAAAGAAAGTAACACAATCAGAAAATGTTATTACGAAGCTAGGTTGATTAAAAGATGTTTTGCACATACCATACTTCAAATCCAGTTTGCTTTCTGTTGGAAAAGTGATTGCTCAAGAGAGTCCGTTGGCCTATTTTGATCAGTTTAAATGTACTTTGCATGACCATTTGAGTAAAGAGTTAGTGGTAGTTGGGAAAGAATTAATCAAGGGACTTATACAGTATGCAAGCAAAACAAGTAACTAAACAGGAATAGAATAAGGTTGGCCGAGTTATTGTTGACACACAAGTCATTCATGATAGATTAGAGCATATTTCATTTTCTATAATGAAGCATGTGCTAGGTTTTGACAATTTTGTTGCTTTAAACATTTTTTGTGACACTTGCAAACTAGCAAAATTTCACAAGCTAGCTTTTTCTAATAGCGAGACTAAGTCAAATGCTTGTTTTGACCTCTTACATATGGATTTATGGGTCCCTTTCCTGTTGCCAGTTCGAATGGAGAAAAATATTTAGAAAATTCCGGATGGTACCTCTGTGTTTTTTACTTTTTCAAATGGTGCCCAGAAAAAAAAACTTATTCCGTAATATACTGAGTTTCTATTTTAGTTTGGCCCGTGCCATTTCATTTTATTTTCGACCAACTTTCGTTCGTTTATATTGCTTTAACAAAAGGAAAAAAAATAAAAAAAAACAAATTAAAAAAATAAAAGTAAAATAAAAAACATCGACGTCGTCGAAGTGCTTGGCGAGGTTCGAAGATCGGGCAAGCAGAGGAGGTTCGCCAGTTCTTGCAAAACGAGTCTAGGTGAGTCGACAAGGGGTTTTGGTCGGCGATTTTGGCGAAACTCGCTGAGTCGGTGGCACAGAGCGTAGAGGCCTTGGAGAGGAGAAACTCCAGGTAGGGGACCTTGTAGATCTTGTTGTTCCAGTAGCATATGAGGTGTGTCTTCGGTGTGGACGAATTTCTAGTGGCGGAGACTTGTAATTCTCAGCATAGAAAATATAGCACACATAACAATTGCATTTGCCATTGTTGTGGTTTTCTGGTAATGAAATTGAGAAATTGAGAAATTAAAAATTTGAGGAAGATGAAGTGGAGAAGCTATGGTTGCAATGGCAATGTCGTCTTCATCTGCTTGTAATGGTGCTTTAATGGTGGTCAGTTTGAATTGGGACTCTCCAAGAGATAGATTGAGAGAAGAGGGCAAGAATATTGATTGCAACGGAGGACATACTGTACTATGAAGTGAAATTGAAGTGGCAATTTGGGTGAGAATTGAAGTGGGGAATTTGGGTGAAAATTGAATTTGGGTGAGATTGAGAAAAGAGGGCAAGAATTTTGATTACAGATGAAGACACAAAACAATATCATTTGGTCTCTTTTTTTCTTTTTCTTTTTCTTTTAAATTGTATTTTTAGTTTTATTTCCTTTTTTTATACCAAAATAAACAAAAGTGGGTAGAAAATTAAATGAAAGGTTACATGACGAACTAAGATAAAAATTTAAGGGTATTTCGCGGAATAAGGTTTTTTTGGCACCATTCGAAAAAATAAAAAACACAGATCCTCCCAAAATACATTTATACAATCATAACTATAACATAAAGCGGGGGTTAAAAAATTTATTAAACGACATGTGTCACTTTTAGAATGGACCACACTACTCTTTTTTTAAAATAATCTTTGGCAAGAAAATCTCATTATTAAACAATCTTTTATTTTTAGATATGATACATATGAAGATCATGAGGATATTTTTTATGCTATCATATAAATAATAAAATATTTATTTTATTTTTAGATATAATCGTTTTTTAAAGCCAATGTGATTGGTTGAAATTTAATTGGGTTTTTTTATTGGTTAAAAATAATTGTAGATCTCACATATAATAAAATTATTGTTTATATAGATGTGAAATATTTTATAAGATTTGGATTTGACAATTTGTGGAAAAATAACCATTAAATAAAAGAGTATTCAATTCTACAAATCTGTAATTTACCATAAGATTATAAAAAATATACGAAATATTTTTTCCAAAATAACTATGAAATAAAAAAAATAATCTATTACTATATACTAAAACGATGACAAATTCTCTTACCATATTGCGCCACATCACCCCTTTTGTTGATATAATGATTCAATTTATTTTTTCCACCATATTAAAATCCCCGAAAAATTAGTAAGAAGATAACATCTCCCCTAGGGGTGTCCATAAAAATCCGAACCAAAAACCGATTATTTTTTAGGTTAACCAAACCGACATTTTTTTGAAATTTCGGTTTGGTTAACCGAACCGAAAATATTTTCGGTTTATCAGTTCAGTTTCGGTTCACGACTTTACTTATAACGGCTAATCGGAAAACCGAAAAAATATTAATATTTTATTCAAATATTATTTATATTTGATTATTTAGTGGTTAAATTCTATGATTTTCAAGGTGTTAATATAGTTTGAGTCTTTTTTTTTTCAATTTAACAATTTACACACTATTTTTCCATGTTACATTGATATAAGAGTCGTTTATTAATTTGATGGGATAAAAATTAATACACACAATATTTGAGTCCACACAATATAGTATATACTCTCGATATTTGTTTACAACAACCAAAACAATATGATATAAGTACATATTTAAAATAAAAGTCATGCTTGATCACTTTTTTTATTCAAATTTTATTATTTTAGTCTTAATTTTTTAAGGTAAAATTACATAAACGGTTATCGGTTACCGAGAAAACCGAACCGAAAAATTGGTTAACTAAACTACGGTTAACCGGGATTCACGGTTCGGTTTCGGTTCACGATTTTAACTAACCGAAATCATGGTTAACCGAACTTCGGTTAACCGGGTTTGGACACCCATAATCTCCCCTACAAGATTGAAAAATATACACACCACTTAATATTATAATAGTTAATTAAAATAGAAAAAAGTGGATATAGTCGGTGATAGAAAAATAAATATTTACATTATTTTTCCCTTTTATCTATTTATGGAAAATATTTTATTAAAATAGAATTTTGATGATAAAAAAAAATATAATTTTACATTATGTCTTACAAGATTGACAATGATCAATCTATTTATGTAAAATTTCTTTTAAAAATTAAAATTTAATTTAAAAAATAGAAATTTATAATATTTTTTAAAGATCGCCAATTATCTATTTATTTAAAATTTCTTGTAAAAACGAATTATGATTAAAAAATTGAAAAAAACTTTTCTTAGATCAAATTTTAGTAAAATATTTATTTAAAATACAATTTTCATAAAAATTATATGAATCTAAATTGCTCTTATAATTAAATGAATACAAAAAAAATTCTACTAATAATTAATATTGGCAAAAATAATTAACTTTTACATTTTCTCATAAAGGATAGACAATTCATAATAAAAAAATCCATTTAAATTATATTAGTTTTGACTCTATATTTTTCTAAGAAAAAAATCTATAATACAAAAAATTCTACTTTTTAATTATTTATTTATTTTATTTTTATTTTTATTTATATTTAATAAATACACGGGCTCTTACACTAGTTATGGTGATGTAAGTAGAGCAAAATCACCATCCCTTTCACAATTCTTCTTTCTCGCTTCCACCTCCGTTCTTGCATCAAAGGAAAACCCACTGACCCGTTCGGCGTTCGTAGCCCATACCAAGCGCCGCCCTGTCCCGCCTCCGATAGGCTACATTTCAATTTGCTGGGTCAATTTACTACTCGTCGGAGCTTCTCTTGTTTCTCCAACTGCGAATTAATAATGTCTTGCCGAGATGGTAGATATAGGAGTGCACTTCGGAAATTCCTGGAGATTGATTGCAAATCAAGCAAAATCGACATAATCGAAGCCCATCACTTCTTCAAAGAGATGCTTTTTATGACACCTCCGCTTCCAATTTCATGCTTCCGTACGCTCTTGGGTGGTCTTATTAGGTGTGAACATTTCACTATAGCCATATCATTCTATAAGAGGTTAAATCTTTCTCGTGTTCCTGGATTGAGGCCAAATTTCATCATCTTGAATATGTTGCTAAATTGTTATTCTAGTATGAAACTAGGGAGCGTTGGGTTTTCTTCTTTTGGCGTTATTTTGAAGACTGGATATCGCCCAGATATCTTTTCTTTCAACTCATTAGTCAAAGGATTGTGTTTGGAGGGGAAATTGGTTGAAGCTGTTGGTTTGCTTTCAAAGATGTCTCGGATGGGATGTGCTCCTGATATCGTTACTTACAATACTATAATCGATGGTTTGTGTAAGACTGGGAATGTTGCGACAGCCCTTGAGTTGCACCGAGATATGGTGCCTGGTAAGCCAAACACTATTTTTGATGCAAAAGGAAAGGATGCAAGGTATTCTCCGAATGTTTCCTCGTACAATTGTTTGATTGACGGGTTGTGTCGTTCAAGGATGGATGAAGATGCTAGGTCTCTCCTTACACTAGTTATGGTGATGTAAGTAGAGCAAAATCACCATCCCTCGTACAATTGTTCAAGGGTATTTAGATAAGGCTGAAGATCTTTTTCTGGAAATGCAAGATAGTGGAATTTCTCAAGATGTCATTGTTTACTCCAGTTTGATCGATGGACTATGTAAACAAGGGCATATAGGCAAGGCTCAAAAGCTCTTCTTGAAAATGATAGCTAGTGGAGTTACCCCGAATGAAGTTGTATACAGCGCTTTGCTTGACGGGTTTAGGAAGGAAGGAGACATGCACAAGGCTAAAGAGCTTTTTCTGCGTATGCAAAGTATTGGAATTTCCCCCAGTGTTATTAGTTATAATATTTTAATTGACGGGTTTTACCGTTCTGGAAATGCAGAGGAGGCGAATGCATTACTGGAGAAGATGAATAGAGATGGTATTTCGCCGGATGCTGTGACATTCAAAATTATAATTAAGCATCATGAGAATAAAGGAATTACAAAGCAAGCTATCCGTGTGTTAGTGTTGATGTCCCAATGGGGTGAACTTCTTGACTTGGTTACTTATAAGCGTTTGATCGAAGTCATTTGTTTAGGAGGCAATTTTGGTACTGCACGTAAGGTGGTTTCCTTGATGGAAACTTGTGGCTATGAGTGTGATGTGGAAAATTTTAACATATTGATGCGCGGCTATTGCAAAGCCTGGAGGCTAAAGGATGCACATTATTTACTTGAAAGAATGGAAGCCAAAGGCTGTTCCCCTGATGCCGTTACTTTTGAAGCGCTGATTCGTAGCTTTGCTCATGAGAAAGACGATGAAAGAGTGAAGGAGCTGCTTCAGAAAATGAACGACGTAAGGATTTCATCTAACGCAAACACAAGATCCGCTTTACTGGAATGCATCAGCAAGGATGAGGACCTAACAATACGCATTGAATCATGAGGTGAGTTAATTTTGGCTTCTTGATCTTAGTCTAGGTATGTGCTTTCTTAATTATTTGATGCCCCATGTCTTATGGAGATCGTTTGGCTTGTTTTTAGGCTCAACTCTTTCCAGAAATAATCAAGATACCACCTAGCTAGATGCATTATCCATATGGGAGATTGACAGTTGTGATTACAGAGATGGGCTGTTTCTTTCATCTTCTGAGTTGTTATCTCCTTGTTCTGTTCATGGAGCGTTCGTTTTTTCACGGTTAATTTGTCACTTGATATGGGGACTTGTGCTTTTTAATTAGTGCTATGGCTAGTGTCATGAATTTGATCTTTATCCATTTCTTAGCAGCTTCTGATTTGTTTTGAAACAACCAGGCTTGATTCCTTGAATATAATATAAATGCAGGCGATTTAGTGCACTAGCACACTCTTTCATCAACCATCTTATTATACAATGCAACCAACACAACCCATACAACCAACTTCACAACCAATTTGACCAACTTGTCCAACACGTCTCACCCTTTCAATTTTAAGTAACAGGGTGGAGGAGGTTAGCAAAAAGTGTCCAAAAATCCCATTTCGAAGTTCAGAGGGTCTTTTGGAGTACAAGTGTCACATAACAGTTCCTCGGTTCCTCCTCAGCTTGCGTCAAACTTTTTAGAAAGTACCGCCTACGCGATTGTGTCATATTCATATCAACATTCAAACGATTGATATGCTCCTTGTTTGGTTCCAATTCTTGGCGCCAAGCCGCCAACCTGTGTCATATTCCATCGTTTATGCAAGTTGTAAAACAATGCATCAAATGTTCAACTTTAATTATGATGTTTAAGATTGTATTAGCATATATCTGATTCGAATATCCTCAGGATTTAAATTTGGATTTAAATCTAACAAAAGTAACAAGGATTTTTTAAACAAATTCTTTGAAATACAAATATGATTCAAGATTTTCTAAGAAAAAATATCAAATATCCGATGTATAAATGTATTAGATCAGATATATCTTTTTGTTCACACCTATTATTAACATTCTTTTTTCAATAATACTATAGTATTTCACCTTTTTATTAACTGCAAAGGAACAAAATTTTAAATTATTAAAGTACCTAACGAGGTTTTTTGTTCAAAATCAACCTAGCTTTCAAAGTATGAGTTTTTTATTTAACAAATCACCTTTGAAACTTAATTTACAACTTATATAATACATATCACTAATTTATAGTAAAAATTAAAATTTCGAGATAAGAAAACGAATAAAATAAATGAATTGAAAAGGTGGTTACATTGGTAGATGTGTGTTTATGAAGTATTTTTACTTTAATTTAAAGTTAAAAAATAATTTCGAAAAAAGTTTATGTTAAAAGGTTATTTTTGAAAAAAAAATGCTAAATCAAAATATCATACTCCCTCTGATTCAAATTAAGTGTCGTTTTAACACTTTAAATTTGATCCAGTTTATGTGTAGTTTTAGGTTTTCTAGACAATTGATTAGGAGTGAGTTATGAGAATTGTTATTGGAATGTGCTTTTATTGATTAATGGTATTCCTTCATTGGTTAAAAATGGTTAAAAAAGGTGAAGAAGGGTAAAATTTATAAAAAAATTACATTTTTAGTATAGTTAATACTTTTCTTAAATCTTGTGTCAAAAGTTAAAACGACACTTATTTTGGATCGGATGAAGTATTTTTTTAACACACAATAACCAATAAGCGATATTAAGATTGTCGAAGATGATGATTGTTCCTCGCCGTAGTGGCACTGAGATTTGAGATCATTTATGATTTGTTTGTAATTTTCCAAGGAAGGTCTGTTTTGGTCAATTTTTGACCAATACAGAATACGATTGCTCGATGTTGAGTGTGAGACTATACTAACCGATAAACTATTATTCGATCAGAGCATGAACACAAGAAGGAAAATTTGATTGACAAGTGCATTCGATTTCGAGAGTTTGATTACAACTGTTTTTTTCTCCCCTTACATTCGATTCCCCCTCCCCTACTATACTATCGCCGGTTGAGCCTTCACCGTTGATGGTGCGCAAATAACCGATAAATAATCAAGGACAAATTAATAAATATAAGAAAGAAAAGTGTACACACCGCGTTGTATATACGCGTTCTAGCACAATTGAGTGGTCACGTAAAATACGCGTTGTGTATACTCATGCAAAATACCCTTAGAGTACGTGACTTACCCATGTATAAAATATATTTGGCTTTGAAATATAAAATATGTATGCATAAGTCAAACTTGTGCTGGTTAATCACATGGGCTTTAGCCAAGTTGACAAAGTGAATGGGCCATGCCCCAAATTCATTTACATGAATCGCCAACACACAAGCAATTGGCAAACACCACTCCACGTAATTTGTCAAGCTTATAATTAAGCCGATTAAAAAAGCCACTTGATTACCATCTTATGTATTTGGGGGCGTCCCACATCGAAGACTTCGTATAAACCAAGAGCTTCAAATCTTATAAATAGGGAAGTGGTATAATCAAGTAAAAGATCGAAAATCCTCTCTGCCTCGAGAACTATCTCGTTTGTCAAAGCTCAACGTGTTTGATCTCCGAGTGAGATCGCGCTATAAACGGTCTAAAGGCTTTATTCGTAAAGAGCATAAAAACAACCGGCTGAGGGGTGGGGAGGAGGAATAGTCCACGTACGAAAACCGTTCGGGGCTGAGGGGTGGGGAGGAGGAATAGTCCACGTACGAAAACCGTTCGGTTGACGAATCCCGAGAGTTAGTATTTATTTAATTCCCGTTTATAGCGCGTTTTATATCGAGTTTCATCAACCGTAGCTACCCACAATCGTCATGGTCTTCCCTCACGTCCCCCACCACTCCGCCGTCGGTTTCCCATGCTCTCCTCAACCGTTCGTCCCTTTCTGGAGACGTTCGAGTTGGACCGGGTTTTCAGGAATGGGTTCTTCTTGGTGGGCTGAAGCGGGAATGGACCAACGATTCTTGGGCCCAACAATAGCCCCAAAAGATCGCGTAAAATTTTTAAATTTCCGAGATCTTTTTACTATTGAGCTTCCGCGATCTTTGCTATACGGAATTTGCCACGTGTAGTGCCGAGATCTTGTGGCGTGTTCCGAGCCTGCAGTCGAGGGGACGGGTTACTACTATATTTACTACGTCTCCGCTGCAGTCATCATTCATCATCTCTGCGCCGAACTCTCCCGAGGTACGAAAGTAAAGAACCTTTTCTTCTTCCTTTTGCTTTCCTGCAATTTCTTCTTTTCCCTTAATGGCGAGGACTCGCGTGGTCTCAAAGCATGGCTTCCAGCCATCGGGGATTCTACAGGAATGTGATAGGGTCGCCAACACCATGACCCTGAGCGAGATGAACTAGATTCTCATCGAGGGAGGTTTTCTTGGGGGCTGTGGCGTTGTGCCATGAGGAGGAGTGCTCAGACTGGGTTCACCCCGACTGGGCATGCTTTTTCGAATTCCCTTTCTCGATATCCTGTAACCTTCCTTTTCCTCCACTGGTCCAAGAATTCCTGGCTCGCTTTAAACTTTCTCTCGCACAATTACTCCCTTCCACTTGGAAGATACTATTTTGGGTGAGTCAGATGGCTGAGGCCGCCGACGTGGATTTCACAGTTCCGGATTTGCTCCAGGCCTACCGTTTGATGACGGTAAGGCGGGGGCAATTTATCTTGCAATCCCGCACCGCGCGGAGGCCACTTGTCTTGAATGCCAAGGTTAATGGGAAGAACTGAGCCAATCGGTTTTTCTTTGTCGAAATCGCCTCTTTGAAACCTGAATGTCTCTTGTTCCTTAATGACAGATGGAATCATGCTAGTAAGAATCTGGCTTTTCTTTCATTTTGGCCTCCAGAGTAATTTAACAACTATTCATCTTCCATTTTCTTTGTTTGCAGGCATCCCAGACTACGTCGAACCGCGGAGCCTGTCAGAAAAGGTGATGTCGAGGCTCTTCAAACTTACTTCAGTACAAAGAACGTTTGGAGCCTCTATTGCTGATCCTTCAACAGAGCTTTCGGAAAGCGAAGACAGCGCAACCTCTGCGGTTCCCTGGGAGTTGAGTGGAAGGACTACCTCACACTCGTCAAGATGTCGTCGGTCCCAGCCTCAACTGCTGTATTAGGCCCTTTTGTTGGTAAGCTTGGTTCTAATGTGATTTCTTTTGCAAATCCCGTTCGTTTTGTTCACTTCCTGTAGGGCTGAGATATTTCGGTTTTTGTTTTTTAGCCTACCCGCAGGGTAATTTTTTTTTTTTACGGTTCGATTCCTGGATTTTTTAGTGAAGAACCGTAATAACCGAACGCGAACTTTGATTGGTTCCTAACTGCGGTTATTTCAATCAACCGAAATACAGAAATGGCCCATAAATTTCGGTTACCCAAAATGTGGTTCAGTTCCTAGGTTTAATTCGGTTCCCGTTAAAAAAAATGAGTCATGTGCTTGAGAGCCATCACATTTACCTGCAACATTTAACCATCAGTGCACCAGACTGCATAAAACATTAAATCACAAGCATAAAATGAAGGAAAATATTTCACCAAATTCAAGCATTAAGAGATTAGAGATAATTCACCAAAGTCATAGTTTCACCATAATCCTGAGATTCAAATCACAAAGAGTATGCATAAAGTCATAAACAACCAAAAGATCCAAAACAATTCCGTTAAAGCAAATCAAGTTCAAAAGATCTAGGGTGTTCAATGTTTGTTCAACAGTTAAATGTGCTCCTCCTGTGACAGTAACCTCCTCCAAGCAAGGGATAGAGAAACTTGAGTCCACCTGGATGCTCATTCAGAGGCAAACACATAGACAAGGGGAAAAGGGTTAAGAGTAGTTATTCTAAGTTTGCAAAGCATATTACATTTATATTGAATACCCATTTGAAAAAGGGAAAAAAATATATGATGGCCTAGCTTAAGCACTAGATTGAATACCCATTTAGATTGAATACTCATTGACAGCTCCTAACACAAATCTTACCTAACAAAAATAAAATAAAATACAGATTAACACAAGTTGTCAAAGCTCAAGCTTAATGGCCAACAAATACAGATTAACACAATTGTTTTAATGGTTAGCTTCTTGTACGAAGTCTTCAAGAGACACAAATTAATTAATGTATGATCATTAGCAAACCATACACATTGTGAAGGCATCAAAGATTCAAAATAATATCAGAAATTCAAAATAATGTGCATTCACGTTGAATCACCAATTAGTTTGTTTGCCTGTAATTTGGATTTTTGCAGCAATGGAGAAAGCTGAAGAACCTCTAAAACAAAGAAAGAAAGCAATTGGTCTGGCACATCCTGATGAGCTCAAAAGGGGATAGTTGCTAGACCTATTGAGCTTTCAACTGAGTGCTTACTCTACTGAAAGTTCACATTTAAATTGGTATTCTCAGACAAGGACAATTAATCCACAAGGACTCAAAACAGATCTGAACAAATTAAACACAATCAAGTTGACAAGTTCTATCTCATATGAGCGTATAGAAAAGTTCTGGAGAAAGACCAAACCATCCTGAACAATTCTGCCTAAGCAAAAAGGGTCAGCAAACATGTGAGGACGCCTAGGCTTCCAATCGAGCATCATCCACTGCTTTTCAGCAGCAAAAAATATGGTGGTAATAGAAGCCACAAACAAATTTAAACCGGCCGTAGTAGAATTTGACGAGGCAGAGAAGATATGTCGCCGCCGGTGAACAACTTCTTATGTACCTCAGTACCTGAATGGCAAAATTGGGGAATTCAAAAAACACAACTAGCAAGCAATGGAGAAGAAGTAGTTATCATCACCACAAAGGAGGCGCGATGAGAGGTGGAGTACCTGAATGGAGAAATAGGAGGCGCGATGAGTGGTGGTGAGTCTGGTGACTGGTGAGGACGAGGAGGCGCGACGAGTGGTGGCGACTGGCGAGGACGAGCAGGCGCCGGAGAACAAGCTAGTGGCGACTGGGACGAGCAGGCGCCGGAGAAGAAGCTGGGACGAGCAAGTGACTGGGACGAGAAGAATTGTTGGGAGAATCGCTGGGACGAGTAGGCGACTGGGATGAGCGGCCCTTCATTAGGTTTTCCCTAGTTAGGCGGACCCAAAGTTTGATATCAGATATGTGAAATTGTTTATAATTTTATATTTTTATATATTATTAATATATAAAAGTTATTCGGTTTTTTTTGTAAAACCGAACCCGAAGTTTTTTTGCATGAACCGAACCGAACAATATACCTAAACTAATTCTCAATAACCGAACCGAACTGAGCGATTCGGTTCTTCGGTTCCACGAGTGTAAAGTTTCCTGACCTGCTTGTCTCGACGCCTTCAGAAACTCGTGCTCGCAAGTCTGGCTCAACCTTCTCAGCCTCAGATCTGATTCTCAGGAAAACGAGGTCCAGAGATACGAAACCCCCTGTTGCTCCCGTAGTTAAGAAAGAAACGACCGACGCCCCCAAGACTTCCCGTAAGCATCAAGCATCGAGCGACAGTGACCTTCCTGAGCCCCGAGATGACGCTTCCTCTGACTGGCAGTCCCTTCAACGGTACCGTGACCCTAATTTCAATAAGCTTCATGCTTCCTCTTCCGTTCGTACCATGGTTGTCGAGGTAGGTTCCGGGGCCTGGAAGGTAATAAGTTTTCTATTTGATTGGCCTTTTTGAGTTCTGTTGCTTCCTTCTCCTTTTGCATCTATGAGTTTTTACTGACTCTTGACGGGTTGGTTGAGTGCAGCTCTTCCAAGAGATCGGTCTGATTATTGATGAAATGGGCGAGCAAATAGCGGAGCAGGAGCGAAGGAAAGAGGAGATCACCAAGTACCGTGAGGAGGTAGCGAGAGCTCGTGAGTAGGCCGCCGCTCGTGCGAAGGCGTTGGCCAGCAAGGAAGAGGCTGCTAGGGCACGAGTTGTGGAGCTGGAGAGGGAGATCTCTGCTTGGAGGCGAAGGTTAAGGAGCATGAGGTGAGGGTCGTTGAGCTAGTTTCTGTGGGGAAGGCAGAGGCGGAGGGCATTGTGGCATACTACAACATGCTGGTGCGATTAGAAACCATCAGGGAGTTCGAGGTCGGGGATCTAACTGTCGGGGATGCTGACATGTTTAATGCACTGTTTTTGAGTAACTTCCCTGGTGGTGTTCCCCCGGCCCAAGTGGCCGCTCTGATGGGTGATGTTGGTTCTCCTGTGACTCCTAGAGTGCATGAAGATCATGACAATGCTGCTGCGACGCTGGACAGTGAGCAGGTGGAGAAGGATGGAGCTCCGACGGACCCTGCATGATTTCTTTCTAAGTGACCAAGGATTTTGGTGCCTTCGACCTCTTGTAAAAAAATTCAGTCTCATCTTTTGTGGGTTTTTTTGAAGACAAGTGGTACCTTTGGGTCGTGCTGTTTATTGGGCAGTCTTTAGGCTTTTGGATGGTGGCGAGGCCAAGAATACTGTTTCTAGTTTGCCCCCGTCATGGGGCGGGGTTTTTTATTGCTTATTTTGGTTGCATGCTTCTTGCCTGGTTGCTGTTTTCTTTTGTCTCTATTGGTATCTTTTGCAGGTGTCTTTATCGCGTGACAGTCGTCGGCGGAGCAGCTCCTGCAGAAGGCTTTTTGTTAGTCGAGAAGGATGTATAGGTATGGCTCGGAGGGCAAGGAAAAACTCCAGCCGGTGTTACAGGTGACCTAAGGGGTGTCCCTAAGCCCCTGCCTGCTTAAGAGATTACCTACCTTGAAGGCGCGCAATGGACGGTATCCATCGACTTTCTGCAGTGCCCTAACGCTGTCCGTTGAAGATCTGGCGCTTTCCGGTGGAACTGGAGACGTGGGGGAGCGGATCCTCGCTGCCAGATGATGAGCTTCTTTGGAATGTCCTCTCGCTTGTACTCGTACTGGCGATGTTGTCGGATAGCGGGTGTCTAGGAGATACTTTCCTGTACCTTGTAATTGTTTGTAAGAACTTTGTCTCAAAATGGATTTCTCTTTCCGTATGTTATCCTTCAGAGTATCGGATGTTCGTACCGTTTTGTTTTTTATTGTATTCAGGAGTTCTCCTCTTTTGGCGATGTCTGCCGGGAATAGCTTCTGGAAATTTTATTCTCATTGTTGTTTATTTTGGCCGTTTCTTACGTCTTTCTTGTCTTTAGAAGTAGTACCTCCTCAGGTGTGTAGCGTTCCAACTATGTGGCATTGACTTGCCATCTTGGGATTCTAACTGGTATGCACCCTGGCCTGTGATGCCGATTATCTTGTAAGGCCTCTCAGGGGCGAGCTTGCTAGCATTCAACTCGGCGGTGTTTTGGAACACTTTTCGGAGAACCCAATCACCGATGTTGAAGGCTCTGATTCGCATATTCCTGTTGTAACTGCGGGCCACTTGTTGTTGGTGCCGGGACAAACGCAATCGTGCTCTCTCCTTGAGCTCCTCCATGTTGTCAAATCGGCGGTCAGCTCAATGACGTTCTGGTCTGGTGTCTGCAGCCCATACCATGCAGTGGGTACGATCACTTCTGCTGGGATAACCGCCTCGCATCTGTAAACCAGGGAGAATGGTGACTGTCCAGTAGCAGCTTTTGGGGTGGTCCTATCCGCCCATAGAACATAAGGTAGCTCGTCGGGCCACCGCCCCTTAGCTTTGACCAACCGCTTCTTGAGATTGTTGATAATTACCTTGTTGCTTGACTCTGCCTGCCCATTGGCCTGTAGATAGCGAGGAGTGGAAGTCACCAAGTCAATGTTCCATTGTTGGCAATACTCTCGCGCCTTCTTGCCGATGAACTGCGACCCATTGTCGCAAACGATTTTTGAAGGTATTCCAAAGTGGCAAATGATATGCTTTTTGATGAACGTGATGACATGTTGTTCCTTTCTCTCCTTGTATGCTTCTGCTTCAATCCACTTGGAAAAATAGTCGGTGACTGCCAAGAAGAACACTGTCTGTCCAGATGAAGGTGGTAGCTTTCCCACGATATCCATTCCCCGTCTCATGAATGACCACGAGGTCAACGTAGGGTGCAACAGCTCTGGTGGCTGGTGAGAAGTGGGAGCATTCTTCTGGTAGGACTCGCATTTTTCGGGAATATTCTGTTGCATCATGACGCATGGTAGGCTATTAATACCCAAAGTTAAGGGCCTTGTTAGAGAGGCAGCAACCTCCGGAATGGTTTCCACAATTGCCCTCGTGTAACTCCTAGAGGATCTTCTGCACTTCGCTTTTCGCCAGGCAGCGGAGCGAGGTTCCTGTGGCGGACTATTTGAACAAAACTCCGTCTTTCGCGTTGTAGCGACCCACCCTCATCCTGAGCGCTCTAGCTTCGGACTTGTCTGCTGGTAACTGTCCGTGCTCGAGCCACCGCAGATATGGTTGAGTCCAGCACTCCTCTTCTTGGGTTGTGCCGCGGACGCTTACTTCTGGATTGTCGCCGTTGCGCATCTCTTGATTCTCACTGTCAAGCATCTCTCTATCCATGTTGTCAAGAATATCCAGTTGAGTACACACTTCCTCAGTCTTAGCAAGCTTTGGACCGAGTTGTGCTACTTGCCCCTGGGGATCGGTTCCTCTGGGAATTGTCCGGGATAGCACGTGCACTAATGGGATTGAAAGGAACTCTTCTGGATCTAGGGAGGACGCCAGGTTTGCCAAGGCATCGGCTTGGCATTTTCCTCCCTGGGATTGAAAGGAACTCTTCTTGATCTTACGCATGATCTCCTTGACTTTTTCTGCATATGCGGCCATCCTGGCGTCTCTGGTAGAGAAGATCCCCAGAATCTGGTTTACGACCAATAGCGAGTCGCACTTTACTTCTAGCTCTTTAACAAACAAATCCTAGGCGATTGTTAGCCCCAGTATTAGCGCTTCGTACTCTGATTCGTTGTTGGTGGCTTGAAAGGCACATAATACTGCTTTTGCTATCCTCTCCCCCTTGGGTGATTTCAACACTACGCCGATTCCAACTCCTCGATCGTTAGAAGCCCCATCCATGTGCATGGTCCAAACCCCAGAACTCAATTTTTGTTACGAAGGCTTCCTGCTGTTTGGCGGCACTTTTCAGCATTGGGCGGAAATCAGCCACGAAATCCGCCAACGCTTGAGATTTAATTGCCATTCTTGGTTCATAGCCGATGGCGAAACCACTCAGGTGAATGGCACACTTGGCCATTCGACCGATGATCTCTGGCTTCCTCAGTATCGCCTTTAGTGGGTAATTGGTACGGACAGTGATTGTGTGGGATTCAAAATAGGGACTAAGCTTTTTCGAGGCCATGAATAGCGCGAGGACCAGTTTCTCTAAAGGAGAGTACCTTGTTTCGGACGCAAGCAGGGTGCGACTGATGTAGTATACATCAGTCGCACCCGTCGTCTGGTCCCCGTCGTCTCCGTGTACCAACACCCCGCTGATTGCTGTTTCAGTCACCTCCAGATATAGAAAAAGACTTTCGCCTTCCTCGGGTTTGGATAGAAGTACCTGGTTGGAAAAATACTGCTTTAAATGCTGAAAGGCTGCTTCATGTGCGGGTGCTCATTCAAACTTTTTGTTTTTCCGCAACACATCATAGAATAACCGGCACCTATCGGATGATTTGGAGATGAAGCGATTCAGCGCTACCAATTTGTCAATCAGCTTCTATACATCTTTCACGCATTTGGGTGATCGCAGGTTGGCTATGGCTCGGATCTGGTCAGGGTGGGCCTCGATACCGTGTTGGGTTACCATGAAGCCTAGGAAGTGGCCAGATGTTACCCCAAATGCGCACTTAGATGGGTTCAGCTTCATATGGTAATTGTCAAGGATTTGGGATGCCTCTTCTAGGTGTTGGATATGGTGAATTGCTTGTTGTGATTTGACGAGCATATCATCAATGTAAACCTCCATCGTCCTGCCTATTTGATGCTGGAACATACGGTTCACCAATCTGTGGTAGGTAGCCCCGACATTTTTGAGCCCGAACGGCATGACCCGGTAATAGTAAGTACCCTGACCGGTGATAAACGAAGTTTTCTCTTGATTCTCTGGGTGCATCTGGATCTGATTGTACCCGCTGAAAGCATCCATGAAAGTCAACATCTCGTGGCCTGCGGTAGCATCTACCATGGCGTCTATGTGTGGTAACGGGAAAGAGTCTTTCAGATAGGCCTTGTTGAGGTCTGTGAAGTCGATGCACACCCTCCACTTACCGTTTTTCTTGCTCACCACTACAACGTTCGCCAACCACTCCGAATACTTCACTTCCTTTATTTTTCCTGTTCTGAGTAGATTCTGGACCTCCTCGTCAATGATCAGATTCCTTTTGGGCGCAAACTTCCGCCTCTTTTGCTTCACCGGTGGATGGCGGGGATCCACGTTCAATCGGTGTGTGATAACGGCAGGATCGAGGATAACTTCCTCAATCTTTTCAGCCTCGGGGTCCCGTGGCGGCGCGACCCCCTTGACCTCCTTTAATTGCTATGCTGTCTGGGCGACGGTCACCTTGAGAGAGGACTTGTAGCACTCTCTGGACAGTCGCTGGTCACCTTTGATTTCACGGATTCCCCAAGGAGTGGGAAACTTGATGGTCTGATGGTAGGATGACGAAACCGCCTTCATGTCGTGGATCCAAGGTCGACCCATGATGATGTTGTAGCAGGATGGGCAATCTAGTACGGAGAACCTTACTTGTAAGTTAACCCCCTTGGCATAAGTTGGGAGGGTTATCTCTCCGAGGGTGTGCGCAATCTCTCCGCTGAATCCTACCAATGCTACAGATTTCCTGAGGATATCCTCTTCTTTCAGCCTCATCTCCTTGAGGGCGTCAAGCGTCATCATGTTTGTGGAGCTCCCTGTGTCGATGAGAATCCTTCTCATCAACACGTTTCCTATTGACAATGAGATAACCAGCCTGTCATGGTGAGGGCCTACCAAACCGACTGAGTCTGAGTCGCTGAAAGTAATGGCGTCTCCATGGTGTCCCATGGGGTTGCAGATGCTTTCCATCAACTGTCCATCTGGGTGTCCCCGTGCGTGGCGTTTTGCTGTCGAATAGGTGACGCCGCAGATTTCTGAGCCTCCGGTGATGACGTTGACGATCTTGGCGTACTCCGGGGACGACGGGATGTCCATAGGTTCTAACATATTCTGGCCGGCGGGTATCCCTAAATTCGACGAGATCTCGAACAACAAACCTCTTGAATGGAGGTAAGCCAGCTCTTTCTTGAGGGTGAAGCATTCGTCTGTCTCGTGCCCGTAATCCTCGTGAAAATCACACCACTTCGTCTTGTCTCTCTTGGGGTTGGGGTTTTCCGATTTCTTGGGCCATCGGATCCTGTCCCTGAACTTCTCAAGACCTTTCACTATTTCTGTGTTCCCTAAACCGAGGTTGTACCCATGGACTTTCGGTCGTTAGGCGACGTCCTTCTTCCCGCTGGGCTGCTTAACGCCAGCGGCGTGTACCCCGGACTTTTGCTGGCGAACTGCACCCGGTATAGATCGTTGGATTGCTTCATCAGTTTCCTGCTGCTGGCAAATTGCACCATGAAGGCCGACAAAAGATCCTATGCTTCCCCGTGGGAGGTTAATAAACCAGGTCAGGGCAGCGCCAGACAACACGGTTCCGAACCCTTTGCACGTGATTGCTTCTCTGGAATCTCGCGGGACGGAGCTAGTCATCATCTTTTGTTTGAAGATGGCGACGTGCTCATCAGGGTCCCTTGTCCCGTCGTAAGTAGGAACCGTCGGGACAATGAATCTCTTAGGGATATCTACACTGGCGATTGGAGCCGTAAAAGAGGACTCGTCGTAGCCGTCCGGGGCCTCTCTCTCGATCGGAGGGGGTACCCTGGGGATCTGGGTGATTTTGTCCTCGATCCCTTTGAGTTTTCATGTATTTGTTAAACAATACCTCTAGGAAGGTGTCCGGAGGGGTGCTTGACTCTCGGTTCTTTCACCGTAAACCGGATGGAAGATCCCAGTGCCTGCGGTCCTAATCCCGGACGCCGAGGCGGTGGGCACCCCTGGGAGGGTGGCTGTCGGAGTGACCATTCCCCCGACGAGGGCTGGCCTCCGGCTACGGAGAGAGGATTGGACGCTTCCCCCATATTGAGGCTGGCGGTTACCTCTCTGAGGGTGCTGGCGGGTCGAGGCCCGTTTTGTGAGGCAGACGCCGACTACAACTGCTCGCGCAAGCGGGCTTGTCCGATGTCAATTGGGCGATGCGGTCCAGGTGGGACTGGCTGCGATCTTTCTGGTTAGACATATCTTGCTGGAGGGCCGCGATCTTGGTCGTGAATTCATCTAGAACGTTGCGGAGGTTCTGAACTACTTCAACCCCGTCTCCTCCGGAACCACCTGCCGTGTTTGCGTGGCGATCCTCGTCGGCCTCTCCTCCAGCGGGAAGTGGTGGTGCAGGCAGATTCGACATATTTGGCGCGTGTCATGGATTTTGATCGGAAAGAAACGAAATTGGCTAGGGCCCCACGGTGGGCGCCCAATTGTTTTGGTCAATTTTCGACCAGTACAGGATACGAGTGCTCGATGTTGAGTGTGAGGCTATTCTAACCGATAAACTATTATCCGATCAGAGTATGAACACAAGAAGGAAAATTTGATTGACAAGTGCATTCGATTTTGAGAGTTTGATTACAACTGTTTTTTTTCTCCCCTTACATTCGATTCCCCCCTTCCCTATTATACTATCGCCGGTTGAGCCTTCACCGCAGCTACCCACGATCGTCATGGTCTTCCCTCACGTCCCCCACCACTCTATCGTCGGTTTCCCATGCTCTCCTCAACCGTTCGTCCCTTTCTGGAGACGTTCGAGTTGGACCGGACCGTCCCTAAAAATGCTAGTATATAACCCAATGAGCTACTCCACCCATTGCCATATGGTTTTGGGTTGGAATCTCATTGGGATTGCATGCTAGGCCCGTTATCGCACGACCCCCAGATTATTGGCCCACCGGAATTTATCATGGTATCAGAGCAGGTTGCGGTGTGGGTTATTTCCTGGAGTCTTCGGGTTTGCTGGCTTCATGGGCCCGTTCAGACAGTCCGCCCAATAAAGGAGCGACCGATCCCAAAAGTGGAGGGTTCGCGAGCCTTGAGGGATTGATTCGGACTTGTCGGCCTTATGAGAGCACAATCAAGTAGCCACCTCAATAAAGGAGTGACCGGTCCAAATTAGTGACGGTTCGCCAACCTTGACGGATTCTGTTTAAGTGTCAACTAGTCTAGGTAGTTGCATTTGAGAGGGCGTGTTGAGAGTTATCCCACATTAGTGACGGTTCGCCAACCTTGAAGGATTCTGTTAAGTGTCAACTAGTCTAGGTAGTTGCACTTGAGGGGGCGTGTTGAGAGTTATCCCACATGGGAAACTTGAGTCTAAAAATGCTAGTATATAACTCAATGAGCTACTCCACCTATTGGCATATGGTTTTGGGTTAAAATCTCATTGGGATTGTATGCTAGGCCCGTTATCGCACGATCCCCAGATTATTGACTCACCGGAATTTATCATGCAAGAAATTGAATTCCACACCACCTTATCAAGTCAGAAGTAAGAAAGAACAAAACTTGATAACGATCAAAGAAATTGAATTCCACACCACCTTATCAAGTCAGAAGTAAGAAAGAACACACTTGATAACGATCAAGGAGCTCACTAACAGATGATTCATTCATTGCGTTTCATAATCTAAGTTGATGCATTGCAATAGAGTCGATGTTGTGTTTGAGTTAGATGAAATCCTTACGTCGTGCATTTTCTAAATCAGCTCCTTCACCCTTCAGAATCTAACTGGTAAACACCACATATTTGTGTTGTTGCGGAAAATATTTACAATTTTCACCACCTTGAATGCTGTTTCGTATTGCAGGAAAGAAAAACAAGAAACTCGGTTATGAAGGATTGTTGGAGAGGACTAGACGCGTGGCAAGAGATCTTGATCCTGCACAGCAGCATGAGCTTGTAATTAAAGCTCTTAGGGAGGCTATTCCACATCCAATTCTCACCATGGCAAGATTTTGCAATTGTGCTGTTTGTTTTTTATTAAAGGAAATATTCCAAACAAACCAATTCATTTGATTGCATATTTGAATATGAAAATGGTAATGATCGATTTGGGGATTAGGGCTTTGTTACCAAACTCTAAGTTTGCAAGGGAAAGTTTCATTCACAGATTTTAAAAAACAACTTTATTTTTTTTTCAAAAAAAAAAACAAAGCTTTATGTGCATTGATAAAAGCAGAATAAAAAATTGATCAATGTAAACATAGACTATGAAACTAGGCTTTACAGTAAGCTTCTTTGGCTTAAACATTTGCATGAATACTCCAAATTTGATTTTCATCCTACTAGCAATATGTGCAATTTTGGGGATGCAAATGCCCAGCAATATTTGAATTGGAGGGACCCTCACATATGCACTCGTTTTTCTCATTGCTGGAGCAGAGTTATAAACATAAGACAGATTTGTTTTTAGGTGCTGTGGTTTGTTAATCCATTCCTGGTGTGAGCTTAGAAACTCTTAGAGCTTGTAGAGCTTTGTTTAGACTATTATGGGTTTAGGCGCTCTTATCCTACCAAACTTCATTTGTGTTTGTGTGGAGGTTATTAGAACGCTTGTTTTCTTTTCTTCTCCGGGATGTCTTAGGATTGTAAGAGTCCTTTCTGAACTCACGTTGGTTTGTGGACCAAACTTATACTGACTAGCTATATAGTGAATGAGAAGGGTAAATTTGGTTAATCCTGAACAAGAATATTACATGACAAATTAATCTTGTTTGCTGATTTGATTTCCTAAGCTTTACGAAATACAGAAAATTTTTGATTTTCTAATAATTCAGAAGCTACGAAAAATTAGTTAAAGATCATCTAATGAAACTAGTTATATAGCAAATATTGAAAAGGTAAAAACCCCAACGAAAAGTGACAACATTTTCAACAGGCAAACTGTTTGTAAAGATGAAAGACAGGGCCCATCAGTAGTCACTGGTTAATCTCTCCAGTTGACGCATCTCTATTCTCTAGGTATCTTGATTCTTTCTAGAAAGAGTTCAACCTGAAAACAAGTCATAGCAAGAAACTTATTCAATTCAAAATGATAGGGCAACAAAGAATTAAGAAAGTGGATCAAGGAGCCAACTCACCAACTGATTCAGACTGTATCATGTCATCCATGTTGATGCATTCCAATAAAGCAGATGTTGTGTTTGAGTTAGATGAAATCCTCATGTTGTGCATTTTCTGAAGCAGCTCCTTCACTCTCGCACTTTCCTTCTCATGAGCAAAGCCACGTATCAATGTACTGTACGTCACGACATCAGGGGAGCAACCCTTGGCTTCCATGTCAATAAGCAGATTGTATGCATCCTCCACCATCCCGGCTTTACAATATCCACGTATCAATACATTATAAGATCCCACATCACACCTGTAGCCACAGCTTTCCATCAAAGAAATCACATTATTCGCAACTTGCTCCATATTTCCTTTCTTCGCAAGATTGTCAATTATAATTTTGAATGTCATGGCATTTGGCAGAATCCCATCTCTAATCATCTTCTCCAATAATGTGTTTGCCTCCTCTACATTTCCAGAATGGTAAAACCCATCAATTAAAATAGTATAGCTTATAACAGTGGGCGAAATTCCACTACTTTGCATTTGCAGAAAAAGATCTTTTGCCTTATCCATAAATCCTTCTTTACATAATCCATTAAGCAAAGAATTATATATTGGAGCATTCGGAGAAACACCACTAGCTAACATTTTCAAGAAGAGCTTTTGAGCCTTAACAATATCCCCTTCTTGTTTACATAGTCCATCAATCAAACAGCAGTAAACTTTGACATTTGGAGACATATCACTATCTTGCATTTCCAGAAAAAAGCTCTTCAGCCTTACTTACATGCCCTTCTTTACACAGTCCATCAATCATAGTGCCATAAGTAACTTGGTTTGGACTGCAAGCACCATTTATATCCATCCTTTTCATGTCTTTAAATAAACTTAGAGCATCTCCAACTTTTTTCACATGAAAAAGGCCCTTCAACAAGGTATTTATTGTCACATTGTCAGCAAAAATCCCCCTAGAGTTCATATCTTTGTACAGACTCAATGCAGTTTCTATCTTCCCAATTCCGCAGTAAAAATCCACAATTGTGTTATATGTAATAGTGTCAGGGAACTTGCCTCTCAAGATCATCATTTCCAGAACCTTCGTCGCTTCTTCGACCTTCCCTTTTTTGCATAGTGCATTCATCATAATGTTATAAGTCACTGTATCAGGAAGAACACCACGATCTATCATTTCAACAAGGAGAGACCTAGCACCTTCATCCATCCCCGAACGACACAACCCATCAATCAAACAATTGTAAGAGAAAACATTCGGAGAAAATCTTGCATCCTTTCCTTTTGCATCAACCATAGGCCACTCTATACAGCCACCATCAATCAGAGTATAAGAAATTGCACTTGGCTTACAGCTCTCTTTAGTAGCAACCGCCTTACCAGGCACCATCTCTCGATGCAACTCAAGGGTTGTGGCGACATTCCCAGTCTTACAAAAACCATCAATTATAGTATTGTATGTAATGATATCAGGGGCGCATCCCAACCGAGACATCTTTGAAAGCAAACCGACTGCTTCAACCAATTTCCCCTCTAAACACAACCCTTTGACTAATGAGGTGAAAGAAAAGATATCTGGGCGATATCCAGCCTTCAAAATGATGCCAAAAGCAGAAAACCCAGCACTCCCTAGTTTCATATTAGAATAGCAATTAAGCAACATGTTCAAGATGATGGAATTTGATCTCAATCCGAGAACACCTGAAACATGAAGCCTCTTGTAGAAGGATATGGGGAAAGAAAAATGCTGGGACTTAACTAGGGCACTGAAAAGTCTACCGAACCATGAAATTGGGGGTGTACAACTCATATAAAGCATCTGCTTGAAGAAGTAGTGAGCTTCGTTTATATCTATTTTTCCCGATTCACAGTCAACATTCAGGAATTTCCGAAGTGCACAATACCTAGCATCACCAGAAAGAACCGAATCGAGCCTTTCTGGTTTACCTCTCCAAGACATTCTTTGCAGGTGGGGAAAAGAGAAACTGAAGTGGTGTGAGACGACCCAGAGCAGTGCCAAGCTGTAAAATGGACTTCCAATTTGAAAAACTCGAAAGGATAGAAGTGAATGAACGCGAGAGAAAAAGTAAAGTGGCGGGTACCAAAATTCGAACAGAATCGCCTGCAAAGTTGTAAACTTTGAAGACATTCTTTCACCATATTTGAATTTAGATATTCGAAGAACTCAAAAGCATAGAAAAAAAAAACTGGCAAGTAAGAAATTTACCTTTACCAAGTGAAATAGAGCAAGGAGAGGGCGGTGGAAGAATCGCCTGCTGAGGCCTGACGGTGACGGAGCAAGGAGAGAGGGCGGCGCGTGTTGTGGATTTCCCCGCCTGAGAATTGTGAAGGAAGGGAGATGGTGGTTTGAATTTTTCTGAACGGAAACTTTATTTCTGTTTTCAAGTAGCTGGGTCACGAGTTGCGAATGTGTCACGAGTCACACATTTTTTTTTTTTGATAAGGAAAGGAATTAGGGAGCTTTACTCTAAAAAGAGGAAAGCTATCCTAAAGCATCCTTGCGGATGAGGTCTTTAAGGACCGGGTCGGAGGCAATCGGAAAAGAGGAGACACGTTGAAAGGATCCAGCGATGTAGTCTGCAACAGAATTGGCTTCTCGGAAGACGTGAGAAATACACCAACTTTGAAAGTGGCCTAGCAGACTCTAAATATCCGTTCGAACAAGCTCGATCTCCCATGGACAGCTCCAATCACCCTGCACGACTTTAACAAGCTGCAGGTTGTCACCTTCAATCTGGATGTGGGGAACGCCACGTCGGATGGCCTCAAGAATCCCCAATCGAAGAGCAACAACTTCAGTCATGAGAACAGAATGACGGCCAAGCAATCCACCGTCCAAACAAACTGGCGCACCTTGGTGGTCACGAAGGATGAATCCGACTGAAGAGACACCATCATTGTTAACTACACCATCAAAGTTGAGTTTAAATTGATTTTGTGGGGGCTTGAACCATTTAGCTTTCGCCCTTTTACTTTTACCGGGATTCTTAATCCCAATGGTGGAGTTTTTTGGGCTTGTATTGTTTGCATTTTCCAATCCTCCATTTGTTTGCGAATGAACGAGCAAATACTGTTTGGGCTAACTTGGGTTTGGCTGTCTTCGAGATTGAATATTTTTTTGTTTCTGAAGTACCAGATGCACCACTAGGAGCATGAAAGCCATTCCAATTCATTCTTGGAGATCTTAGAACGAATTTCCTCCAAGAATTGGAGAGGCTTAATGCTCGTAGGATTAGTTTGTTTTACGATACGGACTAGATTTGGGTTAATGGTATTTAGGGTTTGGATTGTGAGTGGGCATTTTAGTAGAAGGTGAACACATCTTCGTTTGTATTGTTGCACCCCACACAACCCTGCGGGACAGCGATGTAGTTTGCAGCAAGTCTTTGTTTTGTCGGTAGGCCATTCTGGGCAGTTTTCCATAGGAAATTCTTAATTTTTGGGGCTATATTTAATTTCCAAATCCAATCAAGATCAATAGGGGGCTCCCCTTTGTTATTATGAATCCATTGCATCGTGGATTGTGTTGAGAACCAGCCATTTTTGCTTGGCTTCCAATAAAGTCTATCTGGTATTTTGTTGATTGGTGTTATGATTTGGGTTATGCATTTTGCGTTATCTACGTCTAGGGTCTGGTAGAGTTTTGGTTCGTCCCACGAGTTGTCATCGCGAAGATTGTTACTAACAGGTTCATCCCAGTTTATACTTTGGTGGATGTTAGATTTGGCCTTTAGGATCCCAATTCCAGTCCAATTATCTTTCCAAAAGCGAATGGTTTTCCCGTCTCCTACTTGCCAAATTAGCCCAGAAATAAACAAGCTATGAAGGCTCATGAGTTTGGACCATTGCCAAGATGTATTTTGTTTTTTAGCATAGTTTAGTAAAGTGTCCTTTTTGAGGTACTTTTCTGTGATTATTTTAACCCAGATGTTGTCGGGCTCAACAAGGATTTTCCATAGGAGTTTCATTTGGAGTGCATAGTTCATCTCCTCTGCCTTTGCAATTCCTAGCCCCCCGTGATGGGGAGGCCTACAAATCGAATTCCAACAGATTAGTGGTTTATAGTTGTAGTCCTTATTCCAGAAGAAGTTTTTGTTAATTTTGTCTAACTCTTTGAGTGTTGCTTTTGGTAGGAGAAATGATTGCATCAAGTAGTTTGGTTGTGCTGAGAGGTTTGCTTTAATGAGAGTTTTCCATCCTTCTTGGGAGAGTGAATTAGCTTTCCATTTGGACAATTGATCTCTTGTTTTGAGGGTGAGTGGTTTAAAAGTGTTTTTCGTAACTCTTTCATTGATTATGGGGCACCCAAGATATTTATCCAGTGCAGTTGTATTAGTAATATGGAGGATTTGTTTAAGTTGTGTTTTGGTGTTATTGTTGATATTTTTAGTAACCTGGAACGCAGATTTATGGAAATTAACCTTTTGACCAGATATTTGATAGTAATCGTCAATTATGTTTTTTATTTTATGACATATTTGGTTGTTTGCCTTTGCAAAGATGATGATATCATCTGCGAATGCCAAGAATGGGATTTTTGTTCCTCCCCACGAAATTTGGATGCCAATCCCATTGTTGGGTACAACGCAAGAAGCCTGGAGCTGTCTTGCAAGCACCTCTGCGGCAAGAATAAAAAGGTAGGGAGACAAGGGGTCACCCTGTCTCAGTCCTTGTCGGGGGGTGAATTCATCTGTGGGTCCGTTATTTACAAGCACTGAGAATGTTACCGTTTCAACGCATTCTCGGATCCAATTGATGAATTTTTGATTAAACCCAAATTTATCGAGAATGTGGAAGAGGAATTCCCAATTAATTCGATCATAGGCCTTTTCCATATCAAGCTTTATGGCTATCCACCCTCCCATTCCTTTTTGTGTTTATAGTGACCAATGCCCCCCAAAAAGTCAATAATTATAAAAATGCCTTCATTTTTTTAATTTACATCAATGTCCAAATAAATTAAGAAAATACCCAAAATAATTGTAACAATATCAAAAAATATATTTTCTTTCTTTTAAAAAACTAACTTCATAATTCTATGTATTGTTTTTCCATTAGAAAATATAATTTGTTAATAGCAATTGCCAATTTACAGTAATCATTGTTGCCAATTTACAATGAAAACCTAATTTAAAATTCTTGCTAATATGAAAACCTACTCTAAATTGATTAAAACAGATTGTAAATTTGCTGTTAACGAAAACCCCCAATTTGAAATTAGCAACAGGACAAAAATTGGATTAAGTTAGTGATAATGGAACGAATCTTCTTGTTGAGGAAGGTTTTGATCTCGATTCGGTAGTTGCGAGGCAATCGTTTGAGAATTTGGGCAAAAGAGCCCGAAAGGGAAGATTTGGGGGGGGGGGATGGTCTAAGAGAAGGAGATTTCTAGGCTTGTAAGGTATCAGTTGGCGGCGGTGTAGTCCGAGACTAAAGCGAAAAAGGTACCTTCACCGGAGGAGGACCGGGAGAAGAAGAATTCAGGGGAAAGATTGAGAAAAGAGGCGATGATGGCAAAGCCTTGGGTGAGCATTGCAGACGCGTTGTGGAAGATTTCAACGGGGTCCAACGGGGACCAAGGCGGCGGATGACGGTGTTCGACTGTTCGTCTTCTCTCGACTTGCACCTTTTTTGGCTTAATATTTTTCTTAATTGAATAAAGATAATTTTAAATTAGTTATGATTTACAAACCGAAAAAAATGAGGGGTAAAATAACTTTTTAATATAAAATAAATCAATAATTACATAAGTTTATATAACAACAATGCCCTAAAAGGTTACTCTTGCCATTTAATTTAAAATAGGATATTTTTTTAGTTACCAACTTTTTTAGGGGCATTTACGCAAATTCTCCTTCCTTTTTTGTTACAGAATGAGTGGAAAATTTCGTGTGCTATGAGGGTATTATCATGGATACTGCGTTTGTTAATAAATGCACCCTGAAGTGGGTGAATGAGTTTCTCCATTACTCTTTTAAGCCTTGATGTGAGTATTTTGGATATGATTTTGTAAATCGTATTGCATAGGCTTATGGGTCTATAATGATTGGTTGAGTTTGGGTTCTCACATTTTGGTAGAAGAGTTATAAATGTGTGATTGATTTGTTTGAGGATTTTTCCTGAGTGAAAAAAGCTTTTGACAGCTTCAATAACGTCAAGACCAACAATGTGCCAATATTTTTTATAAAAGTTGGCAGACATTCCGTCAGGGCCGGGGGATTTTTCATCGCCAATGTCGAAAACGACACTTTTGATTTCGGCATTAGAGATAGGTCTTGTGAGTTGGAGATTATCCTCCTCTGTTATTTCTTTATGTATTGTTTGAGTGTTAGCTATCAATTTGGGTCGATTGATTTCTTGGTGCTGAAACCGTTTCAGAAAGTCCCTTTTGATGGTGCGCAAAATAATCGCTAGGTAATTAAGGGCATTAAATGCGAACATCAAAGAAGTGCGATGCAATACAAAGACGAGCTCATAAATATATATATATATATAATCATCATCTACTCCATCCAGCACCAGTTTTGGTCGGCCCAATAATATTGTACAAGTGGGTTGACCCATTAAAACGATAGAAATGTATAAAGGCCCAATAGACCAACATTTTGGGCGTACAAAGTCACTTCTCTCATACGTGCACAAGCCGACTCTCGTTAGAATTGATCAACTTGAATGTGGCCACCTCATCACCAACGTGTACATGCATTTATGCTAGCCACTGCCTTTTACTTTCTTGGTGGGCTTATATAATTGTCCCACATCGAGCAAGAATACCAGGATCCCAACAACAAAGTGATATAAATAGCAAGGAGGCGATCCTAAGAAAAGGGTCGAAAATCCTCTCTGGCTCGAGAACTATCTCGTTTGCCAAAGCTCGACGTGTTTGATCTCCGAGTGAGATCGCGCTATAAACGGTATAAAGTCTACAGGCTTTATTCGTAAAAAGCACAAAAACAACCGGCTGAGGGGTGGGGAGGAGGAATAATCCACGTACGAAAACCGTTCGGTTGTACGAATCCCGAGAGTTAGTATTTATTTAGTTCCCGTTTATAGCGCGTTTATTTCAGGTTTCATCACTGGCGCCGTCTGTGGGAAGGGTCTCTCCCTATCCGACCTACTCTCGGGAAACAATCAAGTGGATCGCGTCCTCCCCTCCGTTTCAAGTTGGGCCAGGAAAAGGCGAGGTGATTTCAAGGCCCATGTTGCTCCCGTTCATGTGCGAGGTGGCCGAGTATTCACGTAGCAAAGGCGAGGTGATTCCAAGGCCCAAGCGTGGGGTTGGCCAAGCATCGCGGTCAAGGATGGCAAGCTAGCAATCTTGCGAGGTCCTCCTTGAGGCCAAGGTTAGCGATCTCCTTTGGACGAGGCCAAAGTCAACGATCATTCTCATCAAGGCCGGGGTCGCCTCCCACCTAGGTCGAGCATCTCGGTGATCTTCTCCAGGATCACACGGTGATCCTCTCCGGGCCGGCGTGGCGATCTCGTTGGGTGCCTCCTTTAGGGCACGCGAGGTCGAAATTGGCTAGGCAGGCGAGGTCATGGTGTAAGTCGCGCTCGGCCTTATAGGGTTTTTAGATGCGTATAAGCGGAATTTCAGAAACAATTTCTTGCACCTAAACATGGATCTAAAGCATTCTTGATTAGAGACAAAATTAGGGTTAGTAGAATACCTCTTGATGCGTAATTAGGGTTCTTCCTTCGAGAGAAAAAGCCTCAATTGTGACTTCTCTAATCAGTCCACACGAGTACGGGAACGGGATCTCCTTCGCTTTCGATTGCTAGATCGAAGTGCCAAAGACTAGAAAAGTTGGAAGAAGAGAGCCTCTTTTTCTTACGTAAAAACTTATGAAACCCTAGATCTCTTCTTCCCTTTTAAAGGCCTTATATATTTATTTCCCCAAATAAATATATCCTTTTAATTCTCAATAATATCTAATATATTTATTGATAATTAACTCTTTTCTTATTGGACTAAAACCCTATGTCTGACAAAGACTTTCAGCCCGCTGATCCATCCCGTCAACTCAATGTGTGTGACCTCATAGGACCCGTTTATAATAGCTATGGATTAAACTATTTAATCCATTAATCGTAGTTGGTTTCTAGCAAAACACTACGACTCCTAAAATAAACGGATTGAATCTCTCTATCAATCGTCCTATTTCATGTTCAGTAATTGCAACTTTTATTAAAGGACACAATTCCTTCAATCTCCCACTTGTCCTTGAAAACAAGTGTGCAATTTTAAGATACCTTTGTCTCTTAATGTCTTACTTGATGATATGGTGACATTCATATCTCTCATCAAATATGTTTCTTGAATACCTGAGTTCGAACTATCAAATAACGAATGATTACAATTAATCCATTCGAGCATGGCCATGCATTTTCTAGTTCTAGCTCTTCAAGTGGCCTAAACACCATTCCTTTTCATGCATCAATGTATGCATGAATAAGGAGGACTTTTCCAATCTTGTATGACTATGGCTCCCACTCAACTTTTGGCAATCCCAATAATTGCTTTTATAACCCCCTTTTACGGAGAGCGTTTAACAATATCAAAGAAATACCAATTATCAACTTGAAAACATAACATACTCATGTTTAAGGAATCCACCAAACATGGTTCACCTTAAAAACTCTACAATCCCTTTTGGAGAGTCTTAAGGTTGGTCTGTCCGATATGTATCATCCATACATATCTATGTAATTGACTGGACATCTCTATGTCCCTATAGCACATGAAACCTTGAGCTATCAGTCAATGTACAATATAGCTATAAATGAAATCATCTATGTCCTATTTGATGACTCAAACTATGGACGTGCAATAATTCATAACTGTAGTACACTTAATGGGGTTTCATTCACCAAAACACTTAAGGTGAGCCCATTTACGAACTATGAATTATTCGGACATATTATTCAATATTAATTAATATAATGTATAAATAAGAATGAAATATCATATATATTATCATAAAGTCAAACATAAACAAGAGTCCAACACTCTAAGCAGAAATAATGTAATACAAAGCAATCTCACAACCATTCACCAATGTGTTTGAGACCCTTAGCCCTAGTGTGACTATCATGCTTAGCCCTAGGCATAGGTTTAGTCAAAGGATCTGCAATATTGTCATCTGTATGCACCTTACACATCTTGATGTTACCTCCAGCAACTATGTGTCGAATAAGATGATACTTCCTCATAACATGTCTAGATTTGGAGTTTGAACTTGGTTCCTTGGCTTGGGCTATGGCACCATTATTATCACAATAGATGTCAATAGGCTCAGAAATACTAGGAACAATGCCAAGCTCGTCTAGAAACTTCCTTATCCAAACAGCCTCTTTCGCAGCTTCACTAGCAGCGATATACTCGGCCTCAGTCGTAGAATCAGCTACTGTATCTTGCTTGGAGCTCTTCCAGCTCACAACTCCTCCATTAAGGATGAAGACATATCCCAATTGAGACTCAAAGCCATCTCGGTCAGTCTGGAAGCTAGCATCAGTATATCCTTTAACGACTAAATTGTCATCACCCCCATATACTAAGAAATCATCCTTGGTTCTTCTCAAGTACTTTAGGATGTTCTTAGCTTCACACCAATGTGCCTCTCCTGGATTTGATTGATATCTGCTACACATGCTCAAAGCAAATGCAACATCAGGACGTGTACATACCATGGCATACATGATAGATCCTATAGCAGAAGCATAAGGAATCTTACTCATTTTATCAAGCTCAGCAGGTGTTTTAGGACATTGCTTCTTGCTTAGATTTATGCCATGTTGTATGGGCAAAAACCCCTTCTTGGAATTCTGCATATTGAATCTGTCAAGAACCTTATCTATATAAGTTCCTTGACATAATCCAAGCAATCTCTTAGATCTATCCCTATAGATTTTTATTCCAAGTATGTACTCTGCCTCTCCCAAGTCTTTCATTGAGAAACATTTCTTCAGCCATTCCTTAACTAACTCTAGCATCGGAATGTCATTCCCAATAAGCAATATGTCATCCACATACAAGACTAAGAGAGCCACCTTACTCCCACTAAACTTCTTGTATACACAAGGATCTTCTTCACACCTGATGAAATCAAACTCTTTAATCTTTTCATCAAAACGAAGATTCCAACTCCTAGATGCTTGCTTAAGCCCATAGATAGATCTCTTAAGCTTACTCACCTTCCCAGCATAATCTGGATCCTCAAAACCCTCTAGTTGTGTCATATACACATCCTCTTCCAAAATACCATTTAGAAAAGCGGTTTTAACATCCATTTGCCAAATCTCATAATCATAATAAGCGGCAATAGCTAGGATTATCCTTATGGATCTAATCATGACAACTGGTGAAAACGTTTCATCATAGTCAATACCATGAATCTGTTTAAAACCTTTAGCAACTAATCTTGCTTTGTATACAAATACATTTCCATTTTTGTCAGTCTTAAGTTTGAAAACCTATTTGCATCCAATGGGTTTTACCCCATCTGGCAAATCTGTCAAGTCCCAGACTTGATTTTCAAACATGGAATCCATTTCAGATTTCATGGCCTCAAGCCATTTCTTGGAGTCTGGACCCGTCGTTGCTTGTTTATAGGTAGCAGGCTCACCATGTTCTAACATTAGAACATCAAGGCTTTTGGTCGAGATGAAATCATCATATCGTCTTGGCTGAAATCTTTGCCTGTTTGATCTACGTAGGAGTTCAACTGGTTCAACAACTGGGATTTCAACATTTTCCACAACTATTTGTGGATCTGCTTCTTGAGGAATTTGTTCAGGTTCTTGGATAACATCAGATCCTTGGCCTTCAAACAAATCCATCTCATCCTCGACATCAACTATGTCATCCTGTTGTTGTGTTTGTTGCTTTTCATCAAGAACCGGTTCATGATGAATATTTCTCCCACTTGACTTTTTGGAAATAAACTCTCTTTCCAAAAAGACACTATCCCTTGCAACAAACACCTTTTGTGCAGTGGGATTGTAGAAATAATATCCAAAACTACCTTTAGGATATCCTATAAAATAGCATTTGTCTGATTTAGGTGCAAGCTTATCAGTTTGTAAACGCTTTACATAAGCTTCACACCCCCATATTTTCACAAAAGACAACTTTGGAACTTTTCCAGTCCATATCTCATATGGGGTCTTGTCTACAGTCCTTGACGGAGTCCTGTTTAGTGTAAATACAACAGTCGTGAGTGCATATCCCCAAAAGGATACTGGAAGGTCAGCAAAACTCATCATAGATCGAACCATGTCCAAAAAGGTCCTGTTTCTTCTTTCAGACACACCATTCAATTGTGGTGTCCCTGGAGTAGTCAATTGTGTTACAATCCCATAATTTTTCAAATGATGATCAAATTCATGGCTTAAGTATTCACCACCACGATCGGATCGAAGTGCTTTTATCCTTTTGCCATTTTGAGTCTCTACTTCATTTTGGAATTCCTTGAACTTTTCAAAGGCTTCAGATTTATGTGACATAAGATAAATATACCCATATCTGCTCATGTCATCAGTAAATGTAATAAAATATCTATAGCCACCTCTAGCTTCTGTACTCATTGGCCCACATACATCAGTATGTATTATGGCCAAAAGTTCATTAGCCCTTTCATTTGTTCCTTTGAAAGGTGACCTTGTCATCTTGCCCATCAAGCATGATTCACATAAATCAATAGATTCACAATCCATATCTTTTAGAATTCCATCTTTATGGAGCTTCTTCATGCGATTCAAGCTAATATGACCTAAACGACAATGCCATAGATAGGACTCACTCAAACAATTTGATTTTTGCCTTTTAGTATTAATATTATACGATTTTGATTTGAGATGTAATACAAAAAGTCCATTAACCATTGGAGCACAAGCATAGAAGATTCCATTCTTAAGAACAGACATACTTCCATTCTTAATATCAAACTCAAATCCTTCAGAATGTAAACTTGAAACTGAAACAAGGTTTTTAGTAATAGTAGGAACAAAATAACAATTACTTAGTTCCAAAACTAAACCAGAAGGTAAAAAGTAAACTAAAATCTCATACGGTAAGCGCAGCAACCCTTGCTCCATTTCCAACGCGTAGGTCTATTTCTCCTTTCTCCAACTGCCTCCTACTTCTTAGTCCCTGCACATTCGAAATAATGTGAGAACCACATCCGGTATCTAATACCCAAGTAGTAGCATTGGTTGTTAAAATTTCAATAACATTAATACCTGAACTCATAGTTCCATTCTTCTTGTCCTCCAAGTACTTGGGACAATTCCTCTTCCAGTGTCCTTTGGCCTTGCAATAGAAGCAATCATGGTCACTGGCCACCTTTGACTTTTCACCTCCCTTGGGTTTAGCAACTTGCTTGCCTTTCCCTTGGATATGATTCTTCTTCTTGCCTGCCTTCTTGAACCCTTGCACATTGTTGACCACAAGAACATCTTTCTTGTTGTCAACGGGAGTGTTTTGTTCAGTTGCTTTAAGCATACCATGGAGCTCATTCAGGGTTTTCTTTATACCATGCATATGGTAGTTCATCCTGAATTGAGCAAAACCATCATGTAAGGAGTGTATGACGATATCAGTGGCCAACTCTTGGTCATATTTAGCACCCAATGACTCCATACGTTCAAACAGACCGATCATGTCAAACACATGTGGGCCAACTGGTTTTCCCTTCACAAGTTTGCTATCCAGTATAGCCTTGTGAGTTTAATATCTCTCAATCCTTGCCTGTTCTTGAAAGAGCATTTTCAGGTTGGTTATAATGGAATGAGCATCCTGATTTTCAAACCTCTTTTAAAGAGAAGGTTCCATAGCAGCTAGCATAAGGCATGTGACAGGCACAGACTCATCTCTTATTTTCTTCTCTTCTGCTTTGTTCTCATCAGATGAGGTATCAGTCAGAACAGGAATCGGGGTTGCTAGCACGTTCTCACGTCCTTCGGACCTGAGAACTATTCTCAGATTCTGTTCCCAATCAAGAAAGTTTGCTCCATTGAGCTTGTTCTTCTCAACAATTGAGCGCAGGGTGAATTTCAAATTATCGCTAGACATGCTTTCTACAAAAAAAAATAACAAACAAAAGTTCATGTTTGACATGCAAATACTTAATATTAAACAAGCTTTAAAACAAGTAAATGCACATTTCATTCAAATAAACAATTTATGTTCCCGGTGAATAAAATGATTCCAAGATCCTATTCCAGACAAAACTCAACGTACTTTTGCACTGCCTTCAGTCTTGTGTGTTCAAGGTAAGTAACAATTACTAATTATAACTCCTTATAATTCTTGGTTAGTGGTCCACATCCAATGTAGGATCCACTACCATGTCTCAAGATCCAAAACTTTGCCTTTTGGTCTCTTGTTGGGTACAACCATATCAAGGCTTATGGACCCCCGTATAGATCCACCCTCACTAGTTTAATGTTTAAGAAAGACACCCTCGCTTTTTCGAAGCCCATCCAAACAAAACCAAAAAACGTCATGGGTTATGATATGGAAAGACATTGCCCCAATATTCATTTGAGAACTTAAGCATGCAATGATTATTTATTACTAGTGACAAAAACATAATAATAACTTATGCAAAACTTAAAATAAAGCATTCAAAACGCAATAATTGTGATCCTAGTATGGCCCCTACGATTCGAAAAATAAAGATCTAATCTTCATAATATCTTCATCTTGTATCCTTCGGCTTCATGGATCTCCATCCTTGATTTACTTATGTCTTGTACTTCTTCTTGTATTTCAATTTTGAATCACTCTAATTGCAGAAATTAAATTACAACAAAACAAACGATGCGCAGATCGTGTACACGAAAACATAACGATGCACAGATCGTATTTATGGGCCATACTAGTCACCTTATGCAAGCAAAATATCATAATATAAAACAAGCATAATAATTAATCAAATAATTCATCTCATGAAATTTATTTAACAAGATAATCTTAACTCAAAATAAATTAATATATATTATTAATCTAAAATTAATCATCAAAGTGCATCTAATCAGATTGTATGATTAAGATAAAATATCAAATATTTTATCTTATTTTAGTGGGATTTCCTAACTCCTTAGGAAAATATATATCGGATCATGATCTCATCAAAATCCAAAATATAGCCTCAGATCAAAGATAAAATTACTAATTAATTTTTCAATTATACACATGATATCTAGTACACATAAGATCAAAACAAGATCATATCTTATTAATGACTACCGAAACTTAGTATACAAAAGATAACATACATGTGAATAATATATTAAATCAAAATCTTTAATTTCAACTTTTAAATCCAATTCAAAAAAAAAAAAAAAAAAACCGTAGCCTAGGCAATAAGAAAAAAAAAATTCAAAGCCTGTAAGTTGTATCTAGTCCACTCATGACCATTCGCGAGATTGAAATACAATTCAAGCGCAAGCAATTTCGCCGAACAAAACGATTTTGTCTCGGTGCCGATTAAAAATATAATTTAATCATACAATTAGCAATATAATTTAACTTGTATCTAGTCCAAGTAATTGAAATCCGATTTCAATCAAGCACAATGATCTATATATCAAATTTATCGATTTGAATTCAAATTCGCATCAAGAACAAAAACCTAAATCTTTGATCCAATCAAGATATGCTTAAGGCTCTGATACCACTATAGGGTTTTTAGATGCGTATAAGCGGAATTTCAGAAACAATTTCTTGCACCTAAACATGGATCTAAAGCATTCTTGATTAGAGACAAAATTAGGGTTAGTAGAATACCTCTTGATGCGTAATTAGGGTTCTTCCTTCGAGAGAAAAAGCCTCAATTGTGACTTCTCTAATCAGTCCACACGAGTACGGGAACGGGATCTCCTTCGCTTTCGATTGCTAGATCGAAGTGCCAAAGACTAGAAAAGTTGGAAGAAGAGAGCCTCTTTTTCTTACGTAAAAACTTATGAAACCCTAGATCTCTTCTTCCCTTTTAAAGGCCTTATATATTTATTTCCCCAAATAAATATATCCTTTTAATTCTCAATAATATCTAATATATTTATTGATAATTAACTCTTTTCTTATTGGACTAAAACCCTATGTCTGACAAAGACTTTCAGCCCGCTGATCCAGCCCGTCAACTCAATGTGTGTGACCTCATAGGACCCGTTTATAATAGCTATGGATTAAACTATTTAATCCATTAATCGTAGTTGGTTTCTAGCAAAACACTACGACTCCTAAAATAAACGGATTGAATCTCTCTATCAATCGTCCTATTTTATGTTCAGTAATTGCAACTTTTATTAAAGGACACAATTCCTTCAGGCCTCGCCTCGGCACCGGTCGGTGATCTTCACGACGTTGTTTCCATGGTGTGATCAAACAAACGAGGTCCATGGCGAGCGGAGTCATGATCAAACAAGCAAGGTCCATGGCAAGCGATCGAGGTCATGGTGTAAGTCGCGCTCGGCCTCGCCTCGGCGCTCGGGCCAAGTTGGCAGAAACAAGGCCGATCATCAAACGTCGAGGTCCATGTTGCGGATAGTTAGCAAACATTCTATGTGGAGGTTAGCTAGCCATCCTCATGGTATCTCGACCTCGGCCACTCTCTTCCGGTGGTATCTCGACCTCGGCCACTCTCTTGCCGGCGGTATCTCGACCTCGGCCACTCTCTTGCCTGTGGTATCTCAACCTCGGTTTGGAGTCACCTGCGCCACAATTTTAAAGCCATGATGGGTGGAGGTAAGCATATATATATGTAGTTAATGATGCGTGTATGCATGCCTCGCATAAACAATCCTATATGCATGAGCGACATGAGCAATCTCATATATATGCATGGGCACATGGCCTATGTTCCCTCGTTCCACCGCTTTTGTAAGGAGATCAAATTGATGGGAACCAATTAAAAATTAATGCAAATGGAGTAAGTTGGCTAGGCCTACGTGGCTACGAGGTTGGGCAAAAAAAAGGCGAAGGGAGGCAATTTTGGGCCGTGCGTCGGGGCTAGGCCGATTTGGGCGCTAAAACGAGGTCCATCCCAAAGGTGGACGAGCAACGCAAAAAGTTGAGAGGAAGCGATGCGGGGTCCTTGGGCGGGCAAACCGGCAAACGAGACCAATCTCCGCGATCGAGCACCTCGGCCAACTTTCCAAGGCTAGGCACTACGTTTTTCGTGTGCGGCTCCAGGTGGCGAGGTGCGTAATGGCTACTATCGGCACGGGGTCGGCTCTACCACACCATCTTGCGTGGCCACCTCCAATGTGCGAGGTCACCTCGCGGATCGATGTGCGAGGTTGGGCCAAACAAGCTGAGCGAGGTTGGGAAGTATGCGAGGTTGGATAGCGTTGTCAAGCATGCGAGATTGCCAGGCAAGAGAGGTTTGGTATTGCCAAGCAAGTGGGGTCGGGCCAAACAACAACAAGGTGATGGTGTAAAGTTGATCTCCGTGATCATCGTCATGCGAGGCCAACCCCCACGGTCTTCTTCGGAGCAAGTCTTTCGGCGTCGTCGCGGCATAAGGAGGTGGTACCTCGTTGGGGCGGTCTTCGGCTCCATTTCACAATCATCGCGGTCTTCATGTATGGCCGGACCACGCGATCTTCATGGAAGGCGGGCCGCGAGGTCCCTCGCCTAGATCCGATGAACGCGGCGGCCGACTCCATCGTTGCCACTTCCATCCACCAAATCCCTCTTCGCGGGGTGGCTACCTCGTGATAATTATGCTCGACGCCGGGGACGACGGGTGAGTTGTTTTGGGCTTGCGTCGTTTAGGCTCGGGGAGTGCGCAATGATCGTGATTCGGGTCGTTTGCGGCGGCCTCCTCCACATGGTGTCCTTCCATCGCGAGGGCCGTGGCCTGACTCTATGCTCGCATGAACTCTCCTTTGCGAGGTATCGTCGTGGTGATTACAGTATTGCACATCTCGAACTTCGTCGTAGGTGCGAGGTAATATTCATGACTTGCGGGAATTAACTAATTATGCATAGGGGAGATGAAAGTGTTAACGTTTGGCATGGTACGACATAAAAGTTGGGCTATATTTGTTGGCCCATTAAGGGATGGTTGAGCCAAATTGAATTTATGGGCCAAGACTAGCTAGTTGGGCTTGTGAGCAGATCGTATGCATCACCTGAATTTGCATGCATGATTTGAAAGCAAGACAATATAAGCTCGATGATCACTAGACTCGAGGGTGATGGGCAAGCATCGAACGACGCATTACGCAGCTTTTCATGACGAGGTGATGGCCGTGGCCTTCGTTACAAATAACGCGTGTTGCATGGTCGTGGAACGAGGTAAGCCTTGAAAACGTGACTCGCTAATTAATTATACTCGTTAGATATTCGCATGCTTGAACAAAGTTCCCAATTCTCTGTTATAATCATTCCACCCCTCACTTCCCGCTTGGGGTTGGAGATTCTCGAAAAGTGAGCTATTCCACCCCTCGCTTCCCGCTTGGGGTTGGAGATTCTCGAAAAGTGCGTTAATCCACTCCTCGCTTCCCGCTTGGGGTTGGAGATTCTCGAAAAGTGCGCTATTCCACCCCTCGCTTCCCGCTTGGGGTTGGAGATTCTCGAAAAGTGCCCCTCGCTTCCCGCTTGAGGTTGGAAACTCTCTTATGGACGAGGTCCAAATTCTCTTATGGACGAGGTCCAAACTCTCTTATGGACGAGGTCCAAACTCTCTATGGACGAGGTCCAAATTCTCTATGGACGAGGTCCAAATTCTCTTATGGACGAGGTCCAAACTCTCCATGGACGAGGCCCAAATTCTCTTATGGACGAGGTCCAAATTCTCTTATGGACGAGGTCCAAATTCTCTTATGGACGAGGTGCAAATTCTCTTATGGACAAGGTCCAAATTCTCTTATGGACGAGGTCCAAACTCTCTTATGGACGAGGTCCAAACTCTCTATGGACGAGGTCCAAATTCTCTTATGAACGAGGTCCAAACTCTCTATGGACGAGGTCCAAATTCTCTTATGGACGAGGTCCAAACTCTCTATGGACAAGGTCCAAATTCTCTTATGGACGAGGTCCAAATTCTCTTATGGACGAGGTCCAAACTCTCTTATGGACGAGGTCCAAACTCTATGGACGAGGTCCAAATTCTCTTATGGACGAGGTCCAAACTCTGTATGGACGAGGTCCAAATTCTCTTATGGACGAGGTCCAAACTCTCTTATGGACGAGGTCCAAACTCTCTTATGGACGAGGTCCAAACTCTCTATGGACGAGGTCCAAACTCTCTATGGACAAGGTCCAAATTCTCTTATGGACGAGGTCCAAACTCTCTATGGACGAGGTCCAAACTCTCTATGGACGAGGTCCAAACTCTCTTATGGACGAGGTCCAAACTCTCTTATGGACGAGGTCCAAACTCTCTATGGACGAGGTCCAAACTCTCTATGGACGAGGTCCAAATTCTCTTATGGACGAGGTCCAAACTCTCTTATGGACGAGGTCCAAACTCTCTATGGACGAGGTCCAGACTCTCTATGGACGAGGTCCAGACTCTCTTATGGACGAGGTCCAAACTCTCTTATGGACGAGGTCCAAACTCTCTATGGACGAGGTCCAAACTCTCTATGGACGAGGTCCAAACTCTCTATGGACGAGGTCCAAACTCTCTATGGACGAGGTCCAAATTCTCTTATGGACGAGGTCCAACTCTCTTATGGACGAGGTCCAAACTCTCTTATGGACGAGGTCCAAACTCTCTTATGGACGAGGTCCAAACTCTCTATGGACGAGGTCCAAACTCTCTTATGGACGAGGTCCAAACTCTCTTATGGACGAGGTCCAAACTCTCTTATGGACGAGGTCCAAACTCTCGAAAAGGGCGCAAGCATCTTATGCTAGCTGGCGCACCTATTTATTGTCTCGTTGCCCTCGTGGAACGAGGACACCGAGCCAAGGGGTTGTGATGGTGCGCAAAATAATCGCTAGGTAATTAAGGGCATTAAATGCGAACATCAAAGAAGTGCGATGCAATACAAAGACGAGCTCATAAATATATATATATATAATCATCATCTACTCCATCCAGCACCCGTTTTGGTCGGCCCAATAATATTGTACAAGTGGGTTGACCCATTAAAACGATAGAAATGTATAAAGGCCCAATAGACCAACATTTTGGGCGTACAAAGTCACTTCTCTCATACGTGCACAAGCCGACTCTCGTTAGAATTGATCAACTTGAATGTGGCCACCTCATCACCAACGTGTACATGCATTTATGCTAGCCACTGCCTTTTACTTTCTTGGTGGGCTTATATAATTGTCCCACATCGAGCAAGAATACCAGGATCCCAACAACAAAGTGATATAAATAGCAAGGAGGCGATCCTAAGAAAAGGGTCGAAAATCCTCTCTGGCTCGAGAACTATCTCGTTTGCCAAAGCTCGACGTGTTTGATCTCCGAGTGAGATCGCGCTATAAACGGTATAAAGTCTACAGGCTTTATTCGTAAAAAGCACAAAAACAACCGGTTGAGGGGTGGGGAGGAGGAATAATCCACGTACGAAAACCGTTCGGTTGTACGAATCCCGAGAGTTAGTATTTATTTAGTTCCCGTTTATAGCGCGTTTATTTCGGGTTTCATCACCTTTGGGTTTCACGTTTGATGTTATCAAGACCCGTTATTTGGGTGCCCTCACTAGAGGTAAATTCCTTGATGTTTTTTCTATTTCTTCTACCATTTGCGATTCTGTGGAAATATTTAGTATTCTTGTCGTTTAGCTTAATGTGTGTATGTTTTGCTCTTTGTTTCCAATAGGTGTGATGAAATTGAATCAGACATGCCCGTTTCTTATTCAAGCGTTCTTACTTTTGGATCATTCGAGGATTCTCTTGTTCAATAATTTCTTTCTGGATTGAAAGAATTTCCTCATCAACTTTTTTTATTTGTTCAAAGATGTTACCAAATGTGGATTTATTCCAGGCTTTTGCCTTAACCTTCAGGAGTTGTTTTTTTTTATTAGTTTAAACATATGAGACCCGTTGGGGTTATGCCTCCATGCTTGTTTAATGATATCTTGGAAATCTTGTCTAGATGTCCACATCATTTCAAATTTGAACGGTTGTGCTTTTATGGTTCCACCCATAGGTAAATCACAAGATATTGGGCAATGGTCTGATGATGAAAAGGAGTGATTTTTACTAGAGATGGACGAGTACCATTGAATGATTTGTTCACTCATTAGTATTCTGTCTAATTTTTCATAAGTATTGTTTTCCATGGTATTAGATTTTCTCCATGTAAATTTGTTACCAGTAGTTGGAATTTCGTTGAGATCACAATCATTTTTGAAATTGATAAGTCTTTCAAATCGGGAGTGGTGGGGTATCGCCCCTCCTTGTTTTTCGTCTGGGTGTTGTATTTCATTAAGATCGCCTATAAGGATGCAGGGTAGGTTCATGTTTGTGATAAACAATTTTAGTTTTGACCAAAACAGGTCTTTGTCCGAAGCCCTTGGCGGAGCGTAGGCGAATATGAGGATTAGTTGATGTTGCGTTTCGAGATTGGAGTATCGGAATGCGATAAAACGATCGTCTTTATGGATGGTTGCAAGTGATTCGTTTAAGAGTCCTTTCCATAGGACACAAATACCTCCAGAGAGGCCAATTGCAGGGATGAATTCGATTGAATTGAAGCCGGCTTTTAGCCAAAGTTTGTTATCCGGTGGTTTTTGAGTTTTAGTTTCCACGAGAGCCATGATTTGGATTCTTTCAATTCTACACAAAGCATTTATTTCCATCCACAACGAGAGGCGTTTAATACCTCTACAATTCCAAAGGCTTATCTTCATAAATAACCAAATTTTGTGTGGTTTTTGGCCATGTGTTTGGTGGTTTCAATCCACATTGGTTTGATAGTCCTTCCTGTAGCTTGCTTAGCAAGGATATGGGTGTGCTGGTAGGCTTGTAGGCACAAGAAGCAAGTAACAATGTTGTTATTGGTCTTATAGAGGACTAAGTTGTTGGGCAATTTTGAGTACATAATACATGTGTAGTTGCCATGCAAGGAACTAAACAAGCATCGAGCAATTTTCAGGTTGGTATCCAATGGACATGTTGTGATTTGGTCCTTTCTTTCACTAGAATTGACTAGTGGTGAAATTATGAGATAAATACAATTTTTATGAAAGATTTGATACTTAGAGAATTGGGTTTTAATCACACAAGCATTAGTGACAGTCTTAAGCTTCTTTGTGCAAGTCCCTTTAACTAGGACCATGTTTGTTGTGATGTCCTTGGTTGTTCCCATTCCCCAACTTACTTGGGAGAACATGGAAACAAAGACAATTTTTGATGTGCAAGAAGTCGGGGTGGTAATTCCCGTGAGGTTTTGCCTCAGTAAGAGCCATTGATCATTTCTGATTCCGCACATGAAGTTTTGCAACATAAGCCATTTTGTAAATTCAGGCTTGCTTTTAATGGCATTTTGTTTGACGCCAACGACTTGGTCATACATAGAGATTTGTTCCACTCTACACATGAGAGCATGGACAACGAGATTCGGGTTCATAAGGGTGGAAACCACACCAAGCTTTGAGGGTATACCTTCAAAACAACTGCACAAAATTGTGTAATTCACCAGAAACACTGAATTAGGCAAGCACGTAGAGTTGAAAGAAAAAGGAGAGGGTGGATCTCTAGAAAACATACCAACTTCAGTCAAGTTTTTTAGAATGGGTTGTTTACTACCCCAAAAGAGCTTAGGTGGAAAACTAAGAGTAGGAATTGCAAACAGGGCAAACAGAGACTTTGTGTTCGAACTTGATTCTAGAAAAAGAGAATAAAAAAATGAGAGGCGTAAACTAGAGGCTATTAACAAGAAACCGATAATCCAAGACCAGTCCAACAACCCCAGGATAAGGTTAGAAGGGAACGGGAAAGGTAGTACCAAATTGTGTGACACAAACCAAGATGTAGAAAGGGTAGAAGAGGAGAACCAACCAACGACAAGATAATGGCATGCGCCGGTCGGGTCCACCCCGAACCCACACCACCACCACCACCACCACCGCAGAGAGCGAACCCCCAGCCCATCACGCCAGCGAACACGCCCACGCCACAACACCAGGCCAAAGACACGTCGTCGCCTCCGTTGAGAATCAAAACCTCCATGAAGATGCTCGGAAAAAGTCGGGATGACCAAGCGGGCTTCCGACCAAGTGGGTTTGAAGATCCAAGGCGAGAGCCCTGGAAAGGCACGAGCAACCAGATGACGGCCACCATCAATGGCGTGGTTAAACTCGCCCAAGCAAAGATCGCTACGAATCCGCTTCCAGGATATAACGGCAGGCCCCGATGATTCATGGTGCCGCCACGGTTCTAAGCTCCATAGTTCGAAATACGGATGGAAATAGACGATGATTGAACGAAGTTTGAATGACTCGCGGTTTTGCTTTCTTGCTCGCTTCACATACGAGCACAAGGGGGAAACAGAAGGGGTAAGATCTCAACCCCAATTGCACGCACACATGAGGTTTAGCATTTTCATGGCCTCCACTGAACATCCAGGGAAGAAGGAGGCACATTAGACTCCGATATATGGACGGAGCGATTAGGTTTAGAGGCTTCTTCAACCGGGTTGTTATCTTAGGCGGAGAGATCTCGCGCGTTATCTTCGAGTGGGTATTGGAATTGACCGGATTTGCGGCCTTGGGCATGTCGGAGACGGTGGGATCTAGGGGTGGCGGCCATGGTGAACTAGGGTTAGGGACGGGATAGTGAGCGAGGTTTAGGCGCGTGTAGCGCGTCCTCCAAAGCCTTTTAGGGTTTTTCATTTTTGTGTCATCAGTCACATGTGATACAATGCAAGGCCTTTTGGTAGTTCTTCTATTTATTGAAAATTTGAAGCTTCCTCGCAATGCAAGGCCTCGTTTGGAACCACGCCAAAAGTGGCAAGTAATTATTTCAATTTCCACCCCATCGGCCCACCCCACCAGGCCACCACCAGCCTTTTTCTGTAAACTGATGTACACAAATTTAAGAAGGCTGATTCCTTATGCACAGGAAAAAAACGCCTCATACGGTTCATGAAGCGTACGCTTCATGAAGCGTATGACCCAAAGGGTGCCCTCTGCGAGGGTGGTACCCTGGGCTTGCGCTTCACGAAGCGTACGCTTCGTGAAGCGCTAGGGTTTGCAGATTAAAATTATGTTTGTTTACGTAAATTTGGGAAAAAAATTATTTTCATATCTAATTTATATCTTTGTGTCATAAGAAATATTAAATAACAAACTTTTAAGGCATATATATATTCATATATCAAAAAGTTTATGAGTTAAGAAACACAGCTTTCACAAAATACAATGGCATCGAATAGGTCATATGAAGAAAATTCATCGACTGAATCGCCTTTTTCAGATGAACCGTATGAAGCGGAATCATCATCATCTTATGAAGAGTTATCATCATCTTTTGAAGAATGAGGAGGAGAAATAGACGTTGATGAAGAAGAAAACGACATAGTCGAGGTAAGTTTTTTTTAAATATAAATTGCAGTTTATAGTTTTATATTATGAACTTTGAAGGTATCGTTATTGTTAAAAACATAGTGTGTATTTGCAGTTTAATTGAAAGTAATTTTAATTTATAAATAGGTAACGGGAGAGATTTTTCTACTGACTTTCATCACAATGGGGTGTGGGATAGTCGAGATCAAATGATAGCCTGGGCTAGGCAAGTTGGGCGTGAAAGATATATGGCGTTGCCTATAAAAACGTCAAATGAAAATTTGGTCAGGCTAGCATGTCATAGGCATGGTATGTATAGACCTGGGAAGAAGGGTGATTGCATCCCTACTGTTACACCGCCTCATATGCGAACCCTTTACACAAAGTGCAAATGCAAATTCGAGTTGCTTGGCGTTAGAAGTAAATCGACCGGGAAGTGGGCACTAACGGTTGTGTGCGGAGTTCACAACCACGACCTCCCCACTAGTTTGCTTGGCAATTCATTTTCAGGCCGAATGACGGAAGCACAAAAATTGCTTGTGAAAGAATTGAGCTAGATATATGTGCCACCTGCTCGTATAGTGGAGCGGTTGAGAAATCTTTACCCCGGAAATGTGACATCAAGGAAGCAAGTTTCAAATTTGAGGGCACAGTATTTGAAAGAGGATAGTGCAAATTTGACAACCACTCAATCTGCACTGCATTTTCTACAAAGAAACGATTACAGAGTATTTCCGAATAGGATAGGTGGTTCAGATTATATTGATATCCTCTTCTTTGTGCACCCCACGTCGCTGCATCTACTGAAGTTATTTCCGTATGTCGCAATTATGGACAACACATATAAGACCAACAGGTACAATCTGTTAAGTTTTTTTCTATATATTGAGGCAAATATTGTTTTTGTAAAGTTGTATAATTTTTTCATGTATTGACAGGTACGACATGGCTTTGCTGCAGATGGTTGGGTTTACATGCACTAACAAATCTTTCAACATCGGTTTTGCATTTCTATCAAGAGAAGAAACAGCTAGTTATACATGGGTGTTGAAGCGTTTGTTCCAGGAAGTGGGAGCGATGCCAAATGCGATTGTCACAGATCGAGAGAGGGCAATCATTAACGCAAAGGACGCTGTGTTGGAGAGGAAGTCAAACATCTTCTATGTTGGGTGCATGTTAAGGGCAACATATTAGCATACGCTGTAGGTATCCTAAAGGACAAAGAAAAGGCAAAAAGGTTTGCTAATAGATGTTGGGGCATATTCATGTCGGCAACGGAGGCAAAATACGAGGAAAGGCTTACAAGAGTCAAACAACATTGGCCAGGGCTGATGAAGTATGTTGAGAGGTCGTGGCTCGGGCCTTACAAGAAGTCGATAGTTAGAGCATGGACCGATCACTGTACCCACTTCGAAACGAGAACAACAAACAGGTACACACGTTTTAATGTTTTACATATTTTTGGTTGTTCAAATTATGTGATTTACACATTTGTAATGTACATAATACTAATATGTATGACACAGGGCGGAGGGAATGCACAGCGTGCTTAAAAAAATACTTGACAGTTCTCGAGGAGGCTTCAACACAGTGATCGGAAGGATCCACAATCACATTCAGTCCCAAGTTAATGATATAAGGGGGGATCTAGAGATGTCACGTAGCAAGATTCCAACTGAGTTGAATAGTGTCCCTAGTCGAGTTAGGACGATATTCATGCACTTATTTTACAAAGTGTCAACTTTGTGCATTATGAAGTTGTTGAATATGTACTACGACCTGAATAGGGACGCCGCAGAAGGAAAATTAGAGAAAGAGTGTGCTGATTTTTGGGTACGGGAGTGCATGGGTCTGCCTTGCCGTCATAGGATTGCCCAAGCCATTCTAACTAAGCAGTCGATTCCGCCAAGTGACATACACCCATTTTGGCATCAGGTGGTATGGGAGGGAGTTGATCCGAAGCGCATGCCCATAGAAGACAAAGAGGCAAAAAAACTTACCGATATCAGATGGGAAGATATGGTGGAGAGGAAACGTCGGGGTGAATTGACATATGACCATGTGTACTCGATCACAGAGACGTTTGTAGACAATGTGCTGGGAAAAGAGTCGTCTTTGATTGAGCAGATAGATGCTATGAAGAGGGGACGGCCAAAGGGGTCCACTAAGTGGTCAACAAAGAGGAACAATACTTTGCTTGAGCATCGAATGGAGGCATATGAAAAGGAGAAGCAACATAAGGAAAAGGAGAGTCAAGTAAAAACTTCATTGCCCGGCAAAAAGCGTGGAAGGCCAAAGGGCTCAACCAACAAGGCCCCGAAAAAAGTTGCGACGGGGACAAGTACACAAGAAGAGAGGGCGGCATGATGTGGCTGGATTTCAACTTTGGAGTTGACAATGTTAACGACTTCATGTTTCCTTACATTGATCAGGTGCAGGATGTGATGGCAGATGGGCATTGCGGTTATCGATCACTCGCCGTGTTGTTGGGACAATTACAGAGCGAGTACCGCAGAGTTCGGTTGGAGTTGACAACCGAATTGAGGAGGAACAGAGATGTATATGAGCCTATTTGGAACAAATCTCCTATTGATGACATGTTGGATACTATGCCCTATGTGATTAGCCCTTGCGCTCAAAGATATTGGATGGAGATGCCCATAGCCGGTTTGATCTTTGCCACAACACACCAGGTTGCAGTTGTTTTGTTGTCGTGGGATGGATCGCATACATGCTTGCCGATGCAGGCGAGAGGGGAGAACCGGTACCCTCCATCGAAGATATATGCCATAGCGCTCGTGGGAAACAAAGATCACTTCAAACCTGTGAGTCATACTTTATTATCATGAAAGTAAATTAGTGCTTATACTTATTTACTCGGTAATATATTATGTGTTTAATTTGCAGGTCTGGTTGAGCGACGACTCCCCACTTCCTCCTCCGCCGAGAGATTGGACAAGAAGCCATCAACCTAGCGTCAACGGGTGGGATGAGCCGTTTAGACAGAGAATGGTAAAATGGCGCAAGAAGCGGATTAGCCATAATCTCGAACCAAATGTTGCTGTTTGAAGTTGATGATATATGTCATTAGTTAGAATCGTATTAGTTTTAATTGTAATGCATTTTTGGGATTAGTGTTTGGTTCTTATGCTAAAAATGGTTTTGTGCTTGTATAATTGTTAATGGCTTTGACTTGGAACATATAAGTATAAGTATCAATGCTTACATGATGAAATAAACTTGGCTTTGTATCTCATTATTACCAAACCACTAACCTCAATTTATATGCCTTGCACATCATGAAGAGTGCGCTTCATGATGCGCAATGCACCCAGACTAGGTAAAGCGATATCGGATAGAGTTACACTTGCGCTTCATGAAGCGTACGTTGCGCTTCATGAAGCGTACGCTTCATGAAGCGCAATTTTGGAACTCTATAGTTCCACTTGCGCTTCATGAAGAGAAAAGCATCATAAAGCGCATGGCTTAAACGCCAGAACAGACCCAAACCTGCAGCATCAATGCCAATAGTTGCAGCAGGAAACATGGCTTAGACGCCAGAAAAGGAGGGTTTGAATCCAAGGAGGCACGAAACTAGCAAATATGACATGATCAAGATGCATATATGACATGAATCTTAGCTTCAATTCTTTCATCAACTTCAATTTAAAAAGAGGGTTTGAATCCATTCAATTGAATTACACCAGCAAGTACTTTAGGAGCAATCTTAGCTTCAATTCTCTGTTCCAACACCCAAACTTTCAAGTTCGGTTTTAATCCATTCAATTGAATTACACCCAAACTTCAATTCTCTGTTCCAGCACTCAAATATGACATGATCAAGATACAGAACTTTCCATTAAACACGGGATAAAGCATAGATTTAGACAAGGTAACACAATTGGTAAAACCATGAGAATCAAATTTCCATTAAATAGAGGGCAACATAATTCATATTAGAAGCCAACAATTGCATAAACTATATAGTCTAAAACATATTACTAAATCATAATCTAGCCCTAAACAAAGTACTAAGACAAAATCTACTCTATGATGATTGGATTGTTTGGATCGAAACCATCATCCTCTTCCTCGTGCTTCACTAAGCGTAAATCAGTGTATGACGGGACTTCAATCTCGGGGTTGCCGTTGGCCCTTGCTTCGGCATTGAAGAGAGCAATTTCTTGGAGTTCCATCTCCTCCTTGAAAATTCTCTCCAGCGTTGTGAGGTAACCGAGTCGGGCAAGGTGTTTCCCGACATTGTTCAAGCCTACTTCCTTGCTGTTGATTAGCTCCCGAATGAAGAGACGGATCTCTTGGACATCAGCCAAGTGCTTGCGAAAATCATCTTGAATAGGATATGCCATTGATGGAGATATATGCAGCAAATATGAACTGGATTGGAAGGCTACTGGTTTGGAGAGATATGTAGAAGGTAAATGGTTTTTATAAGAGTCGTCTAAGTTTTTGGCAATGGTTTGATATTGGCGGTAAATTTTTGCGCCAAAATCAATGTAACTTATGGAAATCGCAGATCGTTTCTGTAAATATAGGATCGTGGCCGATTAGGAGTTATCTACAACCGCCTGCGGAAGATCTTTTGATTCTGGAACAGAGAACTTGCGCTTCATGAAGCGCGCGCTTCATGAAGCGCAAGTCTTAAAGTATCTCATAGACCAGCTCTGTAAAGATCCTTGCGCATCATGAAGCGCGCGCTTCATGATGCACAAGGTAAGTGAGAAAAAAAAGGGGTGCCTTTCGCTCGTCCCCCGTTTCGAACCGTAGACATATTCCTCAAACGCGTGTACCTGGACCAAGTGTGCCGCATTGGATATCGATATATATAGGATAGAATTAAATTTTAAACTAACGCAGGTTGGAGTGGGTTTGGTCCGGAATTAAATTAAACGGACCGGTTCACCTATGTTTTGGGTTCCAATAACAAAATTAAAACCGATTCCTAAGAGAATGTACTTTAAATGATTTTTGGGAGCTATAATATATGATTTTATTTATATTTTATTATGTGAACCCTTATTAATCAAAATTAAACCTTTCATATAATCGAACCGGTCTCATAATAAACTCGAAAAATAAAAATTGTTCCAGTTCTTGAAATTTCATGTTGTAATGGTTATTACCATCATTTATTGTATGGTTCCGATTTATGGTAATGTTTAGGGTTTACGGTAGGTTATGCTAGGGTTAGGGTTTAGTGTTTAGGGTTTAAGTTAGTTTTTAGGGTTTAGGGTTTTGGGTGGTTTTATGGTAATTTAGTGTTGGGTTAGTGCTTAGGGTTTAGGTTCATGTTATGTTTATGTGTTGGGAGATGGTTAGTATTATAAGTTAGTGCTTATGGTTTAGGGTTAATGTTTTGGGTTAAGGTTATTATTGTGGTTGGTTACAATGACAATATTGTCTATATGTCATTGTTAATATATATTTTATAAATATATCGTATATATGTCATTGTTAATATGTTAACATGGATGATGCTTGTAAGATATGGTGGTAGGGTTTAGGTTATGCTAGGGTTAGGGTTTAGGGTTTAGGATTTAAGTTAGTTTTTAGGGTTTAGGGTTTTGTGTGGTTTTATGGTAATTTAGTGTTGGGTTAGTGCTTAGGGTTTAGGTTTATGTTATGTTTATGTGTTGGGAGATGGTTAGTATTATAAGTTAGTGCTTATGGTTTAGGGTTAATGTTTTGGGTTAAGGTTTTGGTAGAGGGTTTAGGTTATGCTACGGTTAGGGTTTAGGGTTTAGGGTTTAGAAATAAACCATATTAAAAACAATAACTTCACCCCATGTATTTAACACTTTAAACATAGATATGTTCATTATAATCATCTAAAACCCTAAACCCTAAACCTTAAACCCTAAACCCTAAACCTACCCTAACCTACACTAAACCCTAAAACGTACCCATAAATCGTAACCATATCATACACTATGGCACTAACAATTACAACATGAAATTTCAAGAACCGGACCATTTTTTATTTTTGCAGTTTATTTTGAGGCCGGTTCGGTTATAATAAAGTTTTAATATGATTGATAAGGGTTCATATAATATAATATGCATAAACTCATATATTATAGCTCCCAAAAATTATTTAATGTACAATCTCTTAGGAACCGGTTTTAATTTTGTTATTCAAACCCTAAAAATAGGTGAACCGATCCGTTTAATTTAATTCCGGACCAAACCCACTCCAACCTGCGTTAGTTTAAAATTTAATTCTATCCTATATATATGATAGCCAATGCGGCACACTTGGTCCAGGTACACGCGTTTGAGGAATATGTCTACGGTTCGAAACGGGGGACGAGCGAAAGCCACCCCTTTTTTTTCTCACTTGCCTTGCGCATCATGAGCCGCGCGCTTCATGATGCGTAAGGCAAGGCTATAAAAAAACACCAGCCATAAGCCGTACGCATCATGAAGCGCACGCTTCATGATGCGTAAGGCAAGGCTATAAAAAAAAACAGCCACATACCGATTTTTGCCTAGCCTGTTCAACACGCACATCAATACTCAGTAGCAATAGTTTGCTATATCAATGCATGAAGAGGCTCATTTGCCTAGCCTGTTCAACACCACTGTTCAACACTCACAGTGGACTTCCCATTGTTCGGGATCCACTCAACGAAGTAGGATGAGTTCTTGTTATGTGGACTGCCAGCTTCCTTAAGTCAGAGTTCAGTTGACCAGGAAATCTCAGACAGCAAGTGACACCAGACATTGTTGCAGAAATAAGATGGTTCAAATCACCAACTGAAACAGAAAAGCAAGTTTAAGTTCATGCAATTCTAGAATAATCAATAAAGAGGTAAATGCTATAATAGTCTGCAAGTATGAAAATGCTTACAGCTTGGGGTCGTGAGCTTGAGGGTTCTGAAGCAGATGTCATACAGAGCATAAACATCAAGAACCATGCACTCATCTGCATTCTCAACCAACTGATGAACTGATAGTGTGGCGTTGTATGGCTCAACAACAATGTCAGACACCTTCGGAGAAGGGAAGACAGAGAAAGTGAGCATCATCTTGTCGGGGTATTCCTCTCTGATCTTTAAGATCAAGAGAGTTCCCATTCCAGATCCAGTACCTCCTCCGAGAGAATGGCAAACCTGGAACCCTGCACAGGCAAATTAACAGTAATTATCAACAATGGTCCATATGCAATTCACATCCAAGAAGCATCACACAAGATCCAGCAAAGTAGAAATAGTAGCATCAACAGTTGCATAAATGTTAGACAACACAATAAGCTCCAGGTTTCTGCTTGAAACAGTAAAGTGAAAGAGAATAGCCTAAGGTGTAAGGAACTATTTCATTTATTAGTTCGAGACAGTGAAACAGAAGAGCATTGTCTGAAGGTTCTAGAAAAGTGAAACAGAATGCAGATCAAAGAAAAGTCCAGGCCTTAAATTGCATTGTCTGCAGGTCTCTCAATTTGTACATGTACTTTTTACCACCTGCTGCTTCCATACATTTAACAGTAAGTGACAATGACAACCGAATCTAGTAAATGCACCAAAATTGATATAGGGATTATTTACCAAGTAATGTATGTTAATTTTCTCATACCTTATTTGGTCAGATGGTGTCATGTACCATTTCTGAAGAGCAATGTCATTTGTTCACCTCACTGCAAATTCCCAGTAAGAGTATCTTTGTAGGAGTAAATTCATCACCCTGGAAGGTTAAAAAGAAGCTTACCCAGAAGAGCAAAAAAGTCATGGATTTTGATTATTCTTTTTCCTTAGTTACAACTGTCCTCCTCAGCTTAGCAGCTTGTGCAAATGTTGAGGGCCTAATATTTATGGTAAGATAGTTAGCAGACAACAACATAAACATATAGGCAATTGAAGAAGTAAGTTAGATAAATTGAAGAAGTAATTTTTTTCTGTTTTCAAGCCATCATTCAAACATTGAATGCACCACCCTTGCCAATTTACAAAAGGTCACACCATTTGAGGTGCCTATTTACAAAATGTCATTTTGAAAGCATTCTTCCAATTCCCAACTAATAAATCTCCTCATAAATCAACAATTCCATATCAACATAACGAAGCATTACACCAGTTCTATACAAAAATAAAACATGATACCAATTAAACCAGTTCGTGTCACATCCCTAAACACCTTTAGATCCACTGCCCTCGCCGCGCTCATATGTAGAATCCCGATACGGCCTGCTCAAAGGAGGTGGAAGTGGTGGACGGTCGTTCCCTAATATGCTCAGCATGTCCTGCAAGTACAGCCTAGCCGGATGATCAGCGGGCATCCCTCCCAAAGCATCCAAGGCGTATCCAACTGCCTGCTGCTGTCGCTGTATAGATTAAGGCAATTGTTAGGTATAATACCATACTAAAACGATTACTAATTGAATGAAATTATTGTCTAAACTTTAAATTACCATGATAACATCCACTACAGCATCCAGGTGGGTGTGTGGCTCTCGCGGTCGGTCCTGGCGCTCTGACCTAGGATCGACGTATGGATGTGTGACTCCATCAAACCAATCCCAGTAGGCGAGGTCCGCCTGATAAGCATACCGAGCCAAAGGGTGCTGCTCAAGGTCAATGAGGTGGTCGTACCGCTGGTTCCAGTAGAGCTGATCGTTTGTAAAACCCACCTCATACTTGCGCCAAGACGTGCCACGAACCTCTGTATCCGGCACAATGGGCTCAACAGGTATGCACTGGACCCGGAAGTACTAACGCAACCACCTATCGGGCATGTAAACCTCTCGTGTGCCAAAGCACTCAAGCACCCCTCGAAACCTCAAAATCCGGTAACACTCTGAATCGAAATCAATGTCTCTCCACGGATGCCACTTTATCTGCATTAAAAACAATTCAAATATAACAAGGTCTACATTTTGTACATTTCCTACTATCCACATATTGTTGGACTCTATTTTTTACCTCATCAGCGCGGACCTTGTCTAATACTTTCCGAATCTCCTCCAGTCGCTCAGGCTTCTTCGGAGGCGAGCGCGTCTCCTTTCTAGCTCGGGCACCTGCGCGAGTATCGACCAAAAGATCTACCCTCAGTATCGGATGCCCTCTGAAATGCTGTAGGTACTCCCATATCCAAGTCTATAAAAAAATTATAATTACTTGATTACGTAGAAATAAAAATCATAAACTATTACAAGTACAATCGAAATCAATGTCTCTTACCCTGAGAAGGAGAATACAACCCGCAACGCCCTTGCTATCTCGTCGAGACGCAACACCCATCTCGCGGAACAGGTTCGCCAAAACCGCAGCACCCCATGCATATCCACTCGTGCGGTCGGGGTCTATGAGACAGTGCAAGTACTGTATGCTGATACAGTTCGTGCTCTTGTTGCAAAATAGCCCTAAACCAATGACCCACAACAAATATGCAGCAGATATCAAATGACTGGCCACCGTATCTGCAATCATCCTCATCACATGTGCCTTAAGCTCGTCACTCGGAATGCCACCGGATGAATATCTGCGATAGGTAAGCGCATCAATCGAGAACATATCCATGACCCGCGCCTGAAACTCCGTGTCCTCAAACTACTTGACGACACGCTCCCCGTCAATCGAAATCCCTAAAATGCGCTCCACGTCATGCAACGTGATCGAAATCTCGCCCCATGGAAATGAAAGCTGTTGGTCTCGGGGTACCAACGCTCTATAAATGCCGAAATAATGGCGTGGTCCGATCCGCGGTAATCAAGAGACCCAACTTGCCTCAACCCGCTACGCCCTGCAATCTCCCACCATGTACCCGGCGCATCAACTTTATGCTCCTCTATATGAGTCCAATCCAACGGCCGTGAGTATGCCTTATACAGCTTCCTCCACTATCACATTTAAGAAAATAATTTCGATTAGTTTATTTATGTGCATACACAGAACAATAAAAAAAAATTCGTAAATCAGCTCACCAATATGTCGTCAACAGCTGGGGCAGGAGGATCGACTGCGACGGGAGGGGCCGGAGCAGCTGCGGGGGGGGGGGAGCAGCTGCGGGAGGGGCCGGATCAACTGGGGCAGGAGGGGCCGGAGCAACTCGAGGAGTCCACCTCCATATCGACTCCGCAGTATGAGTGCGGTAGTGTCGAAGGAGGACAACCAAACGTGGTCCTCCTGGCTGCCACATGGGTACGTCGGCAACAGGAGGGACCGGAGCGGGAGGAGGGTTAACAATGGGAGGATCCGGTGCAACTGGAGGCTGAACAACAGAAGGCGGATGAAGTGGAGGCTCAGAAACTGTAGGTTGTATCATGGGAGGGGACGGGATATGAGGGGTCTGAAAAGATGAAACCGAGGCAAGTGCTGGAGTCATATCGATGTCCCTCGAAAGATCCTCTCCGGTCCCAATCGGAGTCTCTAAACTAAATGCATCAATGTGCTCAGACTCTAGTCGAAGGGTGTGCTGCTGGGTAGGGGTAGGGGAAGACGGATCGACGTCCTCTGCCTGATCAGTCACAACGACGACCGTCGTAATATGCTCAACAGTCTCAACCGGAGCAGACGGACCAACGTCCTGCTCTGTCTGAATATCCACATCATCATGCGCTGCCTCGTCCCGTTGTAGCTCAGATATCAACGTATCAACCCCTAATCTCCTAGCTCTCTTTTTCAGCGGAGGGGCCTCTGCACGATCAGACTGTAGTATACCTCGTGCCTTTGCATTCCTAGTCCGCTTCTTCTTCGGCACAGCAGGTGTAGTCGCGTCGGGAGTACGCAACTCCCGACTCAACTGCTGAAACGCCTGTTTAGGATTTTCATTATTTGTTTTAATTACTCCTTCATAAAATTCTTACTTTGTGCCTTACCTGCAATTGCTATATTTTGAAATCACTTTTTGTACTTCATTTTGCAATTACATTTTCTTGCTTTTGTATTAACTATTTTTATACTTATTACTTCTTTCATTTGTATTTACCATTTAATTTAATTTTTTTAAATACATATTACCTTAACATCCATAAAAAAAGGAATGTAACTAACTTACTATTATATGCAAGTGTACACAATTCAAATTTCATATTATTAATACAAATTACGAAATACGCACCATCATGGTTCTCTCGTCCCAACCATCCCTAGTATCGTCCTTTCCCGTCTCAGCATGAGCCGGAGAACCCCCGCCAACAATCCTCGAAACATCATCGCCATCTACAGCTTCGCCAGCTCTATCACTACCCTCAAAAACCATACCAGCATCTGCATCCCTCGCCCGGTCCACCATAACTACGTCCACCTCTGTTCAATAAAACAAATTAAATCATATTCTTAGTATAAAAATTACAAGAAACATATAGTCAATAAGAACATGAATTTGAATGGATTATGAAAAACAAATTAATTCACCTATGTTCAATTTTTTATGTGTGCCAAAAAGCTATATATGTTTATTCATTAGTGTTTTTTTTTTCACACCTTCATTCCACTTTGTAAAACAGTGAAATTCATGCTGCAGGTCAGTGAAATTAAGGAGAATGTTCAAAGGAAAACAATGCAATTCATGCTGCATTTACATAATATTAAGGAGAATGTTCCAAACTTCTCGACTATTTATGAAGTGCTTTAAAATATTTATTTTATGGTTGCCTCTTCTGATTGCTTTATGCTTATGTGCTTTATGTTTCTTCTTCCAGTTGAACTAAGGAAACAGACATCATGCTTGATTCAGCTCACCAATAGCACTAAGAACTTTGTTGGTTTCAAGGTAGAGTTCTGTCTTATCACTTTACTATTCAGCTTTGCCTGGCTGAACGTTTCTGGAATTCATCTACCAGAAAAGTTTTGAACATTTATGTTTGTCTTTGTTATCTTCTTATGCCACTCATGCATGAACTAAACCTGTTAAGATTGCATTTTTGTTATAGAAACACTTGATTTAATAACTTGGTTGTGTAAGAAGAATTTTCATATCTAGAGATTGGCATTCAGATCATTGGCATTTGGATAGTATAAGCTTTAGCAAGAGAATTTTCTAAGTTACCAACATTTTTACATAGGATAGTACTTCTACAGTGTTAGATTGTAAGTGGCACTTGATGATGTCCAAAACAGCAAAAGCAAAAAGTGGGCCCAGGAGGACCCCCATAGGCAAGTTGGGTAACCACATCCACGTGGTTATCTAAAAACAAAAACTCCCAACGCGCGCGAGGTCTATCAAACATCCCGGGACGAGGTCTCGACCTCGTCACCGACTCTGCTAAGTACGCCCGCCCGCTCGAACCAATCACCAGCGACCTCACTCCCAAACCAATCACAGGTGACCTCACTCATGGACCAATCAAAAACCCCTATTTCAAGTATCCCACATCGGACATTAGCCTAAACTCAGCCCCCCAATTCTCTATAAATAGAGAAGGACCTCGTAGGAAGAGGGGGTCGAAAAACGACTTGAACTCAAGAACTCTCTTGTTTGTTAAAGATCGACGTGATAGGAATACCGTCAACAGACCTCGTTACAGATAAGAGAAATCCATAAAAAGACTCCAAGTCATACAAAGACCTCGCCTACACTAAATACCTCGCTACAAAATCTCACAAAGCTCTCTACACCACGTATCCAAATCTACCTCGCCTTAGCGTCGACCCCGCAACATTTAGGTTTGATCTCGGAACCTCGTAGGAGGTCTAGGTGTAATTCTTAAAGTTGTTCATCAATCTCATAGGTGTGTAACCTCGTTATTTGGGAGAAAAGTCATAAATAAAGGAGCAAGTGTTTGCACTCAAATATAATAATCTTATTTCTTGTCTCGTAGCGAACCTCGTTATTTCGGATTTCATCACTGGCGCCGTCCGTGGGGACCTCTTCATCCTAAGCAGCTCCCCATTTTTTAGTGCAAACCTTGATTACTAAAACCCCCTCAAAATGGCTTGTCCAAACAATTTCTTCCCTCAACATCCCGACAATATGGCCGAGACCCCTCCATGGGCGACGGCAGGTCCGTCAGGGTACCCTTTTGTGGTCCCGCCAGGCTGGACATACAACATCCCACAAAACCCACACCCGTTCCAGGGGTACGAACAGGGTGGCGCCCCTTTTAACCAGTATCCCTATCCGGGGTACGGGCAGTACCAACCGGGCCAAGCTCCCCCATACGTCCCAATTCCTCCCCAGGGGCAGCCTCACTCCGAGTACGTGCCCGCATATGTCCCGGGCTACACCCCGGGGCAGGAGGCGCCCACGAACGGATCTACCACGGAGAGGGCCTCCTGAGATCCAATGCAGATCTCGCGATCCCGTTCGCGACGTACAGAAAGGCGCGACACGGAGCTGTCTGAGACGGCGGCAAGCGCGCCACGCCCTCTGGCGAGGTCAAAGTCGAAGTCTGCTCGCCCATCCGTCGGGAGTGGGTACAGGAATCCCTTCGTACCCGAAATCCAAGTGGCACACATGCCCAAAGGCTTCCATTGGCCACAAATGGGACTTTACGACGGCACGGCCGACCCCGAGGACCACATAAAACACTACGCCGTCCAGATGAACGTCAACTCTTACAATGACGCCATTTTCTGTCGGATCTTTCCGACCACTCTGGACAAGGCGACAATGACGTGGTTCACCAGCCTTAAGGTCGAGTCGATAGCCTCGTTTTCCCAGCTATGCGAGTCCTTCGTCGGGCACTTCAACGGCTCGAGGAAGAGAAAGAAGAACATGCGCGATCTCCGTGGCATCGAGCAGGGGGAAAACGAGAAGCTGGGTACCTTTTTTACGAGGTTCACCACCGCGGTCGCTGAGATCGCGCAAATCGACGAGGCCTCGGTCCGCGACACCCTCATGGGCAACCTTCGCCAGGGGGATTTCAAATGTCGCATTTTCCTCAAAAATCCGACCACGTATGAGAGCCTGTGTGCTCAGATCACGGCACAGGTCTACGTCGAGGACGGTGCCAGCCAGAGCTCGCGACCGAGGACCGACAAGGAAATTGTAACCGAGGCTAAGGGAAAGGCTAAAGTGGCTGCGCCGGCCGCGAGGGACGCGTACATGACGCAAACTCACGACCGGCGTGCCGATTACAAAAGCAACAACAACAAAAGCAACAACAATAATAGAGGCAACGGCGACAATAGAAACAACAACCGCTACGACAACCGTGGCGGTGGGGGTTGGAGCTGCTTCGGCGGGAAGCCACGAGGTTACAAAGGCAAAGGTGGCACCGCCTACAACCCAAACGAGAAAAAGCGCGCCAACCCCGCGTCGGGGGCCAACCTCGTGCAGCAGGAACCAACCAGGCCCCGACCAAGCAGCGTAGAACAACAAGCTCCGGCAAGGCAGTCGCGCTCCGGACAAGCCGCGGAGCCCGATGGGTACATCAATACCATCTTGGGCGGACCCTCGTTGGCGGGCTCGAGCCAGGCGGAGAGGAAAAGATACGCAAGGGCGAGTCACCATGAGCCCTCGGTATACAGCGTGACACAAACCTCGCGGTCCCACGTGGGTATGGCCTTCACGACAGAAGATGCCGAAGGGCTTCATATGCCCCACTCTGACCCCCTGGTGATACACGCTCAGTTGGGCTCGAAGATAGTGAAGCGAATACTGGTGGACACGGGTTCCTCCGTGGACATCATGTACTTCAGCGCTTTCGAGCAGCTCGGGATCTCCGCGACATCCTTGAGTCCCTACGCTGGGAAGCTCACCTCCTTCTCAGGGAACGAGGTCGATGTCGTTGGTCTCATAGACCTTTGGATGACCCTCGGTACTGGCCCAACAACGAGAATCGAGGTAATAGAGTTTACGGTGGTGCACCTGCCCTCGGCCTACAACGCAATCATCGGGAGAGTCTCCTTGATGAAATTCCAGGCGGTGGTCTCCATCTACCACCTGAAAATGAAGTTCCCCACCAACGTGGGTGTCGGAGAGGTGAAAGGAAACCAAGAAGAGGGCCGCGTCTGCTACATGACCTCGGCTAAGCAAAAATGCCCTGTGTTCATGGTGGAGACTTCGGGTGAAGCGGACCTCGAGGTCCGGGACTTCACAATACCCACTCCCAAGGCAGAAAGAAGGGTGATTAACCCCTTCGAGAACAAATCAGAGAAGATCTACCTCGGGGGTTGCCTTACTAGGAATGCGGCAGCGTCACTAGAAGCCCTGCTTGCTGGGTCCCGCGACGTATTCGCCTGGACTGCAAAAGATCTCCGAGGTGTTCCTCGGACCCTGGCCCAGCACTCCCTGAACATCGACGTCGCCGTTCGTCCTGTGGTGCAGCGTCGAAGGAAAATGAACGAAGAAAGGGCAATCGCCGCAAATGAAGAGGTGGCCAAGCTGCTGGCCGCAGATTTCATACGCGAAGTCTAGTACCCGAAATGGCTGTCCAATGTCGTTTTGGTCAAAAAGGCCAGCGGCAAGTGGCGAATGTGTGTAGACTTCAAAGACCTCAACAAGGCATGCCCCAAAGACAGCTACCCCCTGCCCTCGATCGACGCACTTGTAGATTCGACCGCTAGGCATGAGGTCTTGAGTTTCCTCGACGCCTACTCGGGGTACAACCAGATCTCGATGAATCCCCGTGACGAGGAAGAAACATCCTTTATCACCCAACGGGGGACATACTGTTATAAGGTCATGCCGTTTGGCCTCAAGAACGCGGGAGCCACATTCTAACGTCTCGTCGATCGGATTTTTAAAGATCACCTGGACAGGAACGTATCCGCCTACGTCGACGACATCGTGTTACGAAGCAAGGTCCCCGAGGAGCACCTGGCTGACCTCGCTGAGGTTTTCACCACCCTCGGACACCACCAGCTCAGCCTGAATCCCGAGAAGTGCGTTTTTGGCGTGTCCTCGGAAAAGTTTTTGGGATTCATGATCAGCGAGCGCGGGATCGATGTCAACCCCGCCAAAATAGAATCAATCCTCGCAATGAGGTCTCCCCGATCTCGTACCGAGGTACAAAGGCTCAACGGCGCTGTAAACTACTTGGGGAGGTTTTGCTCCCGCCTAGCAGACAAGTCCCTCCCATTCTTCGCCGCCCTAAAAAAGAACGACAAGTTCGTCTGGGACGAAAGACTCGAGACAGCCTTCTCTGAGTTAAAAACCTTCCTCACCAAGCTCCCCACCTTGTCACCTCCACGTGCGGGTGAAGATTTGCAACTGTATGTGGCGGTGAGTCCCGAGACCGTCAGCGCGGTGCTCACAAGAGAGGCCATGCACCCGGTATACTTTGTGAGCCGCGTGCTCCAGCCCGCGGAGCAGAGATACTCCCCGGCAGAGAAGATGGCGCTGGCTGTGGTGACCGCCGCGAGGCGACTACGCCCATACTTCCACGCACATCCCATCTAGGTTCTCTCAGACCTCCCACTCCGCCAAATTCTGCATCAGCCCGTTCTCTCCGGACGTATGACCAAGTGGGCCGTCGAGCTCTCCGAGTTCGATATCAATTATCTTCCGAGAACCGCGATGAAGGGACAAGCCCTCGCCGAGTTTATGGTGGAGGTTACCTTCCCCGAGACAGACACAAGCTCGGACGAATGGAAAGTATTCGTTGACGGCTCACGATGTGACGCCGGTGGCGGGGCCGGGGTGTTCCTCGCTGGACCCTCAATCGAGACGGAGTATGCTCTCAACTTCGCCTTTGATGCCACCAACAACGACGCGAGTATGAGGCCATGATCGCCGGGATCGAAATGGCGCTACTCAACGGGGCCCGCAAAATCAGGGTCTACACGGATTCCGAATTGGTGGCGCGACAACTCAACGGCCAATACGACACCAGAACAGGTTTTCTGCCCGCTTACCGAGCAAAAGTCAAAGCCTTGGTTTCGTACCTCGAAACTTTCGCGGTGGAATCAATCCCGCGGACCTCAAACACCAAGGCGGATGCCCTCACCAGGTTAGGCTCCGCACTTCCCTTGGATGTGGGAAACCGCGTCATGGTGGAGAGAAAGCTCTCACGAAGCGTAGATAGCGAGGTCATGTCCATAATGACCGAGGACTGGAGGTTCCCGATGACGAGGTACATACAAAGCGGCATCCTCCCAGAGGACCCCGCGTTGGCCAGAAAATTAAAAATGCAAGCCGCCCGCTACTGCGTCGTCGGCAACCAGCTTTATCGCCAGGGCTACGCTGAGCCCAACCTGTTGTGCATACCGCCCGAGGCCACAGACCACGTCCTCTACGAGGCCCATGAGGGAGTTTGTGGGGGACACCCGGGATGGAGGTCTTTGGCACACAAAATTGTCCATTTGGGGTACTTCTGGCCCACTCTCCGACAAGACGCAAGAGCTTACGTCCAAAAGTGCGTCGGATGCCAGAAACACGGGAACATCCAACACACCCCGACGGCTCCCCTCCGCAGCATTCACGCGCCATGCCCATTCGCAATGTGGGGAATGGACATTCTAGGCCCATTTCCTAAGGCCGCGGGCCAAGTGCAATACATTTTGGTCATCGTGGACTACTTCACGAAGTGGATCGAAGCACAGGCAATGGCAAAAATCACCGGGGCAAAGGTCTGCGAGTTCTTGTGGAAAAACCTCGTCTGCCGTTTCGGTGTTCCCATGACAATCATGACCGACCATGGCCCCCAATTCGACTGCGAAGAAACTCGGACTTTCTGCTCTGATCTGGGCATCAACCTCAAATTCTCCTCCGTGGCCCACCCCCAATCCAATGGCCCGGTAGAGAACGTTAATGCCCGCATCTTGACAGACCTCAAGAAGCGCCTGGGCATGGCACAAGGCCGTTGGGCCGAATTACTTCCCCTCATCCTCTGGACGTACCGCACGACCTCGCGCCGCGCAACGGGCGAGACCCCCTTTGCTCTTACCTACGGGGCGGAAGCCCTCGTTCCCGTAGAAATCCTAATTCCATCAGCAAGGGTGTATAACTTCGACGAGAAAGAAAACGAGGCAAACCTTAGAATCGAACTGCAGTTCCGGGATGAAATCCTCGAGGTGGCGGACCTGCGCTCTAGAGAATACAAGCGACGTGTCGCCATATACCACGACAAGAAGGTCAGACCTCGCCTCCTGGCCACCGGAAACCTCGTGCTAAGACGCACCGAAGGAGGAAAGTTGGACCCTAACTGGGAAGGACCCTACATCCTCGGGGAAGAAGTCGCGCCCGGGGCATTCAAACTCAGGGACGACGAGGGGCTCACGCTGAGCAAAACGTGGAACGTCGCACGACTCAAAAAATATTACATGTAGATGCTCGAAACCCCGTTGTTCACCACAGTTGGTAAATAAAGGAGATTAGGCTTTTCTAAAAACACTCCCTCATTGAAAAATTCCACCCCTCGCTTCCCGCTTGGGGTTGGAGAATCTCGTTGAAAAATTCCACCCCTCGCTTCACGCTTGGGGTTGGAGAATCTCGTTGAGAAATTCCACCCCTCGCTTAACGCTTGGGGTTGGAAAATCTCGTTGAGAAATTCCACCCCTCGCTTCACGCTTGGGGTTGGAAAATCTCGTTGAAAAAATTCCACCCCTCGCTTCCCGCTTGGGGTTGGAGAATCTCGTTAAAAAAAAATAAATAAATTCCACCCCTCGCTCCACGCTTGGGGTTGGAGAATCTCGTTGAAAAAATTCCACCCCTCGCTTCCCGCTTGGGGTTGGAGAATCTCGTTGAAAAATTCCACCCCTCGCTTCCCGCTTGGGGTTGGAGAATCTCGTTGAGAAATTCCACCCCTCGTTTCCCGCTTGGGGTTGGAGAATCTCGTTGAAAAATTCCACCCCTCGCTTCCCGCTTGGGGTTGGAGAATCTCGTTGAAAAAATTCCACCCCTCGCTTCCCGCTTGGGGTTGGAGAATCTCGTTGAAAAATCCACCCCTCGCTTCCCGCTTGGGGTTGGAGAATCTCGTTTAAAAAGTCCACCCCTCGCTTCCCGCTTGGGGTTGGAGAATCTCGTTGAAAAATTCCACCCCTCGCTTCCCGCTTGGGGTTGGAGAATCTCGTTGAAAAATTCCACCCCTCGCTTCACGCTTGGGGTTGGAGAATCTCCTTGAAAAAATTCCACCTCTCGCTTCCCGCTTGGGGTTGGAGAATCTCGTTGAAAAATTCCACCCCTCGCTTCCCGCTTGGGGTTGGAGAATCTCGTTGAAAAATTCCACCCCTCGCTTCCCGCCTGGGGTTGGAGAATCTCGTTGAAAAAATTCCACCCCTCGCTTCCCGCTTGGGGTTGGAGAATCTCGTTGAAAAATTCCACCCCTCGCTTCCCACATGGGGTTGGAGAATCTCGTTGAAAAAATTCCACCCCTCGCTTTCCGCTTGGGGTTGGAGAATCTCGTTGAGAAATTCCACCCCTCGCTTAACGCTTTGCTTTATGTTTCTTCTTCCAGTTGAACTAAGGAAACAGACATCATGCTTGATTCAGCTCACCAATAGCACTAAGAACTTTGTTGGTTTCAAGGTAGAGTTCTGTCTTATCACTTTACTATTCAGCTTTGCCTGGCTGAACGTTTCTGGAATTCATCTACCAGAAAAGTTTTGAACATTTATGTTTGTCTTTGTTATCTTCTTATGCCACTCATGCATGAACTAAACCTGTTAAGATTGCATTTTTGTTATAGAAACACTTGATTTAATAACTTGGTTGTGTAAGAAGAATTTTCATATCTAGAGATTGGCATTCAGATCATTGGCATTTGGATAGTATAAGCTTTAGCAAGAGAATTTTCTAAGTTACCAACATTTTTACATAGGATAGTACTTCTACAGTGTTAGATTGTAAGTGGCACTTGATGATGTCCAAAACAGCAAAAGCAAAAAGTGGGCCCAGGAGGACCCCCATAGGCAAGTTGGGTAACCACATCCACGTGGTTATCTAAAAACAAAAACTCCCAACGCGCGCGAGGTCTATCAAACATCCCGGGACGAGGTCTCGACCTCGTCACCGACTCTGCTAAGTACGCCCGCCCGCTTGAACCAATCACCAGCGACCTCACTCCCAAACCAATCACAGGTGACCTCACTCATGGACCAATCAAAAACCCCTATTTCAAGTATCCCACATCGGACATTAGCCTAAACTCAGCCCCCCAATTCTCTATAAATAGAGAAGGACCTCGTAGGAAGAGGGGGTCGAAAAACGACTTGAACTCAAGAACTCTCTTGTTTGTTAAAGATCGACGTGATAGGAATACCGTCAACAGACCTCGTTACAGATAAGAGAAATCCATAAAAAGACTCCAAGTCATACAAAGACCTCGCCTACACTAAATACCTCGCTACAAAATCTCACAAAGCTCTCTACACCACGTATCCAAATCTACCTCGCCTTAGCGTCGACCCCGCAACATTTAGGTTTGATCTCGGAACCTCGTAGGAGGTCTAGGTGTAATTCTTAAAGTTGTTCATCAATCTCATAGGTGTGTAACCTCGTTATTTGGGAGAAAAGTCATAAATAAAGGAGCAAGTGTTTGCACTCAAATATAATAATCTTATTTCTTGTCTCATAGCGAACCTCGTTATTTCGGATTTCATCACTGGCGCCGTCCGTGGGGACCTCTTCATCCTAAGCAGCTCCCCATTTTTTAGTGCAAACCTTGATTACTAAAACCCCCTCAAAATGGCTTGTCCAAACAATTTCTTCCCTCAACATCCCGACAATATGGCCGAGACCCCTCCATGGGCGACGGCAGGTCCGTCAGGGTACCCTTTTGTGGTCCCACCAGGCTGGACATACAACATCCCACAAAACCCACACCCGTTCCAGGGGTACGAACAGGGTGGCGCCCCTTTTAACCAGTATCCCTATCCGGGGTACGGGCAGTACCAACCGGGCCAAGCTCCCCCATACGTCCCAATTCCTCCCCAGGGGCAGCCTCACTCCGAGTACGTGCCCGCATATGTCCCGGGCTACACCCCGGGGCAGGAGGCGCCCACGAACGGATCTACCACGGAGAGGCCCTCCTGAGATCCAATGCAGATCTCGCGATCCCGTTCGCGACGTACAGAAAGGCGCGACACGGAGCTGTCTGAGACGGCGGCAAGCGCGCCACGCCCTCTGGCGAGGTCAAAGTCGAAGTCTGCTCGCCCATCCGTCGGGAGTGGGTACAGGAATCCCTTCGTACCCGAAATCCAAGTGGCACACATGCCCAAAGGCTTCCATTGGCCACAAATGGGACTTTACGACGGCACGGCCGACCCCGAGGACCACATAAAACACTACGCCGTCCAGATGAACGTCAACTCTTACAATGACGCCATTTTCTGTCGGATCTTTCCGACCACTCTGGACAAGGCGACAATGACGTGGTTCACCAGCCTTAAGGTCGAGTCGATAGCCTCGTTTTCCCAGCTATGCGAGTCCTTCGTCGGGGACTTCAACGGCTCGAGGAAGAGAAAGAAGAACATGCGCGATCTCCGTGGCATCGAGCAGGGGGAAAACGAGAAGCTGGGTACCTTTTTTACGAGGTTCACCACCGCGGTCGCTGAGATCGCGCAAATCGACGAGGCCTCGGTCCGCGACACCCTCATGGGCAACCTTCGCCAGGGGGATTTCAAATGTCGCATTTTCCTCAAAAATCCGACCACGTATGAGAGCCTGTGTGCTCAGATCACGGCACAGGTCTACGCCGAGGACGGTGCCAGCCAAAGCTCGCGACCGAGGACCGACAAGGAAATTGTAACCGAGGCTAAGGGAAAGGCTAAAGTGGCTGCGCCGGCCGCGAGGGACGCGTACATGACGCAAACTCACGACCGGCGTGCCGATTACAAAAGCAACAACAACAAAAGCAACAACAATAATAGAGGCAACGACGACAATAGAAACAACAACCGCTACGACAACCGTGGCGGTGGGGGTTGGAGCTGCTTCGGCGGGAAGCCACGAGGTTACAAAGGCAAAGGTGGCACCGCCTACAACCCAAACGAGAAAAAGCGCGCCAACCCCGCGTCGGGGGCCAACCTCGTGCAGCAGGAACCAACCAGGCCCCGACCAAGCAGCGTAGAACAACAAGCTCCGGCAAGGCAGTCGCGCTCCGGACAAGCCGCGGAGCCCGATGGGTACATCAATACCATCTCGGGCGGACCCTCGTTGGCGGGCTCGAGCCAGGCGGAGAGGAAAAGATACGCAAGGGCGAGTCACCATGAGCCCTCGGTATACAGCGTGACACAAACCTCGCGGTCCCACGTGGGTATGGCCTTCACGACAGAAGATGTCGAAGGGCTTCATATGCCCCACTCTGACCCCCTGGTGATACACGCTCAGTTGGGCTCGAAGATAGTGAAGCGAATACTGGTGGACACGGGTTCCTCCGTGGACATCATGTACTTCAGCGCTTTCGAGCAGCTCGGGATCTCCGCGACATCCTTGAGGCCCTACGCTGGGAAGCTCACCTCCTTCTCAGGGAACGAGGTCGATGTCGTTGGTCTCATAGACCTTTGGATGACCCTCGGTACTGGCCCGACAACGAGAATCGAGGTAATAGAGTTTACGGTGGTGCACCTGCCCTCGGCCTACAACGCAATCATCGGGAGAGTCTCCTTGATGAAATTCCAGGCGGTGGTCTCCATCTACCACCTGAAAATGAAGTTCCCCACCAACGTGGGTGTCGGAGAGGTGAAAGGAAACCAAGAAGAGGGCCGCGTCTGCTACATGACCTCGGCTAAGCAAAAATGCCCTGTGTTCATGGTGGAGACTTCGGGTGAAGCGGACCTCGAGGTCCGGGACTTCACAATACCCACTCCCAAGGCAGAAAGAAGGGTGATTAACCCCTTCGAGAACAAATCAGAGAAGATCTACCTCAGGGGTTGCCTTACTAGGAATGCGGCAGCGTCACTAGAAGCCCTGCTTGCTGGGTCCCGCGACGTATTCGCCTGGACTGCAAAAGATCTCCGAGGTGTTCCTCGGACCCTGGCCCAGCACTCCCTGAACATCGACGTCGCCGTTCGTCCTGTGGTGCAGCGTCGAAGGAAAATGAACGAAGAAAGGGCAATCGCCGCAAATGAAGAGGTGGCCAAGCTGCTGGCCGCAGATTTCATACGCGAAGTCTAGTACCCGAAATGGCTGTCCAATGTCGTTTTGGTCAAAAAGGCCAGCGGCAAGTGGCGAATGTGTGTAGACTTCAAAGACCTCAACAAGGCATGCCCCAAAGACAGCTACCCCCTGCCCTCGATCGACGCACTTGTAGATTCGACCGCTAGGCATGAGGTCTTGAGTTTTCTCGACGCCTACTCGGGGTACAACCAGATCTCGATGAATCCCCGTGACGAGGAAGAAACATCCTTTATCACCCAACGGGGGACATACTGTTATAAGGTCATGCCGTTTGGCCTCAAGAACGCGGGAGCCACATTCTAACGTCTCGTCGATCGGATTTTTAAAGATCACCTGGACAGGAACGTATCCGCCTACGTTGACGACATCGTGTTACGAAGCAAGGTCCCCGAGGAGCACCTGGCTGACCTCGCTGAGGTTTTCACCACCCTCGGACACCACCAGCTCAGCCTGAATCCCGAGAAGTGCGTTTTTGGCGTGTCCTCGGAAAAGTTTTTGGGATTCATGATCAGCGAGCGCGGGATCGATGTCAACCCCGCCAAAATAGAATCAATCCTCGCAATGAGGTCTCCCCGATCTCGTACCGAGGTACAAAGGCTCAACGGCGCTGTAAACTACTTGGGGAGGTTTTGCTCCCGCCTAGCAGACAAGTCCCTCCCATTCTTCGCCGCCCTAAAAAAGAACGACAAGTTCGTCTGGGACGAAAGACTCGAGACAGCCTTCTCTGAGTTAAAAACCTTCCTCACCAAGCTCCCCACCTTGTCACCTCCACGTGCGGGTGAAGATTTGCAACTGTATGTGGCGGTGAGTCCCGAGACCGTCAGCGCGGTGCTCACAAGAGAGGCCATGCACCCGGTATACTTTGTGAGCCGCGTGCTCCAGCCCGCGGAGCAGAGATACTCCCCGGCAGAGAAGATGGCGCTGGCTGTGGTGACCGCCGCGAGGCGACTACGCCCATACTTCCACGCACATCCCATCTAGGTTCTCTCAGACCTCCCACTCCGCCAAATTCTGCATCAGCCCGTTCTCTCCGGACGTATGACCAAGTGGGCCGTCGAGCTCTCCGAGTTCGATATCAATTATCTTCCGAGAACCGCGATGAAGGGACAAGCCCTCGCCGAGTTTATGGTGGAGGTTACCTTCCCCGAGACAGACACAAGCTCGGACGAATGGAAAGTATTCGTTGACGGCTCACGATGTGACGCCGGTGGCGGGGCCGGGGTGTTCCTCGCTGGACCCTCAATCGAGACGGAGTATGCTCTCAACTTCGCCTTTGATGCCACCAACAACGACGCGAGTATGAGGCCATGATCGCCGGGATCGAAATGGCGCTACTCAACGGGGCCCGCAAAATCAAGGTCTACACGGATTCCGAATTGGTGGCGCGACAACTCAACGGCCAATACGACACCAGAACAGGTTTTCTGCCCGCTTACCGAGCAAAAGTCAAAGCCTTGGTTTCGTACCTCGAAACTTTCGCGGTGGAATCAATCCCGCGGACCTCAAACACCAAGGCGGATGCCCTCGCCAGGTTAGGCTCCGCACTTCCCTTGGATGTGGGAAACCGCGTCATGGTGGAGAGAAAGCTCTCACGAAGCGTAGATAGCGAGGTCATGTCCATAATGACCGAGGACTGGAGGTTCCCGATGACGAGGTACATACAAAGCGGCATCCTCCCAGAGGACCCCGCGTTGGCCAGAAAATTAAAAATGCAAGCCGCCCGCTACTGCGTCGTCGGCAACCAGCTTTATCGACAGGGCTACGCTGAGCCCAACCTGTTGTGCATACCGCCCGAGGACACAGACCACGTCCTCTACGAGGCCCATGAGGGAGTTTGTGGGGGACACCCGGGATGGAGGTCTTTGGCACACAAAATTGTCCATTTGGGGTACTTCTGGCCCACTCTCCGACAAGACGCAAGAGCTTACGTCCAAAAGTGCGTCGGATGCCAGAAACACGGGAACATCCAACACACCCCGACGGCTCCCCTCCGCAGCATTCACGCGCCATGCCCATTCGCAATGTGGGGAATGGACATTCTAGGCCCATTTCCTAAGGCCGCGGGCCAAGTGCAATACATTTTGGTCATCGTGGACTACTTCACGAAGTGGATCGAAGCACAGGCAATGGCAAAAATCACCGGGGCAAAGGTCTGCGAGTTCTTGTGGAAAAACCTCGTCTGCCGTTTCGGTGTTCCCATGACAATCATGACCGACCATGGCCCCCAATTCGACTGCGAAGAAACTCGGACTTTCTGCTCTGAGCTGGGCATCAACCTCAAATTCTCCTCCGTGGCCCACCCCCAATCCAATGGCCCGGTAGAGAACGTTAATGCCCGCATCTTGACAGACCTCAAGAAGCGCCTGGGCATGGCACAAGGCCGTTGGGCCGAATTACTTCCCCTCATCCTCTGGACGTACCGCACGACCTCGCGCCGCGCAACGGGCGAGACCCCCTTTGCTCTTACCTACGGGGCGGAAGCCCTCGTTCCCGTAGAAACCCTAATTCCATCAGCAAGGGTGTATAACTTCGACGAGAAAGAAAACGAGGCAAACCTTAGAATCGAACTGCAGTTCCGGGATGAAATCCTCGAGGTGGCGGACCTGCGCTCTAGAGAATACAAGCGACGTGTCGCCATATACCACGACAAGAAGGTCAGACCTCGCCTCCTGGCCACCGGAAACCTCGTGCTAAGACGCACCGAAGGAGGAAAGTTGGACCCTAACTGGGAAGGACCCTACATCCTCGGGGAAGAAGTCGCGCCCGGGGCATTCAAACTCAGGGACGACGAGGGGCTCACGCTGAGCAAAACGTGGAACGTCGCACGACTCAAAAAATATTACATGTAGATGCTCGAAACCCCGTTGTTCACCACAGTTGGTAAATAAAGGAGATTAGGCTTTTCTAAAAACACTCCCTCATTGAAAAATTCCACCCCTCGCTTCCCGCTTGGGGTTGGAGAATCTCGTTGAAAAATTCCACCCCTCGCTTCACGCTTGGGGTTGGAGAATCTCGTTGAGAAATTCCACCCCTCGCTTAACGCTTGGGGTTGGAAAATCTCGTTGAGAAATTCCACCCCTCGCTTCACGCTTGGGGTTGGAAAATCTCGTTGAAAAAATTCCACCCCTCGCTTCCCGCTTGGGGTTGGAGAATCTCGTTAAAAAAAAATAAATAAATTCCACCCCTCGCTCCACGCTTGGGGTTGGAGAATCTCGTTGAAAAAATTCCACCCCTCGCTTCCCGCTTGGGGTTGGAGAATCTCGTTGAAAAATTCCACCCCTCGCTTCCCGCTTGGGGTTGGAGAATCTCGTTGAGAAATTCCACCCCTCGTTTCCCGCTTGGGGTTGGAGAATCTCGTTGAAAAATTCCACCCCTCGCTTCCCGCTTGGGGTTGGAGAATCTCGTTGAAAAAATTCCACCCCTCGCTTCCCGCTTGGGGTTGGAGAATCTCGTTGAAAAATTCCAACCCTCGCTTCCCGCTTGGGGTTGGAGAATCTCGTTGAAAAATTCCACCCCTCGCTTCCCGCTTGGGGTTGGAGAATCTCGTTGAAAAATTCCACCCCTCGCTTCCCGCTTGGGGTTGGAGAATCTCGTTGAAAAAATTCCACCCCTCGCTTCCCGCATGGGGTTGGAGAATCTCGTTGAAAAATTCCACCCCTCGCTTCCCGCTTGGGGTTGGAGAATCTCGTTGAAAAATCCACCCCTCGCTTCCCGCTTGGGGTTGGAGAATCTCGTTTAAAAAGTCCACCCCTCGCTTCCCGCTTGGGGTTGGAGAATCTCGTTGAAAAATTCCACCCCTCGCTTCCCGCTTGGGGTTGGAGAATCTCGTTGAAAAATTCCACCCCTCGCTTCACGCTTGGGGTTGGAGAATCTCCTTGAAAAAATTCCACCTCTCGCTTCCCGCTTGGGGTTGGAGAATCTCGTTGAAAAATTCCACCCCTCGCTTCCCGCTTGGGGTTGGAGAATCTCGTTGAAAAATTCCACCCCTCGCTTCCCGCCTGGGGTTGGAGAATCTCGTTGAAAAAATTCCACCCCTCGCTTCCCGCTTGGGGTTGGAGAATCTCGTTGAAAAATTCCACCCCTCGCTTCCCACATGGGGTTGGAGAATCTCGTTGAAAAAATTCCACCCCTCGCTTCCCGCTTGGGGTTGGAGAATCTCGTTGAAAAATTCAACCCCTCGCTTCCCGCTTGGGGTTGGAGAATCTCGTTGAGAAATTCCACCCCTCGCTTGACGCTTGGGGTTGGAAAATCTCGTTGAGAAATTCCACCCATCGCTTCACGCTTGGGGTTGGAAAATCTCGTTGAAAAAATTCCACCCCTCGCTTCCCGCTTGGGGTTGGAGAATCTCGTTGAAAAATTCCACCCATCGCTTCCCGCTTGGGGTTGGAGAATCTCGTTGAAAAATTCCACCCCTCGCTTCACGCTTGGGGTTGGAAAATCTCGTTGAAAAAATTCCACCCCTCGCTGCCCGCTTGGGGTTGGAGAATCTCGTTGAAAAAATTCCACCCCTCGCTTCCCGCTTGGGGTTGAAGAGTCTCGTTGAAGAGTCCCACCCCTCACTCCCCGCTCGGGGTTGGAAAGTCTCGTGACACGAACGAGGTTCGCAGACGACTATTTTTTAGGTTGGGACGAACTTCCACAAAAACGAGGTCCGAACGGAGGCTCACGACCTCGCCACAGGACTACAACGCCCGGTGTGGTCCGAGCCCCACAGAAGATGTGACACTCGAACCATGGGGTTGGACGGATAAGGAATATGCAAGAAAGTCTAAAGCAAACAAGCATAGGAAAAGAAAATGACGAAGGGCACAGACCAAAAACAGATGTTTTAATTACAGACCCCGTAGGGTCATCCAAACAAAAAAAGAGGAGAAAGAAGGATGTTTCAATTACAAACCCCGTAGGGCCACCAAAATGGAAAAAAAAAGGAGAGTTATCATCTCTTCGAGATCTCAACCTCGGAACCTGTAAGATCAATGGTCTTAGGGGTTTCGGCGGAGCCAGCCAAGGCCTCAGTAGGAGCAGTTTCAGCAGGAGCAAGCTCAGCAGGGGCAGCGGAAGCAAGAGGCGCGGGCGCGCTGGTCGCAGGCTGAGGTCCCGTGGAGGTTAACTCCGGGTTCCCCCCAACAAGCTCTACCTCGGGTGGCGCAACGCTGGACACAGTCCCGTCCTCATTGAGGAAGAACTCGCATTCCCCCTCGGGATCCGTCGACCCCATCTCCCCCATGGTTTCATTGTAGTTGGGGTTGAAGAAGATGATCTGGGGGTTGAGGTGCCCATACTTGGCCACCGCCTGCTTTACGCCCATACGGACGGCCTGGTGGAACATCGTCCTCACACTCTCGACCAGCTCCGCCTTGTACTCCTCCGAGTCCACATACCTGGGACCCACGGCCTCGACTTCCTTGTTGAGTTAAACAATACGCCCCTCGAGGCGCCTGATCTCCTCCTCGGCCCTCAGGAACTCCGCCTCCTTTGCCTTGTAGAACTCATGCTCAACGGAGAGCTTACCTCGAAGCCCGTCAACCTCGCTCCGCAGAACCTCAGCCTCGCCCCTCGCCCTCTTCTCCCATTCCCTCGCCGCCTTCACCTCCTCCCTTGTCGAGGCCTCCGCGGCCTCAACCCGCTTCTTGGCCGCAGCCTCCGCGGCCTTAGACGACTCCGCGACCTCGGCCAACTCCTTGGCCTGTCGCTCGCACACCTCACTGCGGGCCCGAAGCGCGGCCTCCATCTTGTCCATCCTCGAATGAAGAAGGACGATGCGACTTCGGTTGTAATTGTCAAAAAAGGTGTGCTGCAGGTTCACAGAAGGATAAGAAAAGAAACAAGAAAGAGACAAGAATCACACACACGAAAACAAAAAAAAAGAAGAGGCTTACCATGGCCGAATACCGAGCGGCTTCGTCGTCAAGCGCTGCCTTGGTGAGGTTGTTGGCCCACGCGACCTCCTCCTTGTAATCTCCCCGGGCCCAGTCCAGCGGGGCCCCCCTGATGGGTCCGGGACAATGAAACCTGGCAGGGTGGGGGCCTGTATCCCCGCGGCTTCGCCCTTCGAAGTTGAAGGCGGGAATGAGTTCCAGCTCCCACGAGCTTCTTTGGTGGTCGCCCGACCGGGGCTTCTTCTTCTTCTCAGGGGAAGACCCCGCTTCCTTCCTTTTCCGCAGGGTCTTATCGTCGGACGCCCGGGGTGGATGAGTGGTCCCCTTCGTTGTGGCCCCCTTTGGCGGAACCACATCAGGCCTTTTCTCCCCCTGGGGCGGCCCCGTGACGTCCCACTGCGACGCCCTCGGAACGCTCCCCTTGGGCAGGGCTCCCCCTGCCGCGGCCGTTGGCGGGACAGGTCCCGGCTGCATGGTGCCTGCTCTCGGCTGCGAGCTCGGCTCGTTGATTGATATCCCCTTGAGGTCCCGGGGAGCAGGGGTCTTGGAAGTAGACGTCATAGGTTGTTTCCCCTTTGACGTCGTGGTAAGAGCGTGCAGAAAGTTCACTGTCAAGAAAGAAGTAAAAAGAAAACAGCAGGTTAGGACGAGGTCAGAAACGAAGGAAACGAGGTGTATGACCCCGCAAACATACAGCAAAAAAAAAACAATCAGGGAAATGGCGATAATAAAATACCCTCTCCGCCCTCGCGAGGAGGGAAACTAAGGCTCAGCCCGGCCTGCTCCAGTCGGTCCTGAGAAAGGTAGCGCTCGTATGGCGCCTGGTACGTTGGGGCGTACTTGGCCTTGAGCGCCTGGAACTCGGCGACCTTGTACGGGCACACACATCTCTCGTAGTTGCCCGGTGCCACAAGGAAATTAAGATATCTCCCGCTGAGGTCTCGGACCAAAAACCATTTAGGTTTCCACGTCCCGCAGTTCGACTGGGTCGAGATGATTTTGACGTTCGGTGTGCTGAGGTTGACCAAGGAACAACGAGGTTCTCTCCTCGCCAAGACTAACGCCGACAAGTCGTTGAGATTCGGCTCGTCCAGAAGCTCGCGACTTCGAATCGTGTAAGCACACAACAACCGCCAGGCGTTCGGGAACAACTGAGCGGGGCAAACACCCATGGCCCACAAGAAATCAACGATGTGCTAGGCCAGGGGCAGCCTAAAGCCCGCTTGAAGGCTGACGAGGTTCACGACCGCACACCCCTCGTAGGACGCCAGGGGCCGCCCCTCCTCCTCTGGCAGTGCCAGCTCGACTCCCTCGGGCTCGGGGAAATCTCTAGCTATGTCCGCGAGGTCACCCAGCTTTAAATCGGAGGCCACCCCCTCGGACAGGTAGGCCTCGGGGGTACTCGGGCTCATGGGAATCCGTTCTCTGAGGACGACGGGAACGCCAGATACAGCATCAGTAATGTAGGCCTCGGGAAAGCTCGAGGGCACGTATGCGGCCGAAGCTGAGGCAATGGCCGCGTCCAACCTCGCCTCGACCTCAGCGGCAAGCGCATCAGGAGAAGAAGAGGAAGCCATTTCAACACCAGAGTATACGCGCAGACGAGGGAAATGCGAACTGATCGAAACGGCGGAGTCGCTGGATGAGGGCTCGCTGAAGACCAACGAAGGGGAACTCGGGTTCTGGGAATCACTAGGCTCTACGCTTCCTACGGACTTGGAGACCTCCTGATAGAAACTCTCTTGGAAATTAAAAACAAAGCCAGGCGGTGGGCTCGCAGAGGCTCTCCTAGGCATGAAAAGACAACGTCCAGTCCGCGAAAAGCTAGCACCTGGAAAAGAAGAGGTCAGTAAGGCACTAAAGGCAAGACAAACAAAGAGAAAAACACGAGATCATGACCCCGGGGAAGAAGGAAAGACGAAGTCAAGCCCGAGAACAAAGCACGAGATCATAACCTCGAAAAGAAAAGAGCACGAGGTCATAACCTCGAAAAGGGAAAGGCACGAGATTATAACCTCGAAAAGAAAAGAGCACGAGATCGCAACCTCGAGGGACAAAGCAACGCGAGGTCAGAGAGGGAAAGGCCACGTGGCACCCTACGGGCTATTCTGACAAGATAGGACGACAAAGAAGAATTTGAAGCGCTAAAAGGAAGGAAAGAGAAAAAAGAAGGCCAACCAGCGGTGGAGGCCAGCGGCGGAAGCCCAAACGTCCCGTCAATCAGACATCATGACGTTTGGGCTCCCGAGGGTTTTCGAAATTCGAAAAATGGTGGGCGGAGAAACGGGAGTTCAACCGTCGCCCCAAGCAAAAAAGAAAGAAAGAAAAACGATAAACCCGGAAAACCCAGCGATACCTTCGCGGCGGCAAACCCCCCACCACCATCTCACCACCGTCTCCCAACACCGCCCCCCGGAGCATAACGCAGAGAAAAAAGAGGGGAAAAAAGCAGGGCAAAAAGAAAGGAGACGAGAGGAAAAACCAAGGGAAGACGAGGGCTCTACAGAACAAAAACCACCAACAACGCCGCCGCGCAACCAGCGGAGAAACACCCAGAAATCGTAAGCACTCACCCAGGTGCGAAACGGAAGCAAGCGAAGAACGAAGAAACACCCTGAAACCACAAACAACCACCTAGATGCGAAACGAAACGAGGAAAGAACGAAGAAAAATAACAAAAAGCAAACGCAAAAAACGCAACAACCTTGCCACCGCCGTTTCGCCACCGTGACGCCGGCGCGAAAGGCCGGGTAACTCACCGTCGCCCTTACGAAACGCGGGGCGAAAGGTGAGCAAGGGAAGAATCAAAAGCAAAAAATACTGAAAGACAGGAGGAAGAAGATCAAGAACTTACTTGTTTAAATGTTGACGAACGGAAGGCGTTGGCGTAACTAGCGAACGGCGGAAAGCTCGTCGGAAACCGTCTGGAGAAACAGCTCAAAAGAAGACGAAGAGACAAAGAGAGAGGAAGAGCGAGAATATTGGAGAGAGAAGATGGGAGGGAAGCGTGTGGGATACGCCCTTATATAGAGCAGATCTGAGCCTCCCCCCACTCCCGAAAAGCTTCTTGGGCCTCTTACCTAGACGACCCACTAAGCAGAAAACGGCGAAAAGGCCCAGGGATCTTTATCCACGCAGAATAGAGCCTCACACCTCGCAAAAACGCCCTCCCAACCTCGAGACCTTCATAACCACTAAAAAACACCCCACATCTTGCAAAATCCAGGGAACTTATGCCCTGCGACCCTCGGGGCGAGGCCCCCAGGCCATGGGGTTGTGATGATGTCCAAAACAGCAAAAGCAAAAAGTGGGCCCAGGAGGACCCCCATAGGCAAGTTGGGTAACCACATCCACGTGGTTATCTAAAAACAAAAACTCCCAACGCGCGCGAGGTCTATCAAACATCCCGGGACGAGGTCTCGACCTCGTCACCGACTCTGCTAAGTACGCCCGCCCGCTCGAACCAATCACCAGCGACCTCACTCCCAAACCAATCACAGGTGACCTCACTCATGGACCAATCAAAAACCCCTATTTCAAGTATCCCACATCGGACATTAGCCTAAACTCAGCCCCCCAATTCTCTATAAATAGAGAAGGACCTCGTAGGAAGAGGGGGTCGAAAAACGACTTGAACTCAAGAACTCTCTTGTTTGTTAAAGATCGACGTGATAGGAACACCGTCAACAGACCTCGTTACAGATAAGAGAAATCCATAAAAAGACTCCAAGTCATACAAAGACCTCGCCTACACTAAAGACCTCGCTACAAAATCTCACAAAGCTCTCTACACCACGTATCCAAATCTACCTCGCTTTAGCGTCGACCCAACAACATTTAGGTTTGATCTCGGAACCTCGTAGGAGGTCTAGGTGTAATTCTTAAAGTTGTTCATCAATCTCATAGGTGTGTAACCTCGTTATTTGGGAGAAAAGTCATAAATAAAGGAGCAAGTGTTTGCACTCAAATATAATAATCTTATTTCTTGTCTCGTAGCGAACCTCGTTATTTCGGATTTCATCAGCACTGAATTCACACAAGTTGGGGTGACCACAGTTAATAAAAGTAAGGTGGGTAAACTTATTCATCAAGGTACAATATTCATTGCAAATGTCAGGTGATTCCTATTTGATGCAATGTCATACCGACAACAAGATCAATCCTCTTCACACTAGATCTCTTCATATGAATCTCAATTTTTGAAAGAGAAAAACCATAATCTCTACATAGTGGAGTTGATTTTCAAAGTAATACCAAGAAGAATTGCATCAAACACTAGTAAAATACAATGTAGGCTTTACTAGCACTTTTTTACTCTCACCCTTTTCACCATTTTGCTAAGTTATCCCCTTAAACAATTTCTAGCTTGATACAATCCTTTTATCAAACTTGTCACCATATATATCAAGCCTACATTCTATGAACAACATAAAAAGACAAGTCCTAGATCTAAATAACATCAGAAAAAGAGCTACCATACTCATTTTAGTCATTTCTGTTTTAAGCCAAATCAACCAAGTTATTTCCTTCTGTTACATCACATCAAAAACACAAGGACACGCATGAAAAACATGAAAAGAGCTACCATACTTATCACAAGGACAGACATGAAAATAGCTACCATACTCATCAGAAAAAGACCTAGGTATGTATCAGTATCACTTCTGTTACATCACATGAAAAACACAAGGCACCTAAGTTATTTCCTTCACTATAGATCAGAACTGAACTTAATCATTAGCAATTGAAGTTTTCTAGTAGGTTCCTGGCTAGTTTTATCACTTTGTGTTTCAAAATAATAAGATGGCTTTTTACTTTTTTCTCAATCACCCACTCACCCTTTCGTTCAAAAAAAAAAACACAATTCTGAAGGATGGAAAAGGCCAGCAGATGATAAAAAGCCAGGTTATAAGACTATCAAACAAAAGGAATTTACAATTTAAAATTAACAAAAAAGTGGTCAATAACATTGTTTCAGGATCATCTTCTGCTGCAAGTTTGCCGCTTCATGTAAAGAAATCTACACAACTGTATTCAGAGCATATAAGATTTGTTGACATTTGATAGTTAGATGAACAACAAAAAACCTCAAGCTCATCATTATGCATTATAGGGAATAAACAAGATAATTCTACCCACACATTCACAAAGAGAAACAAAGGAACTGATGTGTCTCTATCAAATCACAAGGTCAAAATCAAAAACTACATCAGGAGCAGTTTAGCAATTTAGTGCTACGAACCAATCAACAAGGACACTCATTTATACGGATGAAGATCAGAATTGTAGGTGACATCATGGCATGAATGATGTTCTGATGTAAGGTCAACAAAAGATTATCATGAAAATTAAGGCATGCCATGTTTTACATTTTCTCTTAACATTGACGCAAACAATTTTTAAACCCACATTTCAGTTTCAAAGGATTCTATTTACTATAAATGCACAAGATCACTTTGAGGGAGGTGAAATTCTAAGGGAAATTCTTTGAAGGCAAGACATTCTATAACATTCATATAATGTAGCAGAACATAGTTTTATCTGGAAACCTACATTATCCAGTGATACTATCATCAGACCAGAACAAACCAGTGAGCTTCAATCCAGGTTTCCAGGGAAAGGACTAGGATTTATCAAACCAGTGAGCTGCAATCTAGGATTCCAGGGAAAGGACTAGGATTTATCAAACCAGTGAGCTGCAATCCAGGATTCCAGGGAAACTATGTCTCAAAAGCTTGGGTGGCTTACAATTGCTCATATAATCAGAGTTGTGTTGGTATATGGGTTGTGGATATCTCGGTATGTACTGCTGTCAGGGGATTTAGAGCTACTAATGGTTGTTGATCTTATAAACTCTAGAATGCTAAACCTCACTTCTCTTTTTTCCCTAATGTTTTTGCTCAATACCTTCAAACAGAGAATCGAACCATATGTGTTCATACACATTCAAATGTTCCTTCAGAAACAAATTCCTCTTCTGGAAGGAACTCATCAGTGCCAACTGAAAGCAACAGTAAAGTTGGTATAGGGCGATTCATACACATTCAAATGCTAAGCCTTATCCTTCTTAGTCTCTTTTTTGCTCAATGTCTCTTCTTTTTTTTCTGTTTGCTAACATTCAGCAGGAGCATATTAAAGAAGCACAACTAACAATCAGCAGCAGCAATATAACAGGATAATTCAATGAAATCTGAAAGCTTAAACCCCAAATCAAGTACCTCAAAATCTTAAACCCTAAAACCCACTTTCAATCAGCAACCAAGAACATTTGAGAGATCATATAATGGGAGAGCGAAGAGAGGAGTTACCAGAAACAAACCCGAGGAGTTGAATTGGGCAAACAAGTGAACAATTTCAGAATTAAGTGGAGTTGTGAAGTGGGTTGGATTAATTTGAACATGAAAACGATGGTTCATAGCCAAATTATTACAAGATTTGTGAACCAAATAACACTAATTTAGCAAAATCACCCGATTTTCCATCAACCCTAATTCAAACTTCATATCCCAAATCACCCACTATAACCTACATTGAACTAGAATTCCCCCAATTCGTTCAAATTCAATACTAAACCATATCTGACATTGTTATTTACCTGGTAATTGGCCGTCTCTCCCACCATCAGCCTCCACACCAGCACGCTGCACATCGACGCCGACGTCTTCATCTGTCAAATCACGACCTCTCCCACCACCAGTAATACCCCCACGTACACGCACCATTTCCGATTAACTGTGTTCCTAAACGAATGGCCTCTGGTTTGACACTTGAGACGGAGAAGGTAGAGAGGAAGGAGAAGACATCCGCTTTTAAAGGCGGTCAATTTAAATCGTCCAGTACGCTTCATGAAGCTTTACGCTTCGTGAAGCGTATGACCGGGTATGACCCCGCGGGAGGGCACCCTTTAGGTCATACGCTTCATGAAGCGTATAATCCCGTGTGCGCCGAGGCTTTTTTTCGTGTGTATAAAGATTTCCCGTTTAAGAATGGAAGTGTGTAACGAATAATATGACCATTGTCCATTGTTGATGTTATAAATTGCCATTGGTGATTTCATTGGAATCTTAAGAATACCTTTGTCGATAAAATTAGCATTTTAAATGATTGTCCGACACACAAATAATGATTTTCGCTAGTTCAATGTTGAAATCACGAAAATCTTTTAGTAAAACTGAACCCAAACCCCAAATCCTTTATTTTTTAACTCCACAAAACCAGTTTTTTTTCCCAATAGTACCAAAGTCTTTTTTTAGGCATTAGTCGGGTCACATACAAACAACAATTGAAGTCTTCGCCTTTGATCCATGAAGAGTAACATTTGCAATAAATATGCAAACAAGAACAATTAGACAGGCACTTTAGAAACACAGTCAAACATATATTGACTTGCTATCTAGTTTGCTGAGTGCCCAAGGGTTCACAAATAAAAGTGATCAATGTGGCTGATTCAGAACAATTAACCTAGAAGATGATCTTAATTCTCACCACGCCTTATATGTATTTTGCTAAACTTCATATTAGAAAGAAAATGAACATATTGCACAATTATACATCATGAGCACTTGTATGCTCTACTAAAGCTGCATTCTACTTTCATGCCCATTAATGGTCTGGTTGATGATGCACTGTGTTTTGGGCTAGGTGAACTGCATACATACTGAAACTGATTTTTTAACAAATCAAAAGCTGCTAAAAATTATATAAAGAGCCTTGACAATAGTCAATATCACTAATTAAAAAGCAGAAATCTTAATGAAATGCGACAATGTTTTCAACAAGCAAACTGTTTGTGAAGATCAAAGGAAGGGCCCATCATCTCAGTTAGCATAACTGTCAATCTCTCCCATGGAAAGAGTTGAACCTGAAAACAAGCCATAACTAGTAGGGTCACATGCAAGAAACTCATTCACTTCCACACAATCTTCATAAGACATGGGGAGAAGCAAGAGATAGAGCATTGAATAATTAAGAAAGCACATTACTTGATTAAGATCACCTCATGATTCAAAATGTGTCATTTATTTGGTCTTCATCCATGTTGATGCATTCCAGTAAAGCGGATGTTGCATTTGAGTTGGAAGAAATCCTTACGTCGTGCATTTTCTGAATGAGCTCTTTCACCCTTGCACTTTCTTTCTCATGAGCAAAGCCACTTATCAATGTACTATATGTCACGACATCAGGGGAGCAACCCTTGGCTTCCATTTCAACTAATAGATTGTGTGCATCCTCCACCATCCCGGCTTTACAATATCCACGTATCAATACATTATAAGATCCCACATCACACTCATAACCACAACTTTCCATCAAAGGAATCACATTCTGTGCAACTTCCTCCATTCTTCCTTTGTTCCCAAGATTTTTAATTATAATTTTGAATGTTACAACATCCGGCAAAGTACCATCTGTAATCATCTTCTCCAGTAATGTGTTTGCCTTCTCTACATTTCCAGAACGGTAAAATCCATCAATTAAAATATTATAGCTAATAACATCAGGGGAAATTCCACTGCTTTGCATTTGCAGAAAAAGATCTCCAGCCTTGTGTATGTCCCCTTCCTTACATAGTCCATCAATCAAAGCACTATATACACCTTCATGTGGAGAAACATTACTAGCTAGCATTTTCAAGAAGAGCTTTTGAGCCTTGCCTACATGCCCTTGTTTACATAGTCCATCAATCAGACTGGAGTAAACATTGGCATCTTGAGAAATTCCACTATCTTGCATTTCCAGAAAAAGCTCTTCAGCCTTACTTAGATGTCCTTCTTTACACAGTCCATCAATCATAGTGAGATAAGTAACTTGGTCTGGACTGCAAGCACCATTTATATCCATCCTTTTCATGTCTTTAAATAAACTTAGAGCATCTCCAACTTTTTTCACATGAAAAAGGCCCTTCAACAAGGTATTTATAGTCACATTGTCAGCAAAAATACCCCTAGAGTTCATATCTTCGTACAAAATCAGCGCAGTTTCTATCTTCCCAATTCTGCAGTAACCATCCATTATTGTGCTATATGTAACAGTGTTAGGCCACTTGCCTCTCGAGATCATCATTTCCGGAACCCCTATCGCTTCTTCGACCTTCCCTTTTTTGCATAGTGTATTTATGATAATGTTATAAGTCACCGTATCGGGAAGAACACCACGACCTATCATTTCATCAAGTAGAAGCTTGGCATCATCTTCCATCCCCAAACGACACAACCCATCAATCAAACAATTGTAAGACAAAACATTCGGAGAAAATCTTGCATCCTTTCCTTTTGCATCAACCATAGGCCATTCTATACAGCCACCATCAATCAGAGTATATGACAGTGTGCTTGGCTTGCAATTCTTCTTAGTAGTAGGCCACTTATCACTTAACATCACTCGGTGCAACTCAAGGGCTGTGGTGACATTCCCAGTCTTACATAAGCCATTGATTATAGTATTGTATGTGACGATATCAGGAGGGCATCCCAACCGAGACATCTTTGAAAGCAAACCTACAGCTTCAACTAGTTTCTCCTCCAAACACAAACCTTTAACCAATGCATTAAATGTGATGATGGTTGGGCGATACCCAGCCTTCAAAACGACGCCAAAAGCAGAAAACCCAACGCTCCCTAGTTTCATACTAGAATAGCAATTTAGCAACATATTCAAGATGATGAAATTTGACCTCAATCCCAGAACGCCAAAAACATGAAGCCTCTTGTACAAGGATATGGGGACAGAGAAATGCTGGGACTTAACTAGAGCGTTGAATAGTCTTCCGAACCATGAATTTGGGGGTGGAGGTCTCATGTAAAGCATCTCTTTGAAGAAGTGACGGGCGTCACTTATGTCGATTTTGCCCGATTTACAATCAATGTTGAGGAATTTGTGGAGTGGACTCCTTCTAGCATTACAGGAAACAAGTGAAGAGAGCATTTTTGTGTTGCCTCTCCTAGACATTGTTTGTAGGTAGAGAAAGAGAAACTCCGACAAGTCGTCAATTAAGGTACAGAATGAGATGACCCAGAGCACTGGAAAGCTGTAAACTTTGGAAGAAGTTCATTCAGCATATATTCAAATTTCCATATTCAACTCTAAAGCATAGGAGAAATAAATGAAGGCGAGGAATAGTAAAATTTACCAATTGAAATAGAGCAAGGGGAGGGCGGTGGAAGAATCGACTGCTGAGGCCTGACGGTGGCGGTGCAAGGAGAGGGCGGCGCGTGTTATTTTCCCCCTGCCTGAGAATTGTGAAGGGATGATGGTTTGAATTTTTCTAAACAGAAACTTTATTTCTGTTTTCAAGTAGCTGGGTCACGAGTTGCCAATGTGTCATCAGTCATGTGCTCAATTACATGTTAGTAGTAGGTTGGTCTGGCAAAATTGATGCTGAAACTGATTCCTTGCCAGTGGTGTTGTTGGGTGTACAACATAGTTGATGCCTAATTTGTCATATCTTGGACCTGATGGTATGCTCAATGAAATTCGATTTATGTTGTCTTCTTTTTTTCGTATGCTTGGTATTAAATGTAACGACACAAAATCGTCATTAATCATTAACTAACCTCATGATTCAGATTTCAGAATGTGTCATTTAGTTGGTGTTCATAGTTGCATTTAGGTTGGCTTAAACATCCTACTAGAGACTGAATGTTTGAAAAAAACATACTAATACTTTATTAAATATTGAGTTCCCCTAATATGGTTACACCCGGAGGATCATGTATAAAATATTTGTTCATCACCCGAAATGGGACCAAGACGAGCAATAAAGTGAGCGACTGTATTTCCCGAACGACCTACAAAAGCAACAAATGAGATGGATAAATTAGACAGTAAGCCTCGGATTCGGACATCACCAAATATAGCACCTAAATAAGAAATATTTGACAGTAAACCTCCGAATCAGACAGAACAGTAGTGCTGCATCACAATTCAGCTTGAAGCAAGACATTCGAGGTACTTGCCAACACATATTTGGGTGTCTGGATAAATGCTCAACTTCTGTTGCAACCCGATTATGGCGATATTGATTAACAAAGAGTGAAAAACCAGCAAGAACAGCTGCACTTTGCTCACAAATTTTTTAACTTAGTAGTGATCTCAAGTGATCATATTATCACAAGTGATCATATTGTACAGTTGAAGCTACAAGTGGTTATTCAAAAGTATACTCCCTAGTAACCTGTTCTTTTTTTCTTTTTGGTGGATAGGCCACCGAGCTTATGAAAGCAAGAGCAAGATCCAATCTTTTCTCCTAAGAACACAAAGGCCACAATAATGCAAAGCTTATCATTCCAGTAAGCAAAGGCATGTCATTAGCCAAGCATCAAAGAATCCCGCTAAACCACAAGAAAAGCTCTTATTTGCTTCCAAAATCACACTCACAAGTCTTATCCGGCACTTAAAACAGCTATCCTCAACCATCAAAATAGCTACCAACGATTATACCGCCTTCAAAACTGTCATTGATCATTGCGACAATTGGTTTGATAGCAAAATTATTGATAATTAAATTTTGTCACAACAACCGGGCAATTAGATGAAGGAGAGTCAGTGCAGAGCTGCATGCAGCGGATGAAAGAGGCAACTCTACTGCTTACAAGAATATATCTTTGGTACAAAATGCTCCCTCCCTTTTGTCATAACTTTAATCAAGCCAATTTGGGTTAAAATGGGCACAAAATCGATTGAAATTAACAAAGAAAGTTGATGAAGATAAAATAAGAAAGCTAGCTTATCACTTCTCCTCCTTGAGAAAGATGATGAACCCTTTGTGTTTTAGCTGAAGCCTTAAACTTACACTGCAGATTAATGTAAAATATTTTGTTTTTTGTTTTAAAAAAAAATCAAATGACAGAATAATTAAGAAATCAACGAAATATATATCTTTGGTACAAATAGAACTAAATCAAAAGCTGGGCACCAAAAGAAATTCCCTTAATAATATGCAAACAACAGAAGGTTTGCCAGATAAAAGTGATCAATTGGCTAATTCAGAACAATTAACTTAGAAGATGATCTTATTTCCCAACATGACTTGTATTTCGCTAAACTTCATACTCCGTACTAGAAAGAAAATGAACATATTAAAGATTTATATATCATGAGCAGTTGTCTGCTAATAAACCTGCACTCTAGGTACTTTCATGTCCATCTCTGATCTGGTTGATGAGAGAGTGTGTTTTGCACTAAATTTTTAAACCAGGAGCTGCTTTAAAATGGATAAAGAGCCTTTCATGACACTAATTGAAAAACCAGAAGTCTTAATGAAAAGTGACAATATTTTCAACAAGCAAACTCTTTGTGAAGATGGAAGGACATGGAATAATTATGAAAGGATGAGCTTGTAATTCCAAAGTGCACTATGACTAGACGCGTGGCAAGAGATCTTGATCCTACACAGCAGCATGAGCTTGTAATTTAAGCTCTTAAGAAGGAAACCAAGTTATGATTTACATACTTGAATATGAAAATAGTGATGATTGAAGATCAGGGCTTTGTTCTTTTTGTGGTTGGTTAAAAATGATCTTATCAGTTATAACTCCATGGAAATACTGCATTTATTTATGGGTTTCACTAGTTGAACGGTATCTGAGTTTTTGATGTATATGGTACACCGACCAAGGTGAGAGATTTTGAGATCCATGGAGAAAGGGAGAAGAATTTCAGCTATTTCAAGAAATGCAGGTAGGGAATCTAAAAAACTTAATTGTAAGGTTTGGCTTAGAACGCTTTCTGGGTGTGACATGTATTTTTGGCATTTCAATCTTATGTAGGTTCTTATAAGGAAGCAAGTATGCAGGGATGTGTATCAGCCAATTACGTTGGTTCCAAATGCAGGGACCCTCACATTGCACCCGTTTTTCTCATTGCTGGAGCAGAGTTATAAACATATAGTGCATTATTCTTTATATTTATGAGTTATGACAGATTTGCATATATGAGTTGCACCCGTTTTGATGATACTTACTGTAAAGCCTAGCTGAACCCCCTCACCTCATGAAGATCCTAACCTCAAGACAACCTTGTTACAAACTGTCATTTCCCTCTTAATTTAGTACTCTTATATATATATATATATATATATATATATATATATATATATATATATATATAAGACCAATGTTAGATTGCTACAAAGTGACGCATTGTAGAGCGTTGGATTAAAAATAAGGCGAATTTGCATATATACCCCCATAAAAAGTTGTTAAAATAAAAAATATCCTTTTTCAAATTAAATAGCAAAAGGCACCCTTTTGGGCATTTGTACACTTAGAATTTCTGTTTATTTTCCATTTAAACTAAATTATAAAATTAAAAAAATACATATAATCTTATCATTAGCGATTTGGAAGTGGAACAAATCAATTTTATATGAATCAACATAAATCCTATTAGCCAAACCACGATTTCAACATTCGACGGCTCCATATAGCCACCGATGAGCTACTGTTATGGCTGCCAAGCCAGGCGAATTATAGAGCCTAGAATGGGGACGCTTGAAGTGCTCCTTCTAGCCTGTGTCATTCATCGTCACGGTTTAAATTCACGGGATTCCGTCTCCAAGGAGGTTCAGAAATGGAGTTCCGCCGCCTCCCACTCCTTCATCTCCCACAATTGTAAGCAAAAGTACTACGACCTTGTCGGTGGTGCTGCGGCGGAAGACGGCGCCGGCGACACCATTCCCTAGCTCGACGAGTTACGGAGACGCTGAATTAAAACGCGATCTAGAGAGACTATCCAAGGAGCGTGAAAAGTGTTCGACAGAAAACGAAAGAAAAGCTTCAGATCTATAAAAGTGAGAAAAAGGCAAAGCCGCCCCTGCTAGACGTCGAGGATCGAACTCCAGCCATTGAGTCGGATCGAGAAAATCATTCGCTCAACACGCCGATTTCCTCGGAATAGAGGGCAGATAACTCGGCGGAGAACAGAGATGAGAGCGCCGGGAGAGAGAATCCGGCGGATTCGGAGCATAAGACGGCTAATCCGACCTGTGAGGACTCGATTAACGGAAGCTCCAAAGCATCATCCGTGGTAGAAGGACCGGCAGGATCGGCGAAGACTGAACCGGTGTGACTCGCCTGAGTTGGTGGAATCAGTCGGTGAAAAACATGGTCCCAAGCTCGACTGAGTTTGTTAGAGAAGAAGGGATGGTGCCAAAGATAATGGGCAACAGTTCAAACGTTAAAAGTCTCAAATCATAATATTTATTTTTCTAATAGAATAAAATTTAATAAAATTAGAATTTTAATTTATTTTTTAAAAAGTTGAAAATTTGACAATTGGGCATGCCTATCATTTATTTGGGTATTTAGTTATTTGTTTTGGGTATTGATGCAAATGTTAAAAAATGGAGGTATTTTTACAATTAGAAATTTTTTTGGGGCATTAATCACTATAAACACTAAATAATCTACGGTGAGATTTGTAGGTAATAGCCATCATATTATGAAGATTTTGTATGGAATAATTACCTAGATAGAGAAAAAACTACCATATCTGATTTTCTTTAAATATACAAAAAAATGGCAATCAAATCTCGTGATATTCTCCATCCAATATTACATTTTCATTTTTAATTTCAGATCTAAAATATCCCGTAATTTTAGGAAACATAAAATTAGTTTCCATTTTCGTGTTTGAGAAATCTCGCATATGCATATACATGAAATCAGTTATTTATATACATGATTATAATTTTTATATACAGAGTGTGTACATGATATTAAATATATTATTTATTGTTTTGTATGTCTGTATACATGGTTTTAGATTTGAGAAATTATATATATGGCTTTTGGCATATACATGATTTTATTCTGTATACAATAATTTAAATTTATAATTATGGACTGTGATTTATGTAATAATGTGTTAGAACACGCATATACATGGTTTTGAATGTATATATACATAGTTGTGACTTTCTATATACATGACTTTACATTCCGTCTCACTTCTCTTTGGCTTCATTTAGATAAGTACAGTTATAACAAAGCAACACCATTGTACATGCATTAAATTAAAAACTTTAGAAGGTCTTATACATGAACACAACTCTTCTTTCTAATGTATTTTCTCCATTCTTTAACAAGCTCCTTATTTTCATCGGTTGCCCTTTTAACAATTTCTTTCCAATCCCATGACAGCCTAAGACAAATCTCATCTTTTTCCCCTTAGTTACATCCAATCGGGCAACATGATTTGGTCTCTCATGGCATCATCTTTCTACACTAGTCATAAATCCAAGAACCTGCACATGACCGTTCAATAAATTAATGTATATACAAGTAATAAATCATGATGTTGCCCAATTAGAATCAAAGATATAAATTAAAATTATGTATACAAACAAAGATTATATTACAAAAAGACAATATCATGTATAAAGAAGAACATTATCAAGTATATAGGTAAATAAAATCGTGTATATGTAAATTAAAGTCATGTAGAGCATTATCACATACAAACATAGATTATTACTCAAATGCTTATAACCATGTATACATCTAATAATTACAATGTACATATATTATAAAATCGTGAATATGTAAACTAAAATCATGAAAACTTTATATGTAAATATATAAAAAAACATGTATACAAACAAAGCTTATCATGCATACAGCTAAGTAAAGTCGTGTATATACACCAACTGAACCAACGACAACCACAAGATGCAAAATATGATTCGACTCATAAACATATACAAAATATGATTAATTCTCCAATAAAGACGTGTATATAGGTAAATAAAGTCGTGTATCGCACCAAACTCATATAAATTTCCCAATAATTCGACTCATAAACATATACAAAATATAATTAATTAATTTCTTTTGATTTTCTTCAATCGTCCAACAACAACCCCAAAAATCATCAAACTACAAACAATAATCAAAGGGTGAAAATCAGGCATATAAAAAACACCTAAATCGATTTTGAAAACGATTAAACAAAAAGGTTTGATTGAACTGAAATTAAAACTCGAAATTGAAGCAAATCACTGTTAAATCTAATCTAAACTAAAAACCCTAACTTGAAATCTAGTTTAAAATGCATCAGCATAGATTTACATAAACGTACCTTATAAATTACTTGGTTGATCGACTGCCAATACTTTCTATGGAGAATGCCGAACAATTAAACGGAGAAAACGCCAGAAAAGAACTCGGAGAAGAAGATCAAATGACCACCGAAATTGGGAGAGAGATATGGAAACCGTAGAAAGAGACTATAGAAAGAGACTATTATGCAGTTTTTTGTAAAAAGAAGAAAATCAAAATAAAATCTTGTTATTTCCTAAAATCACTCCAGCCTAAATAATCTAGTGTTTTGCACTTCCACTCTCAATTTGCTAATTAATCTTAACCATTAATTTAAATTTGATCTAACGGCTTGTATTCCGTCACTGTGTAGCACTCTAAGAAGGGTATCTATAGAACCTAATACTATATATATAAAAATTGTTGGGCATGAATTTGACCCATCTGGGTTCAAATATCTCTCTGCAATTTTCTGGTGGGGCTGGTGAAAATAAATTTGCTGCTAAGTTGGCAGATATAAGATGAGTTGTGGAAAATATGAGGATTAAACTTCCAAGGAATGAACCCAGGTGGTTCGGTAATTGCTGAATATGCATTCAAGTTTGTGAAACTCAGACAGATTTGTTTTTAGGTGTTGTGGTTTGTTAATCCATTCCTGGTGTGAGCCTAGAAACTCTTAGAGCTTGTAGAGCTTTGTTTAGACAATTATGAGTTTAGGTGCTCTTATCCTACCAAACTTCATTTGTGTTTGTGTGGAGGTTATTAGAACGCTTGTTTTATTTTCTTCTTCGGATGACTTAGGATTGTAAGAGTCCTTTCTGAACTCACGTTGGTTTGTGGACCAAACTTATACTGACTAGCTATATAGTGCATAAGAAGGGTAAATTTGGTTAATCCTGAACAAGAATATTACATGACATATTAATCTTGTTTGCTAATTTGATTTCCTAAGGTTTATGACATACAAAAAATTTTGATTTTCTAATAATTCAGAAGCTGTGAAAGATTAGTTAAAGATCATTTCATGAAACTAAATATAGCGCATATTGAAAAGGCAAAAACCCCAACAACAAGTGACAACATTTTCAACAGGCAAACTGTTTGTAAACATTTTCAACAGTAATCACCGGTTAATCTCTCTAGTTGACGCATCTCTGTTCTCTAGGTATCTTGATTCTTTCTGGAAAGAGTTCAACCTGAAAACAAGTCGTAGCAAGAAACTTATTCAATTCAAAATGATAGGGCAACAAAGAATTAAGAAGGTGGATCAAGGAACAACCTCGCCAACTCACCAACTGATTCAGACTGTATCATGTCATCCATGTTGATGCATTCCAATAAAGCAGATGTTGTGTTTGAGTTAGATGAAATCCTTATTTTGTGCATTTTCTGAAGCAGCTCCTTCACCCTTGCACTTTCTTTTTCATGAGCAAAGCCACGTATCAATGTACTATATGTCACGACATCAGGGGAGCAACCCTTGGCTTCCATTTCAACTAATAGATTGTGTGCATCCTCCACCATATATCCACGTATCAATACATTATAAGATCCCACATCACACTCATAACCACAGCTTTCCATCAAAGGAATCACATTCTGTGCAACTTCCTCCATTCTTCCTTTGTTCCCAAGATTTTTAATTATAATTTTGAATGTTACAACATCTGGCAAAGTACCATCTGTAATCATCTTCTCCAGTAATGTGTTTGCCTTCTCTACATTTCCAGAACGGTAAAACCCATCAATTAAAATATTATAGCTAATAACATTGGGGGAAATTCCACTGCTTTGCATTTGCAGAAAAAGATCTTCAGCCTTGTGCATGTCTCCATCCTTACAAAGTCCATCAATCAAAGCATTGTATACAACCTCATTAGGAGAAACACCACTAGCTAACATCTTCAAGAAGAGCTTTTGAGCCTTGCCTACATGCCCTTGTTTACATAGTCCATCAATCAGACTGGAGTAAACATAGGCATCTTGAGAAATTCCACTATCTTGCATTTCCAGAAAAAGCTCTTCAGCCTTACTTAGATGCCCTTCTTTACACAGTCCATCTAACATAGTGGCATAAGTAACTTTATTTGGACTGCAAGCACCATTTAAGTCCATCTTTTTCATGTTTGTAAATAAACTCATAGCATCTCCAACTTTCCTCGCAAGAAAAAGGCCTTTTAGCAAGGTAGTTATAGTCACATTGTCAGCAAAAATCCCCCTAGAGTTCATATCTTTGTACAAACTCAATGCAGTTTCTATCTTCCCAATTTTGCAGTAACCATCCACAATTGTGCTATACGTAATGGTGTCAAGGAACGCGCCTCTCGAGATCATTATTCCCAGAACCTCCATTGCTTCTTCTAACTTCCCTTTTTTGCATAGTGTATTCATCATAATGTTATAAGTCACCGTATCGGGAAGAACATCACGAGTGGCAGACCCAGGGGTGGGCTTGTGGGGGCGGCTGCCCCCCCTTTCAGACTATATTTTTAACATAATGAATGGGTTGCATTGAAAATTACTAGCGCAGATGGGTGAAGCGCCCCCCCTTCCCATACTTGATGTCCCGTGTTCGAAGCCGTGTAGCAACTGGTCTTTTAATTTTTTTTGAAGGTACAGAGTGGTTGGGCCCTACCTACCTCTCAATTTAATTTAATTTTTCTTTTCTTTTCTTCGTATTAAATAAATAGAAGAGGGGGGAGTGAGTTACAGTGTATTAGATTATTTAGATATATTCTCAATTTCTCCCATTTTTTATAACGTACGTGATTTGTACATTCTCAATTTCTTACTTTATGTAAACTTGTTTAGTTGTGTATATTTTATAACACATGTAATCTATCTATATTAAATAATGTTGATTAATTAAAACGAACAATCTTTACTTAGTTATATTTACTGAGTTTGGTTCAAATGAAACAAACTCTTACCCTAAACGTGAAACGTAAAACGTGAAACTCTTTTAAATAAAAGTGCATTGAAAAATGCAAAAAGTGCAGTACAAAAAAGTGTACTACAAAAAATACGAAAAGTGCATTACAAAGTAAGAAAAGTGCAAATCCGAAAAAATGCACTCTAAAGTAGGAAAAGTGTACTACAAACTAGAAAAAGTGCATTCGTTTTAGGATAAGACCTCGTTTCAGGATAAGGGTTCGTTTCATTTGAACCAAACTCTATATTTACTATGTAAAAATAAATAAATAAAATAAGATATCACATTATATTTACTTGATTAATTATATACTTTTGATTGAATAATTAATTTATTATTTATATTTTATAGTAGAAAAATCACCAATAATAAATTTTCTTTTTTGCTAATTATTGTATAGTATATATCAATTAAGTGTAGTGTAGTATGATATAAAATAATATTTGTCAAGTGTTATACATACTTTTTTTTTAAGAATACTTTATAATCTTGAAAATTAATGTTAAGAATATTTTTAGTAAATATGATTTTATATATTTATACTATACATCCATAGGTGATAAGAGATGACTTGTCCCGATTCAAGGTTTTTAGCTCATTTTCTCTTGACATATCCCGTAAACAAGTACTATTTTTCGTACAATATCGCCCCCCATTTTAAGAAATCCTGGGTCCACCACGACCTATCATTTCATCAAGTAGAAGCTTGGCATCATCTTCCATCCCCAAACGACACAACCCATCAATCAAACAATTGTAAGACAAAACATTCGGAGAAAATCTTGCATCCTTTCCTTTTGCATCAAGCAGAGGCCACTCTATACAGCCACCATCAATTAGAGTATATGACAGTGTGCTTGGCTTGCAATTCTTCTTAGCAGTGGGCCACTTATCACTTAACATCACGCGGTGCAACTCAAGGGCTGTGGTGACATTCCCAGTCTTACATAAGCCATTGATTATAGTATTGTATGTGACGATATCAGGAGGGCATCCCAACCGAGATATCTTTGAAAGCATACCTACAGCTTCAACCAGTTTCCGCTCCAAACACAATCCTTTGACTAATGAACCGAAACAAAAGATATCTGGGCGATATCCATTCTTCAAAATGAGGCCAAAAGCAGAAAACACAACGCTCCCTAGTTTCATACTAGAATAGCAATTGAGCAGCATATTCAAGATGATGAGATTTGATCTCAATCCCAGAACGCCAAAAACATGAAGCCTCTTGTAGAAGGATATGGGGACAGAGAAATGCTGCGACTTAACTAGAGCGCTGAATAGTCTTCCGAACCATGAAATTGGGGGTGGAGGTCTCATGTAAAGCATCTCTTTGAAGAAGTAATGGGCTTCACTAATGTCGATTTTGCCCGATTTACAATCAATGTTGAGGAATTTGTGGAGTGGACTCCTTCTAGCATTACAGGAAACAAGTGAAGAGAGCATTTTTGTGTTGCCTCTCCTAGACATTGTTTGCAGGTAGAGAAAGAGAATCTCCGAGAGCACTGGAAAGCTGTAAACTTTGGAAGAAGTTCATTCAGCATGTATTCAAATTTCCATATTCGAAGAACTCGTAGAAATAAATGAACGCGAGGAATAGTAAACATTTACCAAGTGAAATAGAGCAAGGGGAGGGCGGTAGAAGAATCGACTGCTGAGGCCTGACGGTGGCGGTGCAAGGAGAGGGCGGCGCGTGTTGTGGATTGAGAAAGAGTTATTTTTCCCCTGCCTGAGAATTGGGAATAATGGTTTGAATTTGACTACACTAAAGATTTTAAAATTTTGAGATAAGAAAATGAATAATAAATAAATTCAAAAGGTGGTTATAATTGTAGATTGTGTGTTTATGAAGTATGTTTACTTTAAAAGTTAAAAAATAATTTTAAAAAAGCTTATGTTAAAATGTAATTTTTGACAAAAAAAATCGCTAAATATGAAAGTATCATAATTTTTTAACATACAATAAGTCAATAACCGAGCTCAAAAAAAATAAGTCAATAACCAATAAGTGATAGACAAGAAAGATAAAAGGGAAGAAAAGCTTCCCATTTGTATTCTAATGATATAGGTTAAAAATAATAATTTAGAAAATTAAAATCTAATAAAAAATTAATAAATTTTAATAAAAATATAATTAAATTTAAATAAATATAATTTTAAAATAAATTATCATTTTTAACCTCTTAACCTATGTCTTTAGGATATAGGTTAGGAAATCGATACCCTAATTTCAAGGTATAAATATATACGAAGGTTTCTCATTAAAAAAACGTGAGTTCCTAAACGTGCCAACTTTTTTGCAAATGATATTATGATTTGCACCCAATCTATATGACATAGAAACAATTGAAAAACTAGGAATTTGATTACGAAATTTTAAATTTGGACATCTTATAATATTTAGGCTTACCCAGAATTTTATAAATTTTACGATGGTGAATGAAATACCCTTTCAATCTAAAAAAAATAAGAAACACTAGTTACACCCGTAATACCATGTACGACTACAATTCGATATTTTATAGACATTATAATTATGATATTAATAAATAAATAAAAAAATTAATATAAAATTTAATATAACTAATTTCTTTATCTTTCATATTTTATTATATCTTATTTATTAAGTTAACTATTATTTTTTTAAATTCTTATTTCTTCCAGATTTGAATATATATATTTTTATTCATATTTTATCTTCTTTTTTTAATTACATATCTATGAAATATCATCAAGAAAAAAGAGAAATATAATTATTTTATCTTAATAATATATCTTCAATCTCAAAATTAAATTTAACCATTTATATTGATTAAAAAAATTATAAAATTCTATAGTAATAAAATTACTTATTTTAAAGCTTATATTATATTTTTATTTATAAATATAATGTCTATAAACATAATCGAGTCTAATATTTGAGACTTTTTCTTCAAATATTTCAACTTTGACGAATTCCTTAAATATATAGTTATAAATATCCTATTTATAATGTCGTTATTTTTAATTAAATTTCGAATTTAAGAATAATTTTTCACATAAATAAATAGAAAAGAATTTAAATGAAAAGGCTAAATTAATATAAATAAAAATTAATTTTTAAATGTAAGGTGGGTCCAAAATTAACGTGGTGGCTCAAAAAAGTATAACTTTAATATATAGTTATAGATAGATTTTACTAAAAATTATTTTTCTTATAATTTTTCTATCTTATAAGAATTTGATAGATTTTTACTAGAAAAATTAAGAAAAATATCTATAATAGATAGATAGAGATAGATAGATATCCGATTTTGAGAAACAATATTTATATTTTTTTTAAATTACCTTGACCGAGGAACAATATTTTTTGAGTGTACGGGTCATAAAGATTATATCAAATATTATAATTTTCCTATCTTATAAGATTTTGATAGATTTTTACTAAAAAAAATAAGAAAATATCTATAAAAGATAGATGGTAGATAGATATCCGATTTTGAGAAACAATATTATTGGAACAATATTTTTTGAGTGTACGGGTCATAAAGATTATTGGAATGAGATAGAAATAAAAAAAGAAATAATAAGAATGGAAAATAAAGTTTTTTAAATATGGGGCGGGACCAGAATCGTTCTGGTGGCTTGAAAAGGGACAACTTTAATATATAGTTATAGATTATTGACACGATGTTTGAAAATATAGAGGGGAGAAAAACACGGTCTTTGGGTTAATTTAGGCCTTTGTGCACCCCCAAATTTGTGTTGTGCATTTTCATATGGGCGGATTCGTAACCTGCACATAAAAATCGGATTTTGGAAAAACCATGAGCGGGTTCAGAACCCGTACAAAAATTAACACCCGATTCGATAAAAAATCGGTCTTACTGGACAGGTTCTCGTCCCGCGCAACAAAATGAACAGTCATATATGCGGGTTGAAATACCGCACACAATTTTTTGAAAAACGGTGCTCTTGCGCGGTTTCGAAACCCGCACAAGAGCACCGTTTTCACGCCGATAAACTTCGCTTATTTTACGGGTTCCATGGGTTTTTACTATTCACTTTTCAATTGTTAATTCATACCACGAAACTAGAGAGCATATACGACAAAGTGCATTTTACTTATCCTGAGATGTCGATTTCGAGTAGAGGCACCACAGAGACGTATCGTTTAGCGGGTCATCATATATATTCGTCGGAGTCATCCTCTTCCGTGGGCCATGTTTCTCTTCCCGATAATGAATTGGTTAGTACATATTGAATCCTAAAATTATAATATAACATTTGTTTAGTTTATATTTTGCAATTTCTTTGGTTAAATTCAAATTTATCGATTTTAGTTTAGGTTGAAACTTGAAATATAATTATTGGTCGACTACTAGTCTCGTGTCTAATTTGGAGTATAAACTTGAAATTGAATTCGTAAATGATGACGATTGATAACTTTATCTATATATATACTAAAGTAGTCATTTTTTGACACGGTCGGCCTCACATTCATTTTGCCTACGTGTCGCCTCCATATTCAATTCGTCTATGTGGAGCCTTCATTCTTATCGCATTCCTATAGCTCGTGTCTTGCTCTTAACGATGAAGGTCTTCATAATTAATGTACTTCTCTTAGAGTCGATCTAGCTACGTACGTTCCGTATGGAGAGTCGATCTAACGATGAAGGTCTTCATAATTGATGTTTTGAAGGAGAAAACGATTCATTATTTTTAAAAAAAGGAACTACCCTACTGTATGATGTCATCTAGTTTTACATAGTTTGCATGAGCATTTAGGATTAGATTTTCTCCTTTTCTAGCTTAGGTTTTGGTTTTTTGTGTTGATTTTCGTATTATTCGTAGAATGGAGGTGTAACACCCCTATTTTACAACATTGGGTATTACCGCCAGTGACCTCAGACTTTACCGTCCAAAGTCACCCAAGGTTTTAGAATGATATAGAACAATTAAAATGCGGAATAAAACATATTACATAATTAGAAAAGGTGCTCCCGAGGGAGACTTAGTTCTTACAAAACATCTTACATTGGTTCAAACATAAAGTTGTCCAGAATTAAAATGCGAAACCTGATTGTCCTTGAAACGTAATAAAACTAAAGCAAAATGATGGAAAGATACATCTTGAAATCCTTGTTCTTCCTTCCTCTTCACTTCACTTCACGCCTTGATGGGGTTCCTAGATTCTGACATAATTCGCGAGGGGCGATAGAATGCCAGGCAAAAATGCGGAAAAGAAGAATTAGTCTAAGAGACTAAGCAAGCGGGAAGGGAACTTCCCGAAGGTATTTTGGGAATTTTCAAATATTATTGAAAGAGGTATTAAGGTTGTGTTTACGATGGGTTATATAATGAAACTTGTTGATGTGGAGCTTTGAGATTCGAGGGAGAGTATATCTTTGGTCAAAGATAACTCGATGATGCAATAGAAGAACTACTAGATTGTAGACTTCTTTTTGGATTTCGAAAGAATGTTGGGAACGTTCACTAAATCATACAAGTGAAAACCTCTCGCGCCCTGAGCGGACCGAGAGCCGGATCGATCATTTGAGACCGGTCCGGTTTTGGTGTCTTAAGTGTGCATTCGCACTTATCTTATATAGTGACGAAAATATATTCGACTTTATTAATAATTTTTAATAGAGAGTTGTGGGACACGGATATTCCGAGCCACCCGAAGGAGAACCATCAATTCTCCGGCACTTAGCTAGAGTGCCGCACAATCCCTCCTTATAATCGGAGCGGATGGAGATCATGATCCCGAAAGTCGTATGGACGTACGACTTAGTAAGGTTATATAGAGGCGTCGGCTATCCCGCACCCCTTTCTAGTTTATTCAAAGTAAATCTTTGAGCGAGACCACAAGCAGTCAAGTTAATAACCACACTAGAATATATAATCCTTTTACAAGAATATAAAGCAACTATACTAACCATGGGTCGTTATATCTAGCATTCGATATTTCCTAGGTTCATTTAATTACTTAGGCATACCAGTTGTTCCCAACATCGAAAAATATCATGTAGACGGATAGAAAATGACACAAGGGAAATTCCACTTGTCTTAGCGTAACGAGTTCTAGCAAACGAGCCTTGACGAAACTTATGCGATTCCCTACTATGAGCGAGGATTCCGACCTATTGATACGGAAATTTTCGAAAAGGCTCAAAATCATGATTTTCTTTCTAAGATTTGGATTATCTCTTATAATATTTTATAAGAGAGAAAGAGATTCTAAATTATTAAAATAATAATTTAGAAAGTTATTTCACTTAAATAATAATATTCCTTTATTATTATTTTGGGATTTGTAATATCCTTACTATTCCGTAAAATCTTTATTAAAATAATTAGTAGAATAATTATTAAAAATTATCCTTTTTACTTATTCATGACAATAAAATATTACTTTTAAATCTCCCATTTATTCTAGGATGGAACTTATAATTTTAACTACCTTACCTAATATACTTTATTAATAATATTTCTTTAATAGAAAAGTATTTACCTACATAATCTCTTTTTAAATAAAATTGTCATGCATATACTCCTTTATAAGGAAGTTTCTATAATTAGGAGTTTCTAAATTTCCTTATAAGGTAATTTTTCTAGATTTAGGTTAATCTTATTTTATATTTATACTTTGTTATTATAATATTATAGTTTATAAAAATAATATCTTCTTTATGCTTAGAAGATTTCTTCCATGCAAGTTATCCTTATGCTATAATAACCTCCTAGAATATTTGTAATGTCTTACTTGATATTTTATCCTAGAAATTATGTCTTATGCAAATATCTCTACTCCTAGTGATTATAAAAATATACTTTCCTTATAGATGACTTAGTAATATTTCCATTAATAATACTATATTCTATAACTAAAAATCCCATGCTATCATATATTTGTTCTTATAATATCCTAATAATAACTCATATGTTAATAATATCTTATTTATCATATCTTAATAATAGATGATATTTTGTAATAACTCTCATATATAAAAATATGCTAAAGTTCATATTTTTATTGAATAAATATTTATTTTTTGTAATTTTATTTATTCACACAATTTTATAAATCCTATATCTTTTATAGGTTAGGCCATGCAACAACTTTTATTAACTTAAGGAATTTGTTAACTTCATATAAAAATGGTAATGGTTTTATTTACTAAACCTTTTTATTTCTAAGATCATATAGTATGATTTTATCTTTTAGTTTAAAGCATGCATAATAACTTTTAAAATTCCTATTTGATCAAAGATGACAATAATAATTATTATCTTGTATGCTATAATTATTTTATAAAGTCCACTATTTATATTATGAAAGAGGCATGCATAATAACTTTTAAAGTTCTTAGTGGATCTAAAGTGGAATATTACTAACTATAGACTTTGCATGCTACAATTATTTTATAACCTCTATTTATAATTTATATGACCATGCATGTAATAAAATCCATGATTTTATTTATTTGTTTTTATTTAGCTTAAGTTACCATAGTAACTCTAGATTATTTCTAGTTTTCCAACTAACAAGATCTTTTTACATAATATATTTATTCCTTTTTTATTCTAGCTTTTCATAAAAATATATTCACAAAAATATAAATACTTAGATAAAATATTAAGATTAGAAATTATACTTTCACTATTCTGTAATTACAGAACAATGGAGAAGAGGCAGAGGAGGAGGCTGGCGGGGCAGGCGGCGCGGCCAGGGGACGCCGGCGAGGACAGGCGGCGGCGTGAGGAGGGCGGCGGCGTCCGGCGGTGGTGCTCCGGTGAGGGGGTGGTGGTCCGACGGTCCAAAGAGAAGAGGAGGAGGAGGTTGAATGGTGTTTTGTGGTGGTTTCTATGGATTTTGAATGGAGAATTTGAACTTGATAAATGCTGATTTTTGGAAGATTGAAGGTGCTCTTGTTAGTAGAGAGTGTAAAAGCTTGAATGAGAGCTTGGGAGGGGGTATTTGTAGACAAGTTGGGTGAAGCTCTCAATCCATGGCTATGGTGGATGGACCAATGGAGGAGAAAGAGATGCTCATGCATTGGTCAAGAGTGTGTTTCTTCCATGGTGATGAGAAGTGAGGTCACAAGTAATGGTCAACAAGCAAGAGGGAGGTGAGAATGGCATGCAATGGCCAAATTCCATTCAACGTACAATCAATCAGACAATGTCTGATGTTGTCTTTTGAAGGAGGAGAGTTTATTTGATATAAGAGGAAAAAGGTTGGGCTAAGTGAACAAGAAATTGTAATGGTCTAGCGGGATTTGGTGAGGGGCGTGTGAGGTTGGAGTGCAAGAGATCTCGGGTTCAAATCCCGGCTCTTGCATTCTTTTTGCAAGGCTTGTAAACTAATTTCCTAGGCCTTTTGTATAATCTATTTTATGAAATAAATAAGTTTCTTATTTTTATCTAATGCTCTTTTTATTAATTTACCTTACTTATTAATTTATACCCCTTGAATTATTTTATTGCATTTTTGTCTATTTTAATTCTCTTGATAAACTCTTTCAAAAGAAAAAAAATAATAGAAGTTAATTTGGTTTTCTAGAAATTAGAGGAATAAAATAATTGATAATAAATATTATAAAAAGAACTTGGAATATCGCCGATATTACAATAGTACCCCCTTAAATAAGTTTCGTCCCCGAAACTTAGAGAAAATAGGGCGGTACCACGATGTAGAGACAAAAGCAATTACAACTCACGACTTGTGAGAATGCTATGGGGTCTAGTACCCCCTTAAAAAGGATTACGCTAGTGGTGTTCACGAAGACATTAACTCTGGAAAACGCCTCTGTATGTCTTGCTCGGTTTCCCAGATTTCCCACGTTGTACCTTCGTTGCCATCTTTGGACCAAAGTACACGGACTAAAGGTACTTCTTTGTTGCGTAATTGCTTGACTCGGTGCTCTACAATCTTGATTGGTCTCTCTTCGTAAGTGCCATTCGACTGGATTTCGACATCGTCGAAGTTGATCACGTGTGATTCGTCGGGCACATACTTCCTTAAGAGTGACACATGGAACACATTGTGTACAGGGTGAGCAGAGGGTGGTAAAGCAACTCGATAGGCCAGATTGCCAACTCTCTCAAGGATTTCGAAGGGTCCTACATAGCGAGGGTTGAGCTTGCCTCGCTTCCCAAAGCGGAAAACGCCCTTTGAAGGAGATACTTTGACAAACACCTTGTCTCCTTCTGTAAACTCAATGTTCCTCCTTTTTAGATCTGCATATGATTTCTGTCGACTCTGGGCGGTCAACATTCTCTGACAGATGAGGGCGACTTCGGAGGCAGTTTGCTCTATTAGGTCAGGACCTAAGAGAATCTTGTCGGCGTTATCGTCCCAACAAAGCGGGGAACGATATTTCCGGCCGTATAGGGCTTCGAAGGGAGCCATCTTGATGGAGGAATGCCAGCTATTGTTATAGGTGAATTCTATGAGATGCAAGCTGTCATCCCAGCTTGTTGTGCGATCGAGCACACACGCCCGAAGCATGTCCTCAAGAGTTTGGATGGTCCTTTCTGATTGACCATCAGTTTGAGGATGAAAAGTTGTGCTGAATTTCAGTTCTGTGCCCATGGCCCTGTGTAATTCTTGCCAGAAAGAGGCCATGAAGCGACCGTCTCGATCAGAGATGATCGTTTTTGGGGTCCCATGGAGGCGGACTATTTCCTTGACGAAAATTGTTGCTAGCTTTGGAGCTTTCCACTTCTTTTGAATGGGGATGAAGTGGGCGCTCTTGGTGAGTCGATCCACGATGACCCAGATAGAATCCTTCTGCTTTTGGGTCTTGGGCAGATCGGTCACAAAATCCATTGCGATATCTTCCCATTTCCATTCTGGCACGGAAGGGGATTGCAACTTTCCTCCTGGTCTTCGATGTTCGATCTTTACTTTCTGGCAGACCAAGCACTTAGATACGAACTCTGCGACATCTTGTTTCAGATTTGGCCACCAGAAATTTCTGCGTACATCCTTGTACATTTTACTTGCTCCTGGGTGTACTGAGTAGGCAGATGAGTGGGCTTCCTTTAAAATGATCTTTCGGAGCTCGTCCACTGCTGGCACGCAAATTCGGTTTTGAAACCATAGCGAACCGTCATCTTGGATAACGAACCCTGGTGCCTTGCCTTCTTGTACCTCGCCGCTTATCCTAATCAGCATGATGTCCTCGGTCTGCTTCTCTTTAATCTCCGTCAACAAATCGGATTGGATTTCCAAAGTGTTGAGACAACCCTGTTGTCTTTCGAACCAAACCTCAATGCCTTCTCTGATCAGTTCTTGTTGCAGCTTTGGCAGGGCTATTAGCATTGCGATCAAGCCCTCTTGTTGTGTCTTACGACTGAGAGCGTCTGCTACGACATTAGCCTTGCCCGGATGGTAGAGCAGCTCGATGTCGTAGTCCTTCAATAGAGGATTATTTTTGGGCCCGAGTTGGTTTTATTTTTGGGATATCTTTTAGCATAAGTTTTAGGACTTTTATAAAACTACTTGGGGCTTAAGTTAGAGGATTATTATGCATTATTATTATTCTAATTTCAAGTAGAGAGAGAGAGAGACAATTTCTAGGATTTTAGTTTTACGCTCTTTCAAGTTGGGATGTTTGCACTTTTGGATCTACTTTTGTTTCTTCAATTGAATCTCTAGTAAGTTTCTCTTTCAATTATTGTTATTATTCTTATTCCATGTTTCATTTAATTATTTTGATCATGAATTTAATTATGCTAGGCTAAACTCTATAGTTCTAGGGTTTGGTTGATCCCAACGATGTGAAGCGGATTAGATTCAATACCTTTTGCTTGATTTGAGTTGGAAAACTAATATGATTTGATTCTAGGGGCTTAATCTAATATGTTTAAACATGTTAGAGTGTTGTTTAGGTTGCGCATCGAGAGGTGGTGGTCTAAGTGAGTAAACAAAATAGAGAGAACACATCGAGAGGTGGTTCTATCTATTTGGAAAAACTAGAATTGAAATTGAGATTAGTTTAATTGTCATAGAACTCCTAGGTGATTGAGTCAAGGTTGATCCATCACGAGAGTGGGGCAAATTTGGTTTACCATCTAGATTTCTAAGTGCTTAAAAGATTTCTATCGGTTTTGTTTCGTCACGAGAGTGGGTTCTTAATTTGATAGAAGTATGTTGACTGATCAAGATAGGCGCAACCCACCATCTAAGCAAAATATGTTCCACCACAACCCAATACTCTTCGCGAGTATATGTTGCTCACTAAGCAAAATAAATGATTACTTCATAATCATTTTATTTTGCTTAGGAATTGGTTTCTAGAATTTACTAAAATAGAAATAATTCTCGTGATTCGATCCTGATCTACTACTACAATAGATCTTGTATTCTTGCGAGTGTGTGGGAAACCATCACAACACTGTACTAGTTCGAAAACCGCCCATAAATAGGTTTAATCCTGGTGGGTGGGTTTGGACACTGTTGAAAAGAAAGGTTGAGATGAAAAATAGGCAGGTTGTGAACCTGCCCATGTTTTAGATAGGTGAAAATGAGCTTTGCAAATTAACATTCAAAATGAGCTCTATTTAATGGTCGGGTTATGTGACTGATGAAGTTTATTGGTCATTTGACTAATGAAGTTTTATTGTTCAAGCAATTTGAATAAATGGTCATTTGAAAATAAACAAATAATCCCTAATCGAAAATTCCCAAAATAAACAATCCAAAAGCGTCCTAAACATAAACAAACAATCCAAATCGTCAACATAAACAAAAAATCCAAATCGTCAACATAAGCAAACAATCGAAATTGTCAACATAAGTAAACAATCAAAATCGTCAACATAAGAAAACAATCGAAATCATCAACATAAGCAAACATAAACAAACAATCCAAAAACAACCCTAAATAATCGATATAATCCCATCTATGAGTCCGCTCTTGTGCCATCCTCGATGACTCCCCTCATTCCCAAATGGATGGGATGTGTTGTCTGCTATCTGCCGACCTCGACGACTCTGTGGACCTCTGTGATGCTCGACTTAAAGGGGAGCAGCCAGTGTATCGTCCAGCGCACAGAGACTGTACTAGTGATCTACATCAATCTGAACACCCTCCTCCTTGACCGAACGCACATATGCCATGTTCAGCTAGTGACGCTATAGTATAAAGCGACAAATGCAATTAGACATAATATAAAACACAATTAAAAAGTAATAAGAATTAATATACACTCGTCCTATGAAAATCGACAACCGAAAGAGGGGCTCGAACATTGTGTGGTTGAACGGGTGTCGTCGGACTCACATACGGATGCGAGATCTATAAGAACCAGTCTAGGTACTCGTCGTCGATTTCCAACAGAGCGACAACACGTGGCGACGTGAGGATGAATGGAAAAATGTGGTCCTGAACGCTACCCCCACCCGTAATATTCGTCGTTGAAGTGTAGGAAGTAGGTAGCCCGACCCCTAAATGACACTAGAGGATGAGAGACGCGTGGTACAATGATGTCCAAAGGTCGACTCTAACCTCGTCCTCACTGTCGCACGTATCTATCGAGCATGTACGGCTCATAGATGTCCATGAAGCGGATGGTGCCCCGATACCTCGACATCAGATACCGGACATCCAACTCAACCCGAGGATAGAGGTCCGACAAACCTAAAATATAAATAAATGACATCGCGAAACAAAAATGCACAATGAACGATTCATTACACTAATATAAGAAGGGATGCGTACATCCTCCGGGCGGTACGAGTCGAGGATGCGACGATAGTAGATCGACGTCTGGTCCGTTTATAAGAGTGTACTATTTATCCGATAGCGATGGGCTCTCCTCGCATCGTCCTCTGCTCCCAACAACGGGTTCGAGTTGCCAGGGAGACGAAATACATCCATATCCACATCTATGACACCGCGAAAAAGTAATATTAGTTCACTTTATGAAGCTTTCGACAAATCGATATTTCAATAAAACAACCAATACATGTAGAAGATAGGCGCAACCCACCATCTAAACCACCCCGCGTCGTGAAACCTCCCCAAGACGGCAGTAAAGATATGCCAACGTGCCAGTGCCCCACGCGGTCTCTACAACCCGACCCTAATCCTCAAACAATGGCAACAGAAGAACATCTAAGTTGTTCGTGGATTTGTCAACGAAAAAGTTGGTGGACATAGCATGCCACAGAAAACCAGCAACTATGAACTCGGGCGGGTCGTCAAAAGCCATCATCGTCCGTACATGCTTAAAGAACTTGCGATTGTGGAGACGGTCCTTCCCAAGACCGCTGAGGAAGTCAGGCTCCCCGGGTAATAGATAGTCCACTCTCGTGTCGAACATGTACTCAACCAAATATGTGCACTCGAATAGTGTGAACATATGAGCTACCTCATGCCCATCGATCGGCAAACCCAAGATGACATCGACATCGTGGAGTGTAATAGTGATCTCGTTCCACGGAAAGTGAAAGTTGTTGGTCTCGGGATGCCAAAACTCAACGAAAGCAAATATCAAGGCATGGTCGATATTTCAGAAATCGAAGTCCAACAGCTCTGTCAGACCAGTCTGTCGAATGATCCACAACCACGAACCCTCAGCAGCATCAACGTCGGACGAAGAAATGTGAGTCCTCTTGATAGCTTGCATTTTGGAGCATCTTAGGACATGCATTTAGCATCTTAGTTTAGTATGTTATCATGTATTTGTCATGTGTTTTATAGTACTTTTAGTTTAAGTTTCCGTTATAGATGTCTACACGCGTATCTTTATGCTTGTCAGGTACTTTGGAAAAGTTCGAGCTTCATTTGGACGCGTTTGGATAGATGGCGGAATCAAGACTTCAGTCTAGGAGGCAACGGGACCGGAAAAGAAGAATTTGAGAGCCAAAAAGAAGGAACCACACAATCAAGGCCAAGGTCGTGCACTAAGGTGCACGGTCGTGCAAGACGGTGTTGCGAATCTTCGGATCATGCGATTATGGCGCACAATCATGGGCCCCGGTTCAGAGCCAGGGTCCTGCGTGCCAAACGCATGGTCGTGCGTAACCATGGCACAGGTCGTGCACCTACCAAGGCACAGCTCGTGCGCTGTTCAAGGTCGTGCGGCACCCTCGGCTTGGGTTGTGTGTCTTCACGCACGATCGTGCGTCTTCAGCCTAAGGTCGTGCGTTGCATTGTCTAAGGTCGTGCGCCATGGCGCACGACACACGTCGTTGGTCGTGCGCCCCTCTAGGTCGGGTTTTTGGGCCGCCTCTCTTATCTTATCCCTAGAATAAATACTTTCCTTTGTTTTTAGATTAGGAGTTAGAGTTTTTACCCTCTTTTCTATTACTTGAGAGACAAGTTTAGAGAGATCTAGTTGGAGATTTTAAGACTTTGTTGAATTTGAGTTTGGATTTGCTGGATTTTAATCAAGTTTTTTTATTGCTTCAATCCGGTATGTTTATTCTCATTATTGAATTGATTTCCTCTCTCTCCATGTCTAGCTAAACCCTAAATTCTAAGATTGGGGTGAACCCAATGATATGTTGTAATACCCGTAGTTTTTATGGATAGTTTTGGAAAGATTTCGGGCATCTTTCTAAGACCCGTTCAATCAATTTCAATACGCGTTCCGATCGTATTAATGGAAATTGTTCCTAGAAATTAAAGGTGACAGAATAAAATCATTGGAACTGATTTTATTAACCTATATAACTTTTAGGATCACTTCCATTAAAGAAGTACATATATCGGGTGAGATCTGCTTAATTAATTATGTACCTGTTAAGGTTATACTGTGAAACGGAAGCTTTAAAATTAAAAGTAGTAAGATAAAATCATTCGAGTAGATTTTATTAGTCTACATAATTTTTAAGACCGTTTCTACAAAAAGAGTATTATAATCCGGGTATATATTTTACCGTTCGAACGCAAGTCCCGTTCCAATCTGGCTATACTCTTACCGATTAAGTGGAGGCCTATCCACTTTTATTCTTGCAAGTTACGTTTTTTATCACAGCTTGATGCCCAAGTACAACTTTATGCCCACGTTCAAATTTCTTATATATACATATATCCCTCTGTTTGATTTTCCTCTACAAGCAATTCAAAGTTCATCAATTTGGTTTCCAAATTGATTTCAGAGAAAGGCAGAGAGTTGGGCCCTTTGCCCATCTCGTTCTTCCTTTTCAAATTCCCCCTCTGTTCAAATATATTACTATATGTCTATATATATCTCCCTTCGTTCACCTTCTTCTTTGCCTCGGCTTTTTCGTGAGCTTCGAGCTCTGCTCGTTCAACCACCAGCCACGTATCACTTAGCCACCACACCGTCCTCCTGGTCATGCCGTCATGCCGGACCGCCCAGCCAGCCCAACCTAAGAGCTTCTGTGCAGCCCGCACCTCACGCACCAGTCGCGTGAACAGCCGTCGAACGTCGCCGTAACCATTTTCGGAGTTTTCGTTGAACCTCTCAGAGCCGTTACGCTGCCCGTCGTTGACGCCGTTAGGATCGTGACGTTGCCACGACGCCATAGGATCAATCCGTTCTCGAAACCGACGTCTCGAAGTTTCATAACGTCAACGTTTGGTAATGAACTTTCGACCCCTTTATAGGTTTCGTTGGTCCATATGAAATTATGAGAATTTAATACCACGTACGTATGATATAAATGAACAGTTTTCATTTATAAGAAAGTATCAAAAACAAGACGTTATGCTATCAAAATCTTAGCCTAAGTAACGACGTTATAAAGATTATATATAACTTTTTTTATATATAAGAAAAATACGTCGTTACGCTGCTCGTTTTCAAGAAGACATTAAAAATTGAATAAACAATTAAGGAGTTTATTCATATGTCTTTTTGAATGTTGTATACTTTTTCTTACCAGGAAAGCTATAAGGATTCAGCTTTATTGCCTTGATCGGACTTGAGCTCACTTTTCAAGGCAAGTGGGTGGTTCACCCTTTTCTGAACTCGATATCTTTAAACTCTGTTTTAGATATCATTTTTGGAATAATCGATAATCAGGAACCTCTGTTCCATTATCATCTCTATGTTGGGAATACTTGCTTGCTAAATAAATGAATTAGGTTTACTTACTGCTTAGATTTAACGACTGTTCGTTATTCATATTATTCGTACTACTAGTACTATTTAGGGCCGTTGATTGTGCTCTTATTTGTTCAAGAGTCTCCTTTGAGATCTCTTTGATGTGGATAGGTTTTAGAACTAGGGATCTCGGGGATATGCCTTGAGAGTCTTTCTATAACATGTGTTGGGAGGTATACTTTGGTATCCGTATCCGACACTGGTCATGACCTACTTTCTCAACAATTATTGAGAAAGTGAAGCACCTTTGAGTGCTTATTATTTTGTCGTTATAAGTCTCATTGGTTGAGCATCGACATTTGAAAATCTAAACCTGTAATGCAAGGTTTTATAACTAATAAAAGACTAGTGCCTCGGGCATAGTAATGATAATCTGCAGGGTGGTTTCCACTCTGGCTCCTCGCTATGAAAGTTTTCATTTCTCACTCTGGAGCTATCCAACGTGAGGGTGGTTATGGAACTGATTAGTCAATGGATGCACATTTTGAAAGTAAATGCTTGTTTAATAATATACCCAACAAATATCCAAACACATTATCTTTCTTAGGAACTACTTTTGGTGGTTTCCTATTTTCTAAGAAAGCCTTTAATCGGTTTACCACATATCAGATTATTGTCATCGTATTCTCTGTAGTCCTTTGGACTATTATACCTTTACCCATTTGAATTCGGGTTATGGTATTAAAACGTCTTGACCTTGCTTTTGTGAACCAAAACACATTCTCCCATTTGCTTAGTCTCTTCGAAGACTAATACCCTTGCTTCTTCCCGGTTTCGTCCGGCTGGTATTTCTGTCTTCTATGGAAATACCAGGTTTTAGGAAGAAGACTGAAGAAGTTCACGCTTGAAGATCATGGAAGGAATGAAAGGAAAGGAAGGGAAGAAGAAAGGAAGAAAGCTTTGGAAGACGTGCTGTCTCCACACAGGCGTTTCCAGGATTTTGAAAGTAAGTCCAGAAACAATGATTCCTGTTTTATATATTCCGTTGTAAACTCTTGTAACCACATTTATGAATATAAGACAATCTGTTTTATCAGATTATGTTGTTTAAACATGTCTTTATTCATTTTCGGTCACTTAAGCCTCAACGATCTTGGACGGAAAGTCCGAGTCCGCCGGCGGTAACATCCCATTATAAGTGGATAAAATTGGGGTGTTACATATGAGGGTAGACTAATCCATAAAATTGCACAATTTGTTGTTTGAAGCTTTGTTTGATTCAATCCTAGATGCTTTATGCCTTAGTAACTATTATGAATGGGAACTTGTCAAAGTTTGAGACTAAAAGATAATAACTTTGATAAGTAGTAAGACAGGGAATTGAAATTGAAAGATACTTTTTCCTGTTGGAACCCTGGGATTTGAACCTGAGTTTTCTTTATTGCGAAAATGTTTTGAATTCTCTTGTGGAATAACAATTGTCATAGAAACCTTAAGGTTGGGTTGAATTAGCAAGTCACAAAAGCAGATGTTGATTCAATTTAATCTTAAATTCTAAGTGCTCAAAGGTCTAGATTTTAATTTACAAGTCACGAAAGTGGATGTTTAATTGAGTCTAGATACGCCTGTTAACATTTGAAGGAATTTAGTGGATACATTAGACAATTGCCTTCAAACAAAGTTAAAATTAAGATTGTGCAATCATCCTTTATAGTCTACTAAAGTATTGTTGAGGGGATCCTTGATCTTAGAAGCCTTTCTCTCATTGATTTCTCTCATATTTACTTGTTTATTTGTCATAGTTAGTTTCATAGCTAAAATCAGAAAACAATCTTTTCTTATATTTATGACTTGTTCTACTGATTTGATTACAATTGATACTACTTAGTCCCAGAGTTTGACACCTTGATATTACAACCGATCTCGTACACTTGCGATGGAGGATTTGGCCCACTAAGTTTTTTAGCGTCGTTTTCGGGGATTATAGTTAGTATTGGTTGTTCCTCACAACCAGTGGACTAGGTCTGTATTTCTTTTTAATTTTGTTTCTTTTGTTTGTGATTTCAAATTGTTCTCTAGTTCATGCGAAAAGCCCTGAACGCTCAACCACCCAACGATTTTGATCCTGAAATTGAGCGTACTTTCCGTAGAAGACTGAGAGAGCAATGTGCAATCCAAGCTATGGGTGATCAAAACCAAGATGCTCAGGCCTTGCATAATGCCTATGTTGCTGATCTAGAAGCCCAACTGGTGGCTACTAAAAATCAATTGGCTACGGTGACCAAAAACCAAGTGCTCCAAGAGCAAGGACGAGGCCCACCAAATCTAGCTGAATACATGAGGCCAACTCAACATGGGCCTATTTCTGGTGTTGTCTATCCGGAGGTGCAAGCTCGTTAGTTTGAATTGAAGCCCTCCTTGATCAACATGGTTCAACAAAATCAATTTGGAGGTCTTCCATCTAAAACTCCTCATCAGGACCTCACTACTTTCATTGAGCTCATGGACACTGTCAAAGTCCTTGATGTCCTAGATGACACACTCAGGATGAGAGCCTTCTCATTCTCTTTAAGGGACAAGGCCAAGACATGGTTCAAGACTCTTCCTCAAAACTCCATAAAAACATGGGATGAGTTAGCCTCAGCCTTCTTGAACAAATATTTCCCACCTAAGAAGACTTTTGAGATGAGGCAGCAAATTAGTAATTTCAAGATGAAAGATGGAGAGTCTTAATTTGAAGTTTGGGAGAGATTCAAGGAGCTTCTTGTGTTATGCCCTCATCATGGGCAATCTAAGGTGGCGCTTCTTGATATCTTCTATAATGCAATTGATAGTGTAACTCGTCTACTAATTGACACCTCATTTGGAGGTGGCCTGTCTAATCTGCAAACAGACAAGGCATGGGATTTGATTGAAAGAACTGAATTGCACTCCCATAACTATTCTGATGTTCGCTCCACATCTAGTGCCAAGAAAGCCTCTGGGATGTATGAAGTTGATGCCAATACTCAATTGAGAGATCAAGTTGATTTTCTTACTCAAAAGGTGAAGCAGATGGAAATAGTTGCAGCTGCAGGAAAGCTCGTTGGTCCTACATCATCAAGCTCAGTGGTAAATTATCAATTTTGTGGAGCAAGTGATCACACAATATCAGCTTGTCATTTGTATGCTTCTCAACGTGAGCCATAGGAAGGAGAAGTTAGCTCTAACTACAATCGAGATGTAAGGAATGACCCATACTCCAATACTTACAACCCCGGTTGGAGGAATCACCCAAACTTCTCCTATGGAAATATTCAAGCACAACAAAGACAACCACCTGGGTTTCAACCAAAAGCTCCTCAACCACAAACTGCTCCTCCTGTGCCACAACCTCAACAATGAACAATGGAGCTTCTACTTGAGCAACTTATGGCAGGTCAAAAAGCAAGCCAGTCCTTTCAACATGAGGTGATCAATCTCAGAGCTACAAGATATGAAAAAGCAACAAAAGTTGTTTGAGCAATAATTAGCTCCACAAGCCTTGAATGCTCCAAGACCCAGTGTTCAATTGTCTGTACAGCCTAAAGCTAACCCAAGAGGTCAAGTGAATGTTGTATCTCTAAGAAGTGAAAGAGAGCTTGACACTCCACCTATGACTCAAAAGGTGAAGGAGAATGAGTTACAAGAGAAAGAGGTTCTTGAGGAGTTAAAAGAAGATGAGAAGGAGCCTCCATATGTTCCTCCACCACCATACAAGCCACCTCTACCATTTCTTCGAAAAAGAGCTCAAGCCCAATTGGATCTATAATTTAGAAAATTTGTGGATGTGTTGAAGAAGCTCTACATCAACATTCCTTTCACGGATGCCTTGAAGCAAATGCCCTCTTATGTGAAGTTCTTGAAAGAGATCCTATCCAACAAGAGGAAGATTGATAAATGTAAATTTGTGTCTCTAAGCAAAGAGTGTAGTGCCCTTATCCAAAACAAGCTCCCTCCCAAACTTGAAGATCCAGGTAACTTTTCTATTCCTATTGTCTTTGGTAATACTACTTATGATGCATTATGTGATCTAGGAGCTAGTGTTAGTATTATTCCCTTATCTATCTGCAAAGAGTTAGCTTTGGGAGAACCTATAGGTATGACACTCTATATGGCGGATAGATCATTGGTTCACCCCATAGGAATCATTGAGGATGTACTTATTCGTATAGGTAAGTTTTTTATTCATGTGGATTTTATTATGCTTAATATTGATGATGATATGTCTGTCCCAGTCATCTTGGGAAGACCTTTTTAGCTATTGCAGGTAGCATGATTGATGTTAAGCAGGTGGTCTTCTCCTTCACAATAGGTGATGAGAAAATTGATTTAGTTTTTCTAAAGCTATTAAACAACCTTCTTATGAGGATGATGATTGCAGGATAGATGTCATAGACAGGGAAGCTCATGGATCATTGATGTTTGTGGTCTCTAAGGACCCATTGGAGCTTTGTGTGACTATTATTGAGGACCATCTGGAGAAAAGAGAGCTACTTGCTGATGTTGTTCACCCTTCTCAACAAGCTGTGGAGGCTAAAAGCCTCATAGTTAGTGATGGTGCTAAAGACATGAAGGGTAGAGATCCAAAGAAAAAGAAGAAGGATCAAGCAAAAAGTGAGGTCAAGAGTGGAGACAGGGTGATGCTATTCCATGAAAGGTCCAACATGCTTCCAGGGAGCAAAGGAACAAGATGGTATGGGCCATACATAGTGACTCGATTTTTACAAGGAGGAGGAGATGATCTTTGGCATACAAACTCGGGAAAATTCAAAGTACGAAGGCATAGGTTGAAGCTTGTAGTTGATCCTGATCCGGTTAGGGTGGGTACCAAAGACCCTCCTAACCCGAGTGCTTAAAAGAAGATGGAAGGTCAAGCTAATGGCCTTAAACAAGCGCTACTTGGGAAGCAACCCAATGTTAGTGTTTTCTTCTCTCTCTTGTATTTTCTACATTGAGGACAATGTAGATTTTAAGTTTGAGTGAGGGAAACAAGTTTTATGTTAGTTAGATTACATATAGTTGCATGCTAGGTTGCATTTTCATGTTTAAGTTTTTAGCATTTGTCTTTGCGAAAAAAACAGAAAAATGCTAAACATACAAAAAAAATCATGCATTTTAGGTGCTATTAAATCCTTTTTTTTTTGAAAAACCCCTTGTCCTCTTAATTATTCTTTGCATAACTCTACATCTCCATGACATGCTTGAATTGTCGAAACCTCTATATATTAGCATAATTGTGGATTTGTATGTTTTGCATATAATTGAATGAGCACATGTTATCTTTTGAGATTTTAAGATTATGTTGAAGTTCTAGACATGTTTTACCTTGTGAGATCATATTTTTAGCTTTTCTAGGACTAATTGTCCTCTCTTACATTTCTTGAGTGTCTCACTTTGACTTGCTACTCTAGAACTTGCGTTTAGATATCTATTTTGAAGCTGTTTCCATGAGTCTTGCATATGACATTAAAGTGATAGAGGCATTATTTTTCATTAAATTATATATTTCCCTATCCAACCTACATATTAATCCTTCTTTTTGAAGCCTTTGTTAGCCTTAATAGCCTTTCTTTTTGAGCTCCACAAAATTAAATCCCGATCCTGATGAGCTTGAACCTTCTGGAGAATAAGAATCTTTGTTGGATTTGTTTTGTGAAGTTTGAGTGAGTTGGGGAGTTGAGAAGAAGAATGAGATTGGTGGATGAGTTGAAGAAAAAAATTGAAGTAAAGGAAATGAATTTTAAGAATGAAGAATGGTTTGAGTTTGATAAAAAAAAGTGCAAGTAAAGAAAAAGTTTCAAAAACCATGAAAAGAATGGGTTGAAAAGGAAAAAATGAAAAAGAAGTGTGAGAAAAGAAAGAAAGAAGTGGAGTATGAATGAAAGGTTTGGAAAGAAAATGAGCAAAAAGAGTTGGTTTGTTGGTGTTTGTAACACCCCTATTTTGCAACACTGGGTATTACCGCCAGTGACTTCGGATTTTACCGTCCGAAGTCACACAATCCTTTAAATAATTTAATTAAATGTAATTAAAGATGAAATTGACTAAAAGCGGAATTTTTTTCCATTGATAAGAACTTTTGTTTATTACATTGAGAGTCGTTTTACAAATGATGTAGCAGCGGAAAGTAAAGCCCATTTAAAAAGGGTTAAAAAGACGTATTTAAAAATTCAAGTATGTTTCTCCAAGACAACTCATATGATGATGATTTGCTTGGTTAAAATAGAAGAGTTGGTGCACTATCTTCTGAATGCTTTGCTCTTTGAAAATTCCTTCCTTCCTTCAACGTCGTCTTGCCTCGACCTTCTATCCTTGTATAATGCTTCTCGAATCTTCTAGCCTTTGTCTTTAAGCTTTGGTGGGGACTTCCTTGAGTCTGGCATAAGTCGCGAAGGGCGAGAAATGCCAGGAAAAAATGCGGAAAAGCGGAATTAGTCTAAGGAGACTAAGCAAGCGAGAATGGAAATTCTCAAGGGTATTATGGTAATTTATAATATTCGAGAGATATTATCGGGATGTGTTTTTGAGGTATAGGTCTTTATATGGGGCTTATCGGGACGGAGAAGGGTGTATCTCGAGAGGAGATAACTCGTTAATGGAGAGAAGAACTACGAGATTGTAGACTTCTTAGAATAGAAAGTATGTTGGGAACGTTTATTAATTCATACAAGTTTTGAAAACCTCTCGCGCCCTTGTCGGACCTCAGCCAACCTCATCTTATTCGGTGCTCCAAATAGGGAAGGTGGCCCGAAGGCGCTTAAGTACCTGCCCACCTTAGACAAGCCCGAATAAGCATTTAGATTGGAAAGACGATCTTTTCAAGAACTAGGAGCCGGGCGGTCTTTCCACGTTGTACTACTCCGACCCGGTTTTGGTTTCTTTTAATTGTGCTTTGGCACTTATCTTATATCGTGATAAGACTTTCACTTACGTTAACTTGTTTTAAGAGTGTGGGGGGCCCTGCATAGGCCAAGACCATTAACAGGAACAAAGTTTCGACACTTAGCTAGAGTGCAAGCATCCCTCCGTTGCGTAGGAGCGGACATGGATCATGATCGAAAGTCGTAATTTAGGCATGGTGTCAATACGACTTAGTTGGTTATATAGAGGTGTCGGGTTAGTCCCGCACCTCTCACTATTTCATCCAAACCGAGCTCTAAACGAGATCGTAAACAATCAAGGTCACAAATTAAACAAGACTAGCATAATAGTCCTATCAAATATCTAATTAACAGAATAACGATAACAATGGGATTATTATTTCTAACAATCGATATTCCTGGATTCGTTTATTATTAGCAAACAAGTTGTTCCCAACATCGAGAAATTTCACGAAACGAATTATTAAGGCTACAAGGAGAAATTCCACTTGCCTTAGCTTTTACGATTGTGTACGAACGAAAGAATGGAAATCGTTGTCTTTAATCGGGACAGAGGCTCGACCTATCGACATGAGAGGTACGAACAAACTTTAATAATAATTTATTTAATTCTTCTAAAGTTTTAATTATCTCTTATATTCTTTTTATAAGAGAATTAATTACTAAATTATTATAATAATAATTTAGGTGGTGGTGAATAAAATAATAATATTCCTTATTATTATTTCATATTTGTGATATCCTTGTATTTCTTATAGATTCTTTATTTCAATTTAATTATTATAAGCCTTTGAAAGTAAAGATTTAATATTATTCACATTATTAAAATACTTATTAACTTAAAGTTAACATTCCTTTTTAGATTAATTTATTATTCTTTTATTATAATTTAAGCAAGGTGATAACTATATAAATCTATTAAAATATAGTTTCCATATCTATATGAAATATTGATTATAAAAACTATTCTTATCATGTGAAAAGTCCAAAATGCCCTTGTCATAATATTTATTTATCTAACTCCTCATATATTCTTTATTTTCCCTTATGATTATCTTTTATCCAACTTAGGCTCCGTTCGGCAACACTTATCTAGATACTTATAAGTACCAAGTTACTTATATGAAAAAAATAAGCTTCGTTTTATGTGTTCGGCAAAATTTCCTTATTTTAAATAAGTTACTTATATCCGATACTTATCTGCTCAAATAATAATCAGCCTCCCCCAACCTTATGTCAAATAAGCTAACTTTTCTACCAAAATATAAGTAAGCGGGACCCACATAATTTCCCAATTAAAATTTATTTTTTATTTTTTTACCCTTTATTAAGCCATTTTTAGAAATTTTACACCTATTGCTTAAAATATCAGCAATTCAGTTTACCAAACACATTTCAAATTATTTGGAAAATAAACAACTCATATCAGTATCCCATATCAGCTTTCAGGATCAACATCAACAACCATAAGTATCAACATCAACATTAGCATCAACACCGATAAGTACCGATTTGCTGAACGGAGCCTTAATCATATAATATCTTTTTAAGACATGTAACTACCTTATGATATAAAAGATATTAATACATCATATTGTATTATACTTATTTCTAGTACTTCCCTTATATAGTAGAATCCTAATCAATCAATATATCATACTTTCCATATATGAAAGGTAACAATAAAATTTTATTATTTTATTTAAATGATTTCGCATGTCTTAGAATAGTATTTTATAAAATAGGAGCATGGGACTATTTATTTATATCTATATTTATTAATAATATCTTTAGTAGTCTTTGACTTAATCATATAAATTATCTTATGATAAGAATACCTTATCCATAATACATATAAGTTTATAATATAATTTTGAAAGACATGTGAGTATTTTTCTATTAATAAAGTCTTAAACTAATAAATTCTTTTTATCTTACTCTATTTCTTTAATCATTTAAATAAAATACAACCAAATTAATATATTTTTAAGTTTCAGCATTTATATGCTCAAAAACACTATTATAATCCTTACAATTTATTAGGATTTAGTTTATAATTTATAAAATTTATTTTCTCTTGAATATTAAGCATGCATGTTTATTTTCATTAAAATTATTGTAGAAGCATTTAAATTTGAAAAGTAAAATCTGATTTAATTAGATAGTTGGGCCCAAAATTAATAGACCAAGGTTAATTAGGATTACCCAAAATAATTAGGCCCATCTCTCCTTCATCTTGCTCCTTCTTCTATTTTTTAAAAAAAAAGGGGAACCAGAGAGATAATCTGGAGGAACGACGATCGACTGCAGGCGAGCACCACCGGCGGTTCTGGGCGGCTCCGGCTGCAAGGGTGGCGGCGCACGCGGCTGGGGCGGTGCCCTGGCTGGTGGTCGACGGTGGTGGGCAGCCAAGGGAGAGACACTAGGGTTTTATGTGTATTTTTAACAAAAAAAATCATATTTGGAAAAAAAATTAATGTGGGATTTTTGGACTTGAATTTGGACGAAATTGAGATGGAGAAGGAGAGGAATTGGTTGTGTGATCTCCCTCTTGCTCTTACCCATTTTTATAGTAGAAGAAGGGGATCTCTCAATCCTCCACCATGGATTTTGACCATTACAATAGAATGAAGGGGAGGATGATTAGTGAGATTTGTGTTAGTTTGAAGATGACATAGGATGATGGTGGGTTTAGAGGTTCTTAGAAGGAACAATGGTGATTGAAAGAAGAATGGCACATGCCTTGGATGTACGTTAAATCAATCAGGCACATATCAGACTTCTTTGAAGAAGAAAAAGAATTGGTAGAGTTTAAAATTAAAAGAGTTGTGTTATGAGTAGTTAAGTTACAATGGCCTAGCGGTTTGGAGTATGTGTGTTATGAGCGAGATGCAAGAGGTTTCGGGTTCGAGTCCCGGCTCTTGCCCCACTTTAATATTCCTTTATAATATGTTCTTAATTTTATTTAAAATAAAATATTTAAACTCTCTTATATTAAGAGAAAAGGATTATTTAAATAAATACTCGACTTGCTCAATATATCTAATTAATTTCTTAATTTCCATTGTAGTAAATTTTTATAACCTCTTATAATATAATATGAGATTATAAAAATTATTAAATTCTTTTTATGGTCCGAAGGATAAGAATTGGATTTTGTAGATTAAGGAAAAGAGAAGAAGAAATTAAGGGATAAGAAGGACAAGGTTAAGGAAGAAGGAGAGTTTAAGGGAAAGAGTAAAAAGATAACATGAAAGAATTGTATTCATCTTCAATAATACATATACAGAGTTGGAGATAGCCCTTTATAGGCTTTTGCTAGAAATTACACCATTAGCCCAATATATTTTCTAATTACAATATTTTCCCTATCATTACATTACTCCCCCCTATAAAGAGCTTTGTCCTCAAAGCTTGTTCACACTAAAAGGTTGAACATATAACTAGTGCATAGGATCCTGAAATCGTATGCTTCAATTCCAAATAAATGTTCTCCAACCAAAATGAAGAATGTGCAGCACTTTCTCACAAGCTTGTGCTCACTTGACTGTGCAATCTCCTAGCCTTGTCATCAAATTGATTTTGTTGCTGATGGAATATGGGATGATTACATGGACATACAAAGAGGGTTTCGGTGTGAGAATTTAGGGGTTGTCACATGCCCAGACCAAAGCTCCTACAACTTCAAGCAATTTGAAAAAGTTCAACTGAGAGGTGCACACTACTACTGGAGATTGAAGGTGGAATTGTTTTTGGTCACTTGCTGATTTGAGAGCCATTGCCTCTCTTTACTTTCAACCTCCCAAAGCATTAGCATATGCTTTTTAAACTTTGTCTTAGTTCAGCAAATACTCCTTATGTTGTCACAAGGGCCAAGTAACATGAAACAAAATAATCTACTCAATCTTCCAAGATCCCAAATCAACCTAATGAATTTCTGACATGACTTGATAACAACCAGTACAAAAATCTTGCAAAACTGATCACAGCGGGCAATCCCTGGATCAAAGACCTTAACAACGCTTGACTTGAGATCGACAATTTGCACATATTGGCCATCACAAATACCCAAGACACCATCAATTTCAACAAGATTCCAGCTATTAGTACCTCCTGGGTCAAAAACTCCATTATTAAAGTTGAACCTTCTAGGAGTCATTTCCTTAAACAGTTGATATGCACTAGAATTTCTTAAAGAACCCACTGAATTTGTTCTAAGTAGAACACCACTGTTGAACCCTTTAGTATTCATTTCATCAAGCAGTTGTTGGGCTAATGAAACTTGTAAGAAACCCATTGAATTTGGCCAAAAACCATCTATCCTAATATCAACCGGTTCACTGTTTTTGATCATAGTCTCAGAAAAAATGGAACTTACCTTGAAATAATTGTGATGGTTTTGAACTTCTTGTGCATAGTCAATATCTAAGCTTGAGATTTCACTTCCCTCTGGCGGTTTTCCTAGGGTGTGCTGGTCCGATTGCTGTTTCTCAGAACTCGCTTCACGATTCAAATGCCATATAATTTTCTTAATTGGAGTTTTATCGAACACCTGGTGTTCGTTATCCACCTTTTCAAAAGAAGTGTCGTTCCATTCTAGTTTTGAATTCACCAACTCACTGCTTGAAGTTTTGACTCCTTCTATCTTGAATTCCAATTCCGAGTTGTCAGATTCCTTAATGGGTGAACCAAGGATTTCACGATGTTTGCACCAATCTTGGCTATCTTCAAAGGCATCCCGAAATGAATTGATTCTCGAATCGTCTGGGGTTGAATTCTGCCCTTCCTTTGCGGTAATTTCCTGCCCATCGCCAGCCAATTGACCCACATCTTGCTCAATACTCGTGTTCTTCTGAAGGTTTTCAATCCGGAGCTGATAGTCGTCAAATTTCTGGCTCGAATCTTTCATGAAATCCCGTGTTGAATTCATGAAAGATTGACTCATGGCCATGAATTGATTGATCTATTGAAGTTGAATTTCCGTCTTGCGCACCGATTCCTCTAGAGATTTCATTCTCGTTCCTTCCACCAATTTAAGAACGACTCGTCAAATTCCGACGCAGAATTCGTAGGCTCTGATACCAATTTGTCATGATCTGAAGGATAAGAATTGGATTTTGTAGGATTAAGGAAAAGAGAAGAAGAGATTAAGGGATAAGAAGGACAAGGTTAAGGAAGAAGGAGAGTTTAAGGGAAAGAGTAAAAAGATAACAGGAAATAATTGTATTCATCTTCAATAATACGTATACAGAGTTGGAGATAGCCCTTTATAGGCTTTTGCTAGAAATTACACCATTAGCCCAATATATTTCCTAATTACAATATTTTCCCTATCATTACAATTCTCTATTTTAGAGAAAAAAAATTATTGGAATAAATACCCGTTTTATTATCTTTAGAATTTAGCAGATATTACAGTGTTGATGAAGCTTGATTCCTATTTTTCAGATTTAGCACCACATAGCCAAATATATTCCCTACATTAATCTTCTCACCTTGGCCACATTACAACCCATCAAAAGATCTCTTGATTTTTGTTGTATGCAATCTCCATAGCGGTGGAGATTTAGAACATTGATGCAAGCATATGGTAGTTTAGCGGTCTTAGTTGAGAATTGAGTGAAACACTATACCCTAAACACTTAAGTGAGAGAGACAAACACATTTACCTAGTAAGGTTTAGAATGAATGCATTCTCTTGGTCTTTTTGATATCCTAAAGCATGTGCATAGATTTCAATTGTTAAACTACAACTTTTTTTTTTATTAATGCTTAACTTCATTTGAGGTGGATACTTGAATTGCATTGTCCTGTGGGAATGTGGGGTGTTGAGTTTATTTCTTGCTTGAGGACAAGCAAGGTTCAAGTTTGGGGGATTTTGATAGCTTGCATTTTAGAACATCTTAGGACATGCATTTAACATCTTAGTTTAGTATGTTTTCTTGCATTTGTCTTGTGTTTTATAGTACTTTTAGTTTAAGTTTCCGTTGTAGATGTCTACACGCGTATCTTTATGCTTTTCAGGTACTTTGGAGAAGTTTGAGCTTCATTTGGACGCGTTTGGATACATGGCAGAATCAAGACTTCAGTCTAGGAGGCAACGAGACCGGAAAAGAACAATTCGAGAGCCAAAAAGAAGGAACCACACGATCAAGGCCAAGGTCGTGCACTAAGGTGCACGGTCATGCAAGACAGTCTTGCGAATCTTCAGATCGTGCACTTATGGCGCACGATCGTGCGCCCCGGTTCAGAGAACGACCAAGGTCGTGCATGCCAAACGCACGGTCGTGCGTCACCATGGCACGGGTCGTGCGCCTACCAAGGCACAGCTCATGCGCTGTTCAAGGTAGTGCGGCACCCTCGGCTCGGGTCGTGCGTCCTCACGCACGATCGTACATCTTCAGCCCAAGGTCGTGTGTTGCATTGTTTAAGGTCGTGCACCATGGAGCACGACACGCGTCATTGGTCGTGCGCCCCTCTAGGTCGGGTTTTTGGGCCGCCTCTCCTATCTTATCCCTAGTATAAATACTTTCCTTTGTTTTTTTATTAGAAGTTCGAGTTCTTACCGTATTTTCTATTACTTGATAGACAAGTTTAGAGAGATCTAGTTGGAGATTTGAAGACTTTGTTGAATTTGAGTTTGAATTTGGGGTTTTTTATCAAATTTGTTTGTTGCTTCAATTCGGTATGTTTATTCTCTTTATTGAATTGATTTTCTCTCTATGTCTAGCTAAACCCTAAATTTTAAGTTTGGGGTGAACCCAATGATGTAAAGGTAGACTAATCCATAAAATTATACAATCTGTTGTTTGAAGCTTTGTTTGATTCAATCCTAGATGCTTTATGCCCTAGTAACTATTATGAATGGGAAATTGTCAAAGTTTGAGACTGAAAGGTAATAACTTTAATAAGTAGTAAGACATGGAATTGAGATTGAAAGGTACTTTTTCCTGTTGGAACCCTAGGATTTGAACCTGAGTTTTCTTTATTGCGAAAGTGTTTTGAATTCTCTTGTGGAATAACAATTATCGTAGAAACATTAAGGTTGGGTTGAGTTAGCAAGTCACAAAAGAGAATGTTGATTCAATATAATCTTAAATTCTAAGTCACGAAAGTGGATGTTTAATTAAGTCTAGATACGTTTGTTAACATTCGAAAGAATTTAGTGAATACATTAGACAATTGCCTTCAAACAAAGTCAAAATTAAGATTGTGCAATCATCCTTTATTGTCTACTGAAGCATTGTTGAGAGGATCCTTGATCTTAGAAGCCTTTCTCTCATTGATTTCTCTCATATTTACTTGTTTATTTGTCATAGTTAGTTTCATAGCTAAAATCACAAAACAATCTTTTCTTACTTTTATGACTTCGTCTATTGATTTGACTACAACTGATACTACTTAGTCCCAGAGTTTGACACCTTGGTATTACAACCGATCCCGTACATTTGCGGGATAGGATTTGGCGTATCACCTCCATCTGGAAAACTCCTTCGGTCTACTCTGACACACAACACGTCTAACATATCTGTCAAACTCGGTCCTCCACAAACCGTGTGTCCTCCAAATCATGTCCACGATGTGTCCCTCAAAACACCGTAACAAATATGGGTCCCCAAGCCCATACGATGTCTGCTTCGGGAAGTTGCCATGCGGGGGATGAGCCTCTACCGTCGCAATAGAATCAACAAGCAGCTCCTCCAGATGAGTCTGAGTCGGGTCGGAGAGAAAAGGATCAGAAAGCAGAGGGTTGGAGCCGAAGGATGCGATAATGACGACGACGGCTCGGTCGGGGGGGCTCATCCGGGAAGTCACCTTGTGGAGGATGAGCCTCTGCCGTTGCAACAGAATTAACAGACAGGTCCTCCAGATGAGTCTGAGTCGGGTTGTAGAGAAAAGGATCAAAAAGAGAAGGGTCGAAGCACGAAGGATGCAACGATGACGATGACGATGACGATGACGACTCGGTTGGGGTGGCCTCATCCCTAAACGAAATGTCATGAACGTCACGTACTAGCTGCTCGACTTCACTACATGGGGTGCTAGAATGACCCATATCACGTACTGGCTCAAAGGTCGATTCTTCATGTCGCCTCTTGCGATCGAAAGCCGTGATTTACCGCATATCGATATGTCTACTGCCACATGTAGACCATCGTATGTGTGCTACTACATCTTGTTATTTAATATATTATTAATTATTTAATTACTTTTCATCATTTCTTTAATTTTACTCAAACTAATCCTAATTTTTATTATTTCTATGTAAGATTATTACTATATAAAATATAATTTCTAATCCAATAAATATATTATTTCTACGGTACGATTTCTAATTTCTTCAATATAATATAATTTCTAATCTAATAAATATATTATTTCTAAGGTATGATTTTTAATTTCTATAATATAATTTTTAATCTAAGAAATTATATAATTCAATATAATATAATATCTATAGAGATGTCTATAGTGCGATTTGTAATTAACTACATTTTATAACATAAAGAACAATTTCTAATAATTTGCTATTTTAGTATGCATTTGATATATATTTCGCTAAATAAAATATTTTTAACATGAATTCTCAAAATAAAATATAAACTATCAATATAAATCGATATATACGATATATTCAAAATATGTTTTAAAAAATACCTCATGAGTCGGTCTCCTCTGACGCTCTGGACGACCCGGATCTGCATCCTCCGTCACAGTCAAGTCGTTCGGCCCCACTCTCTCCTCCATCGGCGTCTCCATTCTCCTCTCCCACCATCGACACTACCTCTCCCCCCACCGTCTCCGCCGGCGCCACCTCTAGTGTTAACGTCGCTCTACCAACCGCCATCGCTTCTCCCTCCTCGCTCCTCACCACCGTACCTTCATTTAATCTCACAGATATTTCTTGTGCGGTACTCGGAACCATTGACGACGGTTGTGCGGGGCCGAAACCCGCCGCCGATGGCTATGCAGGGCCAGAACTGGTTGGGATTTAGGCGCTTGAAGCCCCTTCCGTTCCACCCATCTCCGTCGCCGACGTCGCTCTCTTCTCCTCTCTCACTCGTTCGCTCGACGATGAATTTGACATTTGGAAGACGACATCGTCTTCGTGACTAACATATAAGGACGTTGTGAAACCCGCACAAAAAACGACCTAAATTGTGCGGGTTAAAAACTCGCACAAGGTCCTTGTATGTGCGGGTTTGCAATCCGCCTAGGACAACACTATTTCTAGCCAATTGAACCGGGTTTTTTTTATCATGGGCGGGTTTTGGATCCGCACAATTGGAACCAGGTTTTAATAAAAATACATGTGCAGGTTAAAAATCCGCACATATTGAAGTGCACATCAGAAAAAAAGAGTGCACAAAATTTTACGTTAATTTAATCCAAACATGGGATAAAAATTTCCTATTTGACGGTAACAAAGACTGGCCATTAGGGCTCGGCAAATTCTGGTCCAGACCGGATTTTTTGGACCGGACTGAGGGTATACCAATCCGGTCCTTGGTCCATGAATTTTAAAATTCCGGTTTCGGTCTATTTCCTATCCGGACCGACTTTTTTAAAAATAAAAATAAAAATCTGTATACATAAATAATCATATGTTATAAATTTTACTTTTTATTATTTACGTTTCACTTTTATGTATATATTTTATAACATTATATTTTTTTCATAAATAATACATAAATTTTCTCAGTAAAAACATAATTTTTCTTTAAAAAATATTGATTTAAAAAAATGATATCCTGGTCTGAAAGTGGACCGAGATCGGATCGGACCGGGAAAATCCGGTCCAATCCTTAGTCCAAAGATTTAGGAAACTTGGTCCTGGTTTAGGACCGTTGCCCACTAGTGGCCATATATGGATCATGGATGCATGACTGTAAAGGTAAAAAAAACAAATTTGATTTAAAAAGAAAAGTGAATATTCATTAAAGATTTGGTTTAAGTCGTAGCTCTACATAGACATGTTAATCGGTTCGATCCAAGTTCAGGTCGGGTCGAGTCATTTCAGATTCGGGTTAAGTTAGGTTCGGATTGTTATAGGTTACATGTCAATTGGATTGGGTCGTTGTGAATTTTCGAACGGATCGAGTCAAGAATATCAAAAGTTATATAATTATTAAAATATTATTTTAGATAAATAATAATATTTAATAATAAAATATTAATTTAATATATTTAAAATAATAAAATATGTTATAATTTGAAAATAATATTTATCTATTCTGCAAGTAGAATAAATCAAGTCAATCCAACCGGTCATGTGTTTCAATTCTATCATGTCCGGGTCAATCGGATCCGGGTCTTTTTTTGACCCACTAATTTTAGGATCAGTGTTGAACCCTAAAATTTCGGGTTAGGTTATTAAGTCGGGTTAAATTTTGACAGCTCGAGCTCTACCTCCTTTCTTTTGGTGACGTTTATAATTTATTAAAATTTAAGAGTTAGAGAATAAAGTGTAATCTTATGTGTTTATTATTATGTGTATCGTATTGAAATTAAAAGCTTAGGGAATAAATCAACTTTTGAATTTAGATAACAATGTCTTATACGCATACATATATGAAATATTATATAATAATTTACTAATTAACTAACCAAATTAATTATTGATCCACTTAGTTAAACAAAAAAAAATCAAATCTAGATTTTGTTGTTTAGAAACTCTTAGAACTTGTAGAGCTTTGCTTGCATGAGTTTAGGCACTCTGATTTACCAACTGCATTTGTATCTGTGTGAAGAAGGTCAATTGAATGCTTGCTGAATTCTAAATAAGATCTTTTCCATCTCTGCTCTGGTAGATGAGTCTGTTTTGCGCTAAACTAAACTAACTGGCTAAATGCATACGTAGTTAAAGCTGTTTTTTCCTAACAATTTAGAAGCTGCTAAAAGTTAGTTAAAGATCATTTCATGACACTAGTTATAACACAAATTTAAAAGAAAGAAACCGATGGGTGATGCAACGAGCTATCTTGATTTGTTTTTTAGGAAACGGCTCAACCTGAAGAAAAACACATCATTGCAAGAAATTCAATTCCACACCATCATATTAAATCAGAAGTAAGAAAGAACATAACTTGATAACGATCAAGGAGCCCACTAACCAGATGATTCATTCATTCATTGCATTTCATAATCTAAGTTGATGCATTCCAATAGAGCCGATGTTGTGTTTGAGTTAGATGAAATCCTTCACCCTTGCACTTTCTTTCTCATGAGCAAAGCCACATATCAATGTACTGTATGTCACGGCATCGGGGGAGCAACCCTTGGCTTCCATTTCAACAAATAGATTGTGTGCATCCTCCAGCATCCCGGCTTTACAATATCCACGTATCAATACATTATAAGATCCCACATTGTCTGCGACTGGTGGGAACGCTAATTGACCACCCAACCTCAGATTGGTTTCGTTATCAACGTCGGAATCATTGTGGTGAAACTTGGGCAGCCTTTCTGTTATCCATTCAACAACGGTTTGACCCGACGTACTACGAGGACTATACAGGGCTCTTGGCTAACTTGAAACAAAAGACTTCGGTGCTTGATTATCAAACTGAATTTGAAGCCTTGTTGAATAAAGTAAATGGCTTGTCCGAAGCAACTCTGATCTCCCTTTTTAAAGCCGGACTGAAACAACCAGTGCGACGTGAATTGAATTTACGGAACCCGGCTACATTATCGCAGGCTTTCGCATTAACACGGGGATTAGCGGCGTCATACACTGAGACCACTTCGCCTTGGTTAGCAAATAAACGACCTTGGGTACCGAGTGGGTCTCGCCAAGGGACGCCGGCGCCAAAGACACCACCGGCGCAGAATTCAAGTACAACGCCGAACGCACCCCAACCATCTACTTCCAACGGTAATTACTCATCTCTTCCAATTCGTCGTCTTTCTATTGCTGAAGGTGATGAACACACTTAAAAGGGTTTATGTTGGAATTGTGATGAGAGGTACTCCCGGGGCCATCGTTGTAAGCCCCGCTTTTTGGCGCTATTAAGTTGTGAGGATAGTGATGAAGAGGACGAGGAAGATCTCTCGGACGAGCTGGCCGTGACGGGTGATATGTCAAGTCTTAATTCGATCGAGGGGCTCCCAAATCCGCGCTCATTGCGGCTATCTGGATCGATTAATGATGCACCGGTTCAAGTTCTGATTGATGGAGGTAGCACTCATAACTTTATTCACCCTGATTTGGCCGAAAAATTACAATTACCGATGTTGAAAATAGCACCTTTCCGTGTTTTTGTTGGCAACGGAGCTTATCTATTATGTTCGCATCAGTGCCCGACCAATAGTATTGTTCTGCAGGGTCATCTTTTCTCTATTGATCTCTTTGTACTGGCGGTGCATGGACCACAAGTTGTTCTCGGTGTGCAATGGCTACAAACTTTGGGCACTGTGTCCCATGATTATGCTAAGTTGACTATGCAGTTCTCCTGGAATGATAAACAAGTGTTTCTGAAAGGCGACCGGCAATCGCCGAAACCAATTTCTATGTCAGCACTTCACTCACTCAGCGCTTCTGATGGGATCATTGAATGCTTTGAGATCCTCAGCCTCTCTTCTGAAGCTACTTCTGATGCACTTGATTGGTCGCCGGATCTTGAGCCGGAAATCCGCAGTACACTTGAGCGGCGCCTCGCGGTTTTCACAATGCCGACGGGACTTCCCCCGCCTCGTACGTGGGATCATCATATTCACCTGCAGTCGGGATCTAAACCGGTCAACGTTCGTCCCTACAGATATCCGTACTTTCAGAAATCCGAGATTGAACGTCAAGTTAAGGCTATGCTGGAGCAGGGAATCATTCAGCACAGTACCAGTCCATTTTCCTCTCCGGCTCTTCTCGTCAAGAAGAAGGACGACAGTTTTCGCTTCTGCATCGATTATAGAGCCCTGAACAACATCACTGTTGCAGATAAGTTTCCTATTCCCACTGTTGATGAATTATTTGATAAATTGGGAAATGCGGTTATTTTTACTAAACTTGATCTGCGCTCAGGATATCATCATATTCGGATGCACTATTCCGATATCTATAAAACTGCTTTTCGCACACATGACGGCCACTTTGAATTTTTAGTTATGCCTTTCGGCCTGACTAATGCGTCGTCTACATTTCAGGCAGCTATGAATAACTTATTTGCTCAATATCTGCGCCAATTCGTAATTGTTTTTTTTAATGATATTCTGATATACAGTCCTTCTGTTGCTGCTCATGCTTCGCATCTTGATACAGTTCTGCAGATTCTTCAGGATAATCATTTTTATGTGAAGGGTTCGAAATGCTCTTTTGGCATTTCTAAAGTTGAGTATCTAGGGCATATTGTGACAGCTGGCCAACTTATAGCCGATCCGGCCAAATTGTCTGCCATGGCAGAATGGCCTCACAGATTTTTCAAAACAATTTATAGTTGAGACGGATGCCTCGGATGAAGGTGTAGGAGCTGTGCTTTTACAAGATGATCGACCTCTCTCCTTTTTCAGTAAGAAACTGGGCATTCGTCGTCGCGGGTCTTCCGCATATCACAGAGAACTGTTTGCAATCGTTTCCGCCGTTCAGAAATGGCGCTAGTATTTGTTAAGGCGGGAGTTTTTTATTCACAGCGATCAGAAGAGTCTGAAGGAACTTCTTACTCAGGTAATTCAGACCCCTGATCAACAGTTCTTCATTCGTAAGCTCATGGGCTACAAATTTCGCATCGAGTACAAGTCAAGTGCTAGTAATCGCGTCGTCGATGCGTTGTCTCGCTGCATGATTGATGATGAGGCTACTCTGCAGCAACTACTATCCTTTGTAGCACCACTGCCCGATATACTCCAGCGACTTCGTGCCGAAAATTCCGCCTTAGATAATATGCAGACATGGCATGCCGTTGCTGCTGTCGGCACGCTAGCCGCCCCTTTCCGGGTGCATAACGGCATTCTTTATTTTGGGCATCGCTTAGTGGTAGGCGTTGCTTCACCGCTTAAGGCCGATATTTGGACGGAGTTTCACTCCACGCCCAGCGCTGGACACCCGGGCGTCGACCGTACCTTTCGTCGCGTGGCGGAAGTCTTCTTTTGGAAAGGTATGCGAGCTGATGTTAAGCGTTTTGTGGATTCCTATTTGATATGTCAGTCGACCAAGTATAGCACCGCTAAGCCTGTCGGCTTAATTCAGCCTTTAACCGTTCCTCAGCAAGTTTGGGACGATGTGTCCATGGATTTCATTACGGGGTTACCTCCATCTCGAGGCCATACCACAATTCTGGTCGTGGTCGACAGACTGTCTAAGTACGCCCATTTCGGCGCCCTCGGCCCCTCTTTTGACGCACCACGTGTGGCATCGTTGTTTATTGGCATGGTCGTCAAACTCCATGGAATTCCGGCTACTATTGTGTCCGACAGGGACCCCATCTTTTGCAGCACTTTTTGGTCTGAATTGCACCACATGAGCGGCACCAAACTCCACCACAGGACGGCGTATCATCCGCAATCAGACGGTCAGACTGAAGTCAAAAACCGTAGTCTGGAGCAGTATTTGAGAGCCTTTACTCAGGGTCGGCCGTTGGTTTGATTTTTTACCATGGGCTGAGCTTGCCTTAAATTCCATTTATCATGAGGGATTGGGCATGTCTTCGTTCAAGGCTCTATATGAGCATGATGCGCCGCCTATAGCCCGTGTTACTATTCTGGTTGGACCACCGACCCCGACGTCGGAAGCCATGCGAGATAGGGAACAAGTTTTGAACCTGATCAGACTTAATTTGTCCAAAATGCAACTGCGTATGACTTCACAGGCTAACAAACACAGGAAAGACGTTGAGTTTCAGGTGGGGGACCGCGTCTTGTTGAAACTGCAACCTTGGTTTGGACTGCAAGCACCATTCATGTCCATCCTTTTCATGTCTTTAAATAAACTTTGGGCATCTTCAACTTTTTTCACATGAAAAAGGCCCTTCAACAAGGTAGTTATAGTCACACTGTTAGCAAAAATCCCCCCAGATTTCATATCTTTGTACAAATTTAAAGCATTTCCTATCTTCCCAATTCTGCAGTAACCATCCACAATTGTGCTATATGTAACAGTGTCAGGCAACTTGCCTCTCAAGTTCATCATTTTTAAAACCTCCATCGCTTCTTCTACCTTCCCTTTTTTGCATAGTGTATTTATCATAATGCTATAAGTCACCGCATCAGGAAGAATACCACGATCTATCATTTCAACAAGGAGAGACCTAGCATCTTCATCCATCCCCGAACGACACAACCCATCAATCAAACAACTGTAAGAGAAAACATTCGGAGAAAATCTTGCATCCTTTCCTTTTGCATTAACCAGAGGCCACTCAATACAACCACCATCAATCAGAGTATAAGAAACTGTGCTCTCTTTAGCAGCAATCACCTTACCCTGCACCATCTCTTGGTGCAGCTGTAGGGCTGTGGCGACATTTCCATTCTTACACATACCATCGATTACAGTAGTGTAAGTAACGATATTAGGAGGGCATCCAAACCGAGACATCTTTGAAAGCAAACCGACAGCTTCAACCAATTTCCTTTCCAAACACAAACCTTTGACTAATGAGGATAAAGAAACGATATTTGGGCGATAGCCATTCTTTAAAATGAGGCCCAAAGCAGAATACCCAAAAGACCCTAATTTCATGCTAGAATAGCAATTCAGCAAAACAGTCAAGATGAAGGGATTCGATCTTAATCCAAGTGCACCAGAAACATTCAGTCTATTGTAGAAAGATATGGCGACAGAGAAATGCTCACACTTGACTAGACCACCCAAGAGTGTTGTGAAGCATGAAATTGGAAGCGGAGGTGTCATCAAAAGCATCTCTTTGAAAACTTAAAGCTGTAAATTGGGGAAGGCAATTTTAGCATGTACGAACAAATTTTTCCATTTTCGAAAGTGAATGAACGCGAGTAAAAGTAAAGTGAGCATGTAACAAAATTTACCAAGTGAAATTGAGATTAACCTAGAAGGGGTTTATGCTTTGATGCACGAACGGAAGAGGGGGCGGTGCTTGTTATGAGAATTGAGATGAGAAGAGGAAGAGGTTTATGGGTTGCCAACTGTTTGGGCAATTGGGATTTGGGAGAGATGCTGAAATCTGGGAGAACCCGGAAAGGTTTCGAGCCGATACCTTTCGGATCAGAGCGGAGGATTTGCCCCGGTTTGCAAATGGGTTTGGCTATTTGAGTGGGCGTTGCCTGCACGAGTCTGTAGTAAGCAAGTAGCAAGACCAACATCAAAGGTGGGTCAGTGTATTTTTTTTTTTCTTTGATGTCTTGGGGGATGGGGATTATAAAAACAACACCAGACCACCCATTTGCTTCAAAGCCTATTATTCTAGGCAGAAAACTGAAAAACAATGGCAGTCAATAATGCAAAGCCTATTATCCTAGACAGAAAAAGAAGATCATTAGCCAGCCATCAAAGTATTCAGGTGAAACAGAAGAGCTCTCATTTGCTTCCAAAATCACACTCCCAGCTGTTATCCAACACTTCAAACAACTATCTTCAACCACTCAAACTAGCTACCGATGATTATACCGCCTTCAAAGCTGTTGATCATCGCGACAATTGGTTTGATTGCATTGCTATCAACCATCTCACTCTAACCCTTCAAAATCTAACCGGTAAACCCCTGCACATATTTGTATTGTCGCGGCAAATATTTACAATTTTCAACGCCTTGAAATGCTACTTGATTTCGTTTTGCAGGAAAGAAAAACAAGAAACTCGGCTATGAAGGATTGTTGGAGATGACGAGAAGTGTGGCAAGAGACCTTGATCCTGCACAGCAGCATATCCTTGCTAAATGCCCGTATATGCTTTATATAGCACACAAAGTAAACCCAAACACATCTCAGATACTAAGAAACTTAGACACTTCTAGTAAGACACCGCGAGTTGTCTTGAATGAAATTAAACAACTACTAGGGAAACAAGAAATCACGGAATTAGCAGTTACTTGGTGGAGCATTTGGCATCAACGAAACAAATTAACTTTCCAACAAGAACAGAACATTGGCATTGCAGATATGACAAGTTCTATTCGAAATCAAATAAAAAATTGGGAAATGGCAAGACACTGGATGGAAGATGAAGAACGCAATATGGCAAAACAACCGTACAGAAGGAACAAACGAAGTGAGAGGCCCAAAAGTTGGAAAAAACCAAGACAGGACCAACTTAAAATTAATTTTGATGCATCAAGACTCCATAATAACCATGCGACAGGGGGAATTGTAATCAGGAATCACTTGGGACAGATAATCGACCTGAAAATGTGTACCTTCGGCAAAACCTCTGCACTCAAGGCCGAAGCCCTTGCCTTTAGAGAGGCTATTTGGGAGGTGAGAAATAGGAATCTAAGAAACGTCGAAATCGAAGAAGATAATCTCCAGGTAATTAATGCGGTCAAAGGAGTTATTAAGTGTCCTTGGGAGATTGAATTAATAATCTCCGATTGTCTTGTCTCCATGGCTGGAGCACAAGATATTCGTATTTGTCATATTCCTAGGGAGTGTAATGCTGTGGCCGACAAAATTGCTAAATTGGGCCATAGTCACCCCGCCGAGTCCATAAAGGCTCATCCAGAACTTCAGGTTCTCATCCGAAAGGATGCTCTAGGACGCCCCCCGTAAGGGGTGCCTCCTAATCCTTACCTAATCAAAAAAAAAAAAATATTGATCATGTTCTTTCTGTCAAGAAAAACTTCAAATTTTAATCTGATAGATTTTGGTGCTTTTGTATAAATCTTATGCAGGTTTTTAGAAGGAAGCAAGTGTGCAGGAATGTGTATGAACCTATGCAAGTTCCCAACTCCAAAGTTCATCAAGACCTCCCTTGGAATGCCAGTTCCCTTAGTTCCAAGTACTATTTTCTTTTTCTGATAACAATACAAGAAGTAAAAAAATTCATTCACTGATTTCAACAACTAAATTCATTTTTATTGGAGGGCTCTGGAATTAAATCAATACTGAAATAGGAATTGGGAAGAGAGGTTTATACAAATTAACATCCATTGTTTTGTAATTGCTGAAGCATAGTTGTTGTAAATGAATTTTATGACAGATTTTGAAGATATGAGTTGCAAGATGATATTTGGAGAAGAGCCACCTTCACCTGATGAAGATCCTGCCTCAAGACAACCCTGTTACAAACTCTGTAATTTCCCTCTTCTGACTAGTTGGCAAATTTTAAGCAACATAAGATGAGTAGTGGAAAAAATTGAGGATAAAAAAAATGCAAATTCCTATCTTCTGACTAGTTGCTTTAATTTTGTCATTGTTGCAGGTGAAATCAATAGAAGGCACAATGATAAGAAGTGTTCCACCTAATTCCCTAAGAATATTTATATACCAGCAGCATATAATTTCCTTCTACATTAATAATCATTTGCAACATGATTAGTATCCCTGTAAAATTGCTATGTAAATGCAAATGTCACTTTCAATGGTCTTACAAATTTATATTCAAATGATCTTCACAAATTTATACTGTACGAATTCACCCTCGAATGTGCCTCCCACAATGCTTTGATGATAAAAAGGACAAAGCAGGATTAAGTTGTGGTGTCTTCTCTGCTTCCCCATAGGATACGCAAGCTGTTTGACCCACTTTTGCCAAATGAGGAAGCTCAAGCATTCCATCATGGATTCCTCCTCATTATTTTTCTTTTGAATATGTTTTAGTGCTGTTGGGCTAGTGGAGGGGCAAACAAGGAGGGAAATTTGTAATAGGAGGGGTCTATAGTTTTTCATCTTCAAATTAAGCATGTTTATCTTCAACAACATTCAAGCATGTTGAGAAATAGGAATTGTACATCATTCCATCTCATCTTAAGTTAGAGAAATGTTTATACAATAGCATTTGATTTCTTGATCTCAATTAACAAAATTAAGGGTCCATTTTTTTTTTTTGATAGGGTAAGGATTAGGGTTGCCACAAGTATTATTTAGACTCACCTGGAGCATTCACTAGATATGAGAACCGGTTACTAACCAATTCTAGTGAGAATTGGACAAACCCCCGTTCGTGGGTTTTGAAACGGTAATCTCGGGTACTATCCAAAAGGCTTAATTGTTGAACTAAATGACCGAAGGCAAACTAAGGGTCCATTTAATTGCAGCTTATTGATACGTAAACAAAAATAACTATTTTGGTGAATTATGAACGGAAATTTTCATCTGCTCTTGTAATACTTTATATTTGTGTGTCTAGAAGAGGGTAGGTGAGAGAGTGTTAAGAATTATATATTCCTACATCCAACAGTTTCGACTAAATGACTTGTATATAATTAAGCTTGTGCACTACTCTTGTAACACCTTCTTCTTACCTTAGAGGTACTGTTAGTAACCTCGATTAAGACTAAACCGAAGCTACTTAAGGATTTATACTGACTGAACAAACTAAAAATCCGAAAGTTGGATTCACTTAAATCAAAAGTATGAAAGTGGAAGACCATAAAGTGTTATAAAAGAACTTAATCTTTATTACTTGATAACTCAAACTTTACAAAGTTTAAGAAAACGCTATAGCGGAATAAATATAAATGGTCTTATAACAACATTAGCTTTTATGACAAGATGATAGAACAATCTTCAGTATGTAAACTTTTAGCTTCTTCTTTCCCAACATAGCTTTGTAGTGGCCCAACCATAAACTTCGCTCAAAGACAACTTCTGGAAACTTTTCTTCAACTTCTTGATCCACTTCTCAAATCAACCTCCAAGAAATACATGATGTATCGTATACAGCCAGTGGACACCAGCCGACCATGAAATTGAATAAAGTGGTCGGATTAGTCTAATGAAAGACTAAGCAAGTGGAGAAAATTGACTGGTTCCTATGGTAGTGACTAAACATATTGGCATCGTAATGCGAATAATAACCGATCGATGATCCAACAGTTAGCAATCCCATAGAGGATAAAAATGAGGCATGCATATTCAAGAGATAGGACACCCCCACTTGCGGTTCCTTTATGAAACATGAACAATTGTTGGGAACTTATATTAATCACATAATATTTTGAAAAGCCTCTGTTGACTAATCAAATTGACTTAATCAAAGTTTGATTATGAATCATTCATAACCGGGAGCAAGGATGGTTATAGAACGGACTAACCATGCATCCTAGTACATTAATGTGCCTAACGCACTTATCTTATATTACTTTCAAAAACTTTTCACAAACATGTTGGTAACTTTCAATCGGCTTAAACTGTCGAGAATCCACATGTACATGGTGACGTCAAGATGAGAGGGATTATTTCATCCATGATCATTGACCAACACCTAGTACCAATTGCACTTAGCTAGAGTGCATAAACACCTCCTTCAGCGTTGAGCGAGGCATGAGTCATGACCCGAATATTGGGATATGATAGCGAACTAAACCTCCCAATATAGATTGTGTTATAAAGAGGTCATCGGAGACTCGGCTCCTACCCCTGAAACTAACTTACTTTAAAACAATGTCTCAGCATGAGACAACTACAAAGACGTTTTTGGAGACTACGCTCCCATCTCTAAACTACTTTATTTCACAAAAAATGTCTCAACATGAGACAACATAAAAGGCCACACATAACGGACCTAAATCCAATTCTAGCGCGAAACTGAATAAACAACATGGTCACTATTTCTAACAAATATAACAACCAATCTAATTTTATTAAGCACACAAGTTGTTCCCAACACAAATATTAAATGGGATTCGATTCATCATATAATAACAATAATGCAAGAGAGAACCGTCCACTTGCCTTATACGAGATATCTCCTCTTAAAATGATTAGTTTCATCTCGAACGACGTGCATCCAAGACTCAAGCTCGGGTTCTACCGGAAAGAATAGAGAAATAAATTATAATCAATTTATTTCCGTTACAAGATTAAACACTTCAAATTATTATGTCCTTATAATAATTTGTCAAAAACTTGCTTGACTTAATCCGACTTTATAACTTAACCAATAGCAAGATTCGATAAATCACGCTTTACTAGATTTAATACGAAAATCAAAATTCAAATGATCTTATCCTAAAAATCATTATAACATATAAGTCAAGCTCGAAAGATGGAAATTACCTAGCAACACGTTTTTGGGATTTGCTTGCACGCAAATCGAGGTGGTTGTAATATCCGCTAAATTCTAAATAAAATAAAATGGATAATTATCCCTATAATTTTTTTTCTCTAAATTAGAGAATTTAATAATCTTTATAATCTCATATTACGTTATAAATGGTTATAAAAGTTTACTACAATGGAAAGTAAGAATTTAGTTAAAAATATTAAGCAAGTCGGGTATTTATTTAAATAGTTTATCTTAAAAAGAGAGTTTAATTATTTTTATAATTTACACAATAAATTATAAAAATGTGATAAAGGATTATGAAGGTATAAAAGTAATCAAATAAAAATAAGGCTTTTATAATTTTCAAAATTATTAAATAGTGGAGTGTACAAGACAAAAAATATAAGTACAAGGTAATTTAAATAAAAAGGAGTCAAGAGTCGGGACTTGAACCCGAGACCTCTCGCTCCTCTCATCACAAACAAACACTTCTCAAACCGCTAGGCTATTGTAATTCATCTATTCATAACCCCACTCTTTTAATAATAAACTTCCCTTTTCTTCTTCTTCTTTAAACAAGTCAAAGCAAGTCTGATTGTGAATTGACGTAAACAAGAAGTCAGCCTGCCTTCTCCATCTTTGCTTCAAAGACCACCCAAGACTTCATCATCTCTTGGTCATCATCCAACTAGCACACTCTCTACCATTCACCATCAACATCCTTCCTCTTCAATTGCCAATTCTCATTGCCATGGATCAAGGAAGCCTCAAATTTCACTATAAAAGGGGGTAGAATCAAGAGGAAAAATTGTCATGGATCAAGAGAAGCCTCAAATTTCACTTAAAAAGGGGGTAGAATCAAGAGGAAAAATCACACAACAATTACATCTCTTCCTTCTCTTCAATTTCGTCCAAATTCCATGTAAAAATTCAGATTACAAATTTCCCCCAAATTCTGATTTTTATCTTCAAAAATCCCACAAAAATCCCTTTCTCCATCTTGTGGCCACGGGACCACCGCCGGACCGCCCCTGCCTTCGGCCACCACCCACGCGCACCGCCACCACCCACTGGAGCTTGCCGCCGTCGTCCAACATGGCCAACAGAAGCTTCGTCGTTCCAGCCTAAGTGTCTCTCTGTCTGTACATGAAACAGGAAGAAGAAGCAAGTGCAAGTGGGCCTAATCCTAATTTTTTGGGTAATTTCTAATTAATCTTGAGCTAGAATTTTAAGCCCAAAACACTTATTAAAAATCAGTTGTGTACTTATTAATTTCTGAAGAAATTAAAAATCAGATTTATAAAATACAAATGCTTGTACATAGATCTTAATAAAAATAAACATGCTTGTAAGATTCAAGAGAAAATAAATTTTATAAATTATAAAATAAATCGTAATAAATTGTAAGGATTATAATAGTGTTTTTAGGCATGTAAATGATGAATTTAAAAGTATATTACTTGGTTGTATTTTTATTTTAATAAATAAATAAACAAGACCAAGTTGATGGAAAAATATTATCTTAAGATCGTTTTATTAAAGGAGAGAGTTGGCATGTCATTTAAAGTTAATAATAGATTTTATAATAATAACCTAAGTTAAATAAAAATATAAGATCTTGTTAGTTAGACAAGATAAACTCAAAGTATTATTTTCCTTGTACATGGATAAAATTATTATCATACATGTTATTTTTAATATAAAATAGATCTTATGACATGAGTTTTCTTAAATAAAATAATGGACTTTTCATCATTATTTATATATACATGGATAATAAGATATTTATATATTAAATATACTAGATTTAAATATATTAATGTAAAGACCTAAGTTGTTAGAAAAGATATGCTAAGAATATTATCAATACTTATATATATATATATAATAATAAATTGTATACTCATATTTTATAAAATAATGTTCTAGATATGAAGAACCTTTTCAATTTAATAAGAGATTATTATTATCTTTCATAAATATGGAAAGTATGATATAGTCATTATGTAATATAATATTGGGAAATTTTCATATAAGTAAAGTGTAGAATGAGTATAATATTGTTTGGTTGAGAAAGAAATTCATAGGAAGTTGAAAATCCCATGAAATGAGGTGGGAGACCCATGTTTGATTGAAGATTTTTTATCCAAAATCCTGGATTTTTCATTTCATGTGATTTTCCATTTCCTCCATTTTAAAGAAATTCTAATTACCTAGAGAGGGTTAGGTAAAATAATCTTCCCCTATTAATTCATGTGAATTAGAGTTTAACCAAACATAATTTATAAATTCCCATGAAATACAATTCCCAGGAACTTAATTCTCATGATCTTGCTTCATTGGAATTTCACTTCCCGTGTTCAACCAAACGAGCACTAATATGATATATTAATATCTCTTATATCATAAGGTGGTTTCATGTCTTAAAAAGATATAAACGATAAGAAAAGATATTATTATGATCTTAGTTATAAAAAAATTATATACTCCTAGTTATAAGATAATGTTATAAGGCATGTTTATATCTCATAAACTAAAGATATATGGTTAACTATTTTAAGATGATATTATTAAATCTTATACTTGGATATTACTACAATAAGTATGGTAGAGATTTCTATTTAAGGAAAGTTCTAGAAAAAGCCTTATTACCTTATAGGTATATGGATAAAATATGGTATGATGTTATAATGAGAATATATTATAAAGATTTAAAAAGATCTTAGATGATAAGGTGAATATTCAAATAATAATAAGAGAAATAAAAGATATTCAACTACAAGGGTATTTTAGACTTTTCACACCCTAAGATGAGTTTTATAAAAACAATATTTCATATAATTATGAAAAACTATATCTTAATGATTATATAAAGATATTATCATTGCTTGGTTATAATAAGAAAATAATGAGTTAAGTTAAAAAGGAATATTTTAAGAAAAATAATTAAAGTATGACTTGGTTTCAAAATAATAGTGAATAAATTAAAATAAGGATTTTTAAAATGGGTAGAAGGATATTACAAATATAAAATAATAATAGAAGATATTATTATTTTATTCATCTCCACCTAAATTATTATTATAATAATTTAGAAATTAATTCTCTTATAATAAAGATATAAGAGATTTCCTAAACTTTAAAACAATTTAAAGAAAAGTCTTATTAAAGCTCATTCATATATTCCGTGTCGATAGGTCGAGCTCCCGTTTCGTTTTAAGGACAACATTTCCGTTCATTGTTAATACGCAATCATACAAAGCTAAGGCAAGTGGAATTTCTTTTTGTAGCCTTAATAATTCGTTTCGTGAAATTTCTCGATGTTGGGAACAACTTGTTTGCTAATAATAAACGAATCTAGGAATATCGATTGTTAGAAATAATGACTCCACTATTATCGTTATTCCGTTATTTAAATATTTAATAGGACTATTATGCTAGTCTTGTTGTGACCTTGATTGTTTAAGATCTCGTTTAGAGATCGTTTGGATGAAATAGCGAGGGGTGCGGGACTAACCCAACACCTCTATATAACCTACTAAGTCGTACGCCTCCGTGCTTAAAGTACGACTTTCTAGATCATGATCTATGTCCACTCCCACGCAACGGAGGGATGAGTGCACCGTAGCTAAGTGCTGGAACTGGGTTCCCTTCAGTGGTCCGGGCCCATGCATGCCCCCCACACTCTTTAAAAATCATTAACGTAATTGAAAGTTTTCATCACGACATAAGATAAGTGCCAACGCACATTTAAAAAAAAAATCAAAACCGGACCGGTCTCAAATGATCGATCCGGCTCTTGGTCCGCAAGGGCGCGAGAGGTTTTCAAAACTTGTATGAATTAATAACGTTCCCAACATACTTTCTACTCTAAGAAGCCTACAATCTCGTAGTTCTTCTCTCGATTAACGAGTTATCTCCTCTCGAGATACACTCTCCTCCGTCCCGATAAACCCCACATAAAGAGCTATACCTTAAAACACATCCCGATTATATTTCTCGAATATTATAAAATTACCTTAATACCATTGATAATTTCCATTCTCACTTGCTTAGTCTCCTTAGAATAATTCCTCTATATCCGCATTTTTGCCTGGTATTTCTCGCCCTTCGCGACAAATGCCAGACTGTAGGATTGTACATCGAAGTATTGAAGAAGAAGTCTAGAAGGTTCGAGAAGCGTTAGGCGAGAACTAAAGGTCAAGGCAAGACGACGTTGAAGGAAGGAAGGAATTCTTATAAGAGCGAGGCATTCCGAAGATAGTGCACCAGCTCTTCCCTTTTTAAAACCAAGCAAATCATCATCACATGAGTTGTCTTGGGAAAACATACTTGTATTTTTAATTACATCCTTTCAACCCTTTCTAAATGGGCTTTACTTTTCGCTACTACATCATTTGTAAAATGACTCTCAATGTAATGAACGAAAGTTCTTATCAATAAATAAAATTCCGCTTTTAGTCAAATTCATCTTCAATTAAAGAACCAAGTCTCATTCGTGAGCATCCGTTTATTTATGTAACATTTATGTAAATTTCCGCATTTCTATAAGTTTTAATATCATTATAAAGTCTAGGGTAACTTTGGATGGTAAAATCCGAGGTCATTGGCGGTAATACCAAATGTTGCTAAATAGGGGTGTTACAGTGGCACACAAAACGAGATGTGTGAATCAAGGTGATCCATCAGAATCCATAACACGCATACCAAGGCAAACCCGGGTCCACACGCCTTTCCATTTTTCCTTCTTGCTTTACCTTTACTTTTTACTAAAAGACATATGAAGGCTCGGAAAAAATCAATAAGCGACGAACCAACTTCGTCGATAGCTAGCGGCTTTGTCTGATATCCGTTTTGGGCGATTCAAGCGACAATTTAAAGTCCTCGTTGCCCACTTTCTACTGTTGTCAACGGATGTTTAATTAGTAGATAGAATACGGAGAAAATAGGCGACGAAATTCAATTGCCGAAGCTAAATTTCTGGGTAAAAGAAATCAGTAGCAAAGCTGGTCGTGAACGCCTGTTCACCGGCTTCTAGACGTGACACTGGAGGTGGGGTGGAGACTCTACCTGGGACAGTTGCAATTAGACATCCCCATATACCTAAGTATGGCGGAGGAGGCCGGATAGGTGACTGGAAGGCTATGAACGATGCCCATGAAAATCCTTCGTCACCAACCTCTGAAAATTTGGAAAATTCAGTACCACGATCTGATTTGGTGAATTTTGGCTCGATTCTTGAATTATTTCTCCACAATTGATTAAGGGCTTTTGTAGATCACTCATCATAGACATAGAAATTTGAATCACCAATTTTGGTTGAGAAACGAGCACACAATCTAATTTTGAAGTTTTGAGCAGTATCAGGTCAAAAACAGAGTTCTTCATTTCGAATTGGATTTCGAATCCTTTCCACACAAATCGAACCCATTCTTCATTTATAAGGAAGTCCTCGTTCACATTCGTGTTCAACATGCTATAATAATGCCGAAAATTGTCACCGCGCGTCGTCTCGAGCTCTCAACAGCAGCCAGTCGGAAACAAAGCAAGAGGCCAAATGGCATGCGGACGGCCGATGACGTAGCAGGGCTAGGGCGTAGGTGAGGGAGGTGTTCGCCATGACATTGCTTTGACCCCGAGGTGAGGAAGGCGGCGCCGGAATGGGCAAAACGAAGAAGGAGGTGGCTGCTCAATTTTGTGAGGAAGACAAGGTCCAATTCACACGTTATAACATACTTGTTTCCTCGTAAGACTAGAAAACAAGTTAGTGAAATTGGTTTTTACCATATAATCTCCATGCACTAGAGCTTGGGTTCAAGTCTCACCACAACCTCTTGCAAAAAATTTGTTAAATTTTCTTTTTGCAAGTTTTATCCATTTATAGCGGATTTAAATTAAGTGTGACTCTTTGCTTATTATCAACTTGAAAATCTCTTTATTAAAAAGAGCGGATATTACAACTCCTCCTAGTATCAATTAATTTTTTTAAAAATAGATACCTAGTGGACTTATATATTAAGCTTATAAATACATAAACTCTAATCCATCGGCCATGTAAAGTAATAGATACAAGGTGTTGCGAGTGATCGATATTGTGGGGGGGCGGGGTCTCACTAAGAACAATGAACAATGAATTTAAAAACCTTCTGTCAACCAAAATGTGCATTATCCCTAGTTTTTAATTTGATTATTTGGTCAAACCAATGATTCGTTATTGGAGTAGATAGCAACTTTCATCAGACATGCGAATTTTTTTTTTTGCAATAGATTTACTTTTTTCATTAATTAATGGAATTATTTTCATGTAGTGAGTGATAGGATCTAGTTGTTTGTTGTTCAAAATTTTTTATTTAGACCGTTCATACCATCCATACATAGTGTTTTGATTTAAGATTTCAATTCTTCCATGTTCCAACAATAGCATATTGTTTAGTGGAGCTGAAGTTTAAAATATTGAAAAACAAGTATTTCCACAATTATACCGCAAGGTCATGACCACTTGCAAAAGCCCACCTCTAAGATAGTTGAGTTGCAAATGTTAGATTTCAAGCTCGACATTTGAACCATTAATATCAAACATTTGTGTGTCGGTCTCCTTTAAAATGGTTCAATCCATTTCCGCTGATATTATTTATTTTAAGATGATGGGGGTTCAAGTCTATCAAACCCAAAAAAAAACCATTATCCAACACTGATTTAGTATTTGGGCTAGTGTAAGAGCCCGTACAAGGTAGGAGTTTTATTAAATATAAATAAAATAAATAAATAGTTAAATAGTAGAACATTTTGTATTATGGATTTTTTTCTTAGAAAAATATAGAGTCAAAAATAATATTCTTTAACGTTTATGGTTTAATTGAAAAAGTTTATAACTTTTTAAGGAAAAATTGATTTTAGAGAGTCATAGTTGAAAAGAATATTGCACATTTATTTTTACATTAATATTTATCTTTATACAAAATATTTTACCTAGATTTTATCCAATGGTTTAGAACAAAAATTATTATAATTATTTTTTTAGTAAAAGTTTATTTTTATCAAAATAATATTCGAGAATTTATCCAAAAATAAAAGATTGTTTAATAGTGGGATTTTCAATAACAAATATATATTCTATTTTTTTCGATAAAACTACCCTATGTACAATTTGACTACTTTACGGTTGCTTGCGAACCCTCAATTTGCCTATTGAAATCAATTTTTTTCGGTAAACTTTCAATAACATATTCCTAAAGATATAATTAGCTCTAATTTTTTTTAACCTTGCGAACAAAAATAAATATATTTATAGATATATGAAATCATATCTTAAATGAATAATTATATTTATAAATATATTTTTAAAAATAAAAGATTATTTAATAATGAGATTTTCTATCCTATCATAACTTAAATAAAATAAATATTCTAGAATTTGTATGATAGAAAAAAAAACATCCTAATGATATTTCAATCTATTATATCAAAAATAAAAATTTGTTTAATAATAGGATTTTCAACATGGATAAGAATTTATGATATCTAAAAATAAAAGATTAGTTTAAATAAAAGGGGTGGGGTGGTCCAATCTAAAAGTGACACGTGTCGTTTTATAATTTTTTTAACCTCCGCTTTAGGTTATAGTTATGAATTGTTTGGAGGTTGTAATGGTTTTGTAAGTCAATATAGTCAATCGAGAAATGACTTGGAAAGTTTGTGATGAAAACATAAGCATTAAACACAACCAGATCATCCACAAGTGGTATATTGAGATATTCATTTTTCTTCCCCCTTCAATGAAACTTTAAAAAATTGGAGAATATATAGAACTTAGATTAAAATCCTTTTAAAACATGTGAAAGAACCCAAATATAGGCAATCTGAGTCTATGATAATACCTTCATTTTCCTTGCCATCTACCTCCAAGCTATTTGGATAGTAACAATAGGAATTAGCTAGGGAAGTAAATGAGAGTTGTGACTAGGGAAAAATAATAAATATGTAGCTAGCTAGCACAACACATTCTTAGATGGTCATGCCTACCTAGATTATATCATTTGAGAGAGAGGAAAAAGGCAATGAAGTGGGACACAAAGGGTTTATCACATGGTGTACTAGGAACATGAAGAAGAAAAAACAGGTTAGAGTTATGATACATAGACATGTCCTACGGTTGAGAATGTGATTGACCCTTATTTTGGTTTCCTTTCTCAATCAATCAATTGTACTAATAGGATAAGCTCAAGTTTTGGCCTTGGAGGTTTTTTTAGATACCAAAAACTTGCTAATAATTATGGTAATTTTGTGCTTTACATTAATAAATATAAATCCCTTTCAATAGGCTTGTGAGATTTTTCCATCATAATTAACTCTTCGAGTTAATGTCACAATCAACCTTGTAGTTTTTTTTAAGTTAAAGGAATGGGATCCAGTAGAGTTCTTGTCAAACATTACCGGTGAATTTCATAAAATCTTATCCATTAATAAATATAATACAATGGTTAGATATCTAGCTCCATCATGATTTTTTTTAGGTTTACTTGTATACAACAACAATCCAGTAGAGTCTCGCTGGAGCGCCAAGGTCTGAGGGTCCAGATATATGCACTCTTACTTTGAACATGTCAAAAGGATGTTTCTGAGATACCCAAGAAAAACAAAAGCGAACAACTATACCAGATTCGAACTTGTTCCAAAAGTTATTTTGTAGCAATATCAATGTTGATCACTTTGATAATCTAGCTCCATCATTTCTTTGCAGTTTTAGTCTCTAGCTTGAACTATAATATACTACAAAACATGTGTAATTTATGAGAGGGAGAGATGAGTTAGCATATATTAAATTCTAGCTAGCTTAGTTGCACTATTATTCATCATGAGAGGAAAGCTAGCTACAACTACAAAGTACAAAGTGATGAATGCTAACTGCTAAGAAAGTACTATTGTGAAACTTGTACGTACTCCCTATAATTGATAATTTGAAGGAAACAAATCATGGGCTCTTAGCTTAGACATGATTGCCTTTTGGCTCACATGTTGGAGTTTACAAGGGTCCTTTGAAAATTTTGAATAAGATGAAATTATTTTGGTAACTTTGCTATGTAAAAAGGCTAGCTACTACCCATGCCAACTGAATCACTCAACACATTTAAGCAAAAAGAAAGGCTCAATAAGTACATAAGTCATATTTTGTGGTCCAGATTATACCTTAAAAACCATCAATTCCATTCACCCAAATTGGTACATAATACTAGGGTTTCAAGAATTTCCCAAACATAGGCTACACAAACAAAAGCCTTGTGATCTTTTGAGTTAAAACAGGCCTAAAAATCTTTTGGTGGACCACCTGTAATTTTAGCCGAAGGAATTGTGCCATGTAGGAGGGCCAGCCAATCCAGCTGTTGAGTTGATTACTTAACCATACTTTTTGAGACCAAACCATGTTTTTATTATTCATAATCACTCTCAATTTCAGACAGACAAAAAACACATGCAATTACATTATACAGCATGACAGAAACAAATCAATCCTTCCATTTTTCTTGGATGGGTCGCTTTGATTATTCTTTCTCTAGAATACTTTTGGAATCTAGTATTATTAATTATCTGATGAGATTGGGGTTGGGTTTATTGTGGAAATAATTAACATGTATATTACAGGCCCACAATGAAACATAGACTAAATGACAAGCTAAATTTGATTATGTTATAAGTTTATTTATCGATCCTTGTATAGCTATTTGGATTTTTGAATTGAGTGTTTAAGATCCAACTCAATTAGATGATCGTATTGATCGACTATTGAGTAGTGACTCATAGCATCCCCATTGTTCCCTTTTTTTTTCTAATGTCAAGGAAGAGATATTAGAGAAGGAAAACACATAAGAAGAGGCTATTTAAAACAATATGCATCAAAATAAAATATAGTACAATACATTAGAAGGTAATTAAGAATTTTTTTATTATCATTAAAAGAGACTAACATTAATTGGCAATGGTGATCTAAGAACTACTCCCTCCGTTTCAAAATAGTTGTTCTTAAAGACATTTTTTTTTGTTTCAAAATAGTTGTTCATGTAACTTTTTTTTCCATTTATACCCTTATATATACCCCACTTTACACATATTCCAAAATTTACATTGATAATTGAAAAAAAATAAAGAGTACTTATAGGGGCAATTTGGGAAAAAAAAATTCCTTAATATGTGTGAAGTTTTGTCTAAGATCAACTATTTTGAAACGGAGGGAGTAAGAAGTAAGCATAAACCCTATTTTTACTATTATTTTTTTGTCCTTTTTTTTTTAAAATAATGAATCTTTTCCCTCATACACATGCAACAAGGCCCACTTAACACAGCTTTATCTTCATCCAACAGAAACAAATCCATCAAATCTAGGCCCCACCCTTAAAATTATTAACATCAAGGAAGATTTGAGGAAATTGTACACATGACAAAGAAAAAGCGCGCCAAAAGCAACTGCTCCTAACCACCTTTCTTTTTGATCCAATTCTTCCTCTTCTGTTTTCTCCATTTCTTCTTCTTAGCATCTCAGAATGCCAACTTCCGGCAATTCCCAGTAAACCCCATGAGATTTTGAATCGTCTCTCCGATCAAATCCTTGTATATCAACCTTTCAACGTCGATCACCACCTCAGACAACTCCAATTGGCAATCGCCCCATCCATTGATGGAATCTTGAGCCAGATCCTTCTTCATCACACCACAGATTACCTCAAACATGTCCTCGGATTCATCCCTCTTTTGGATCCTCTGAAGCTCGGACCAGATATCGCTCAACTTTGGCCGACAAGAGACTGATCTGAGTGATTTCCATGGCAGCGATTGCCTGTTTCGATTGAGGATCTCGGTTATGGTGTCAAAAATGAGTCTCCTCTGAAGAATGGATGAACTTGAGGTGTTTCTTCCCTTGATGGATTGTTTTTTCTCAAGTAAGGAGAAGACGTCTTCGTGGTTTGGGAGGTAGTTTGATGCCCTGATGATCTCAGATACATAGGCAAAATTTGGGTCTTCGTCTGAGCTTGATGGGCTCCATGTCTCATCTTCCATACCTAAAGCCAAAAATTGGAAAGGTTACAAATTGCATGAGAGAATTAAGTCATTTTACTGTGGTTTTAGACAATGTGGAAAGTTAAAGTCAGAGGTGGAAACCAATCATGACAACTACACTATGAAACAAACTTTTCTGCTATTAAGGTCCCAAATTGCAGAAGTGGGTGCCAAAATGTAAAAATTTAGGCTAGTGCAGTCAAAATTTTCTTTACCATCTTGAGTTACCCATTTCATTCTATCTTTACCTCTTTCACTTTCAGTGAGAATAATTTGACACCTTTAATTGAGCTACTCTTCATCACCCTATGTGTAATTGTTTTGGTTTTCTGCAATCTTTAGAGAGAAATCATGCATAAAAGGATTATTTGCCTTCATCTGAATATGAATGGAGATCTGCATTCTAACAGCCAGAGAATCTTAACCCAAAAATGAAGGGGGAGAGGGACCACAGTCTGGGCATATTTGTATCTACACATATTTTCTGGCAGAAAATATGATCTACAGACCGAGAGATGATTGTACTTCTTATGGGCCATAATCCACATAAAAGTTCAAACTAGTCAGTGTAAGGCAGTAGTAGTACTAGTCAGCTACAGGCTATGCATGATGTGTATGGCCAAAACAAAGAGTGGGATAAAAAAAAAAGGATGACATTTGAAAATTACATAATATCTCTAAGATTTGATCATGGTTATGTAAGGCGATATAGTGACTGCATATTTTGCAGAGCCCATTAGTTTGTTGTGTTGGTGTTGTCATGAATGATAGCCAATGTAAGCATTGTATTGTGGGCAGGGATGACATCCCACGTGATGCCATCAGCCTCAGACACCAAGTCCAGAGAGTTAAGGGAAGATTAATAAGAGATATTTGTATAAGGTCAAGCTAGGACTTTTCAATTCTTTTTTTCAAAGCTTTAGTTAATGCTGTCAGTAGAAATCCCCGGAAAACTTGACCAATTGACATCCACAGACAACATCTCTAGACTACCCTTCTTTTGTTTTTGGTATTGTCATTTCTACAACTTCTACTACATAGTAATTCTACTAAATTGGTTAGCAAGAGAATTGCACACTGTCCATAGATAAGCTGTAATTAATCACCAGCTATATATGTCTCTACTTTTCAACACAAGGGTGAATGTCAAGAGTAAATTTTAATCATTCACCTGGCCTTGATAAGCAGACTAAGCAAATATATATGCACAAAGCAGAATCTCATGATATGATACCAATTTCAAAAAAGTAAATATTGGGACCAATTTCAAATACGCTTGAATCCTGATATGATACCAAATGCATCTTAACAGAACACAGTTAGAATGTTAGATAGAAATTGCACAATTAAATATTATGTGATCTTTCTGTTTCCTCAATTGAGCTCCAGTTTGCATGCCAAATGAACCATGGAAAAAAAAACTACTAACACTGAAAAAGTAAAAAGGAGAAAGCAGTAAGGCAGTGAGACCCAGCAAAACAGAACAGAGTCCGCATGAAACCTTACCTTTGAAATCAATGGCACGCTTCATAACAGGGGATGGCGACTCATCCTCTTTGTACAAGGACGAGTCAAGGACCGAGACAGGACTCTGTTGTAACTCAGTGCTGTTTTTGGATGTCGAGCTCATCTCTGCAATGCTGCTAAGCAGCTTATCACACCTCTCTAACAAGCTCTTACTGTCCTTGTAGAACTCGTTCATCTTCGATTTCTGCATCATTATCAACCAATTATACCAATTGATTGAGATTAACGCAAATTACATCGGGTTAATTAAAAGCTTTATCAAGTACCTCAGTTTCGGCTCGAGAAGAAGTGCTAAAGCTACTCTCGGATATACTTGGCGATTCATCCTCCGCTCGCCCACGGTGAAGCTCAGCCGTCGATCTCCGCCTCCTTGGCGATGGGCTAGCCGTCTGATCTAGCCTCCGGGATCCCGTTCTCGGCGATTGTACAGGGGAAACTCTTCGTGCCTCCGTTGATGTCGTTTCGATCAGTCTTCTCTGCGTTTCGATGCTGAGTGCACCCTTCTTCCTCGTCGCAGGGCTCATACACGGACTCTCACTCCGTCTAGGCGAGGTCGGATTTCTCCTTGGACTCCGCGACGAGAGCGAGTCCTCGCTGGCGGCATTCAGACTCCGTCGAGGAACCTTCTTCGATTGGAATTTCGGTGACGAAGACTCGGTTGCCAGCCTCCTTGGCGATCTAGCCGGCTTAATCACGACGATGGGAGATTCCTCGTAGGGAAACCTTCGCTCATAGACGAAATTCCGCCGGCCAATTTGCGACGCCGGGGGTTTGTAATGGTGAAGAAGGCCTTTAAATTGAAGAGCCTCGAGTATCTGCTTCAGAGTCTCCAAATCCTTCGACGGTTCTGCGATTCCTCTCATCTTCAATCTCTTCTCTACATCTCCGTAGATCGAGGATACCGCCGGCTTTAGCTCCGGGAAGAAATCGCCATACTCGTACAATCCCTTCCTCTGCTGTTGCTGCGCAATCACTCTTCGCGGCTTTATAGCCGGTTCGGGATGCGAATTTCGAGCAGCGCAGCCTCCACGAACGAATTCTCTCCTGTTCAGTCGGTCGCTAGTGTTGCTGTTGCTCAAATATCGACCGCCATTGCACTTCTCCCGAGTGTCAGAGGTTGCGAGCCCCAAATTCGATCGGCACTGTGTGTTTACCGGCAACATACTCCCCTCAATAAATCGGCAATGCAATAGATCTCTCGATCTGGACTCCGATGCGGACCTCCGAAGCTCCACCTTCTTCTCCGGCAATTCGCCGCCGCCAGAGTAGGAAGAATTGAGAGGCGGCTCCAGCCCCATCAACCTCGCCACGACGCTAGGTGACCGTCTCTGCGTCTCGCTCCCGTCGTCATCCGCGCGCTCAATGGAGTCATCATACCGAGCACCTCCTGCCGCCGAGGTCGACGTCGTTTTGATCCCCCTCGGATGAAGCCGGCTATCTAGAGATAGCCTCGGTAGCTCCCGCTTAAACTTCGACGGTGATTTGATCCCTTCATTTTTCTCGAAAGACGACACCGCTACAGCCGATCTCGCCGATGGAGCAGTTGAACTGACCGCAGGCGTCATCAGACGGTCGGGCGAGGCCATCAATTTTGCCGGTTCTCGCGGTTTTGATCCGTCAAACTCGCTGGATATCACCGGAGATACGAAGGAGGAGCCGGATTCGGATTCAACAGCCTACAGAACAACTCAAATCAGATTGGAATTCGAGCAATCAAACACCAAACCAGAGAATCCGAAACCAGAATCAATAGCAAAGTCACCAAAAAACAAAACTCACAGCGGAAGGAGGGAGGCGCTTCGGACAGAGGCGTTTGCTGGAGACTACGTGGTTCCGATCGAAGAAGTGGAAGAAGCCGGCGATGCATCCGCCCATGTGCTTCTCAGTCGACTGCTTCTCCATGTTGTGGTGATGGATTATGCCTGCCGTCATCTTCTTCCTCCTTGTGCTCTAACTTTTCTCTCAATCTCTCTCTTGCATATAGAGAGGAGGATTTCAAAGTTTCACAACCGCCATGGATTCCCGCACCTTACTCAAGTCTCAATTTCAAGCTTTATCGTTAGCCGCTTTTCTGGCACTTTATAAAGGAGGTTAGTGGAGGAACGTCAGATTTTAAAGGGCAAAATGGTTATTCACCGTCTGGTTAATTCAGTACCGAAAATACCCCTGTGCTTCGATGGGTCTGATTGCTGCTGTAGCAATCTTGAGGATCGCACCACGTGTCGGAAGGGCCCACTTCCTTCGCTTTACAAAGAAAGAGGCTTGAACGATGGCCCACTCCTCCCAACACTTTCCGATGCACATTACCAATTTTGACCCTCATAATATTACCCGCCCACAAGAAAAACGGGCTGGGTTCGGTCCGGGCGAAGCGGTACGTTCTTCTACAGGGTCTATGGGCCGGGCCAGGACGCCTAACCCGCTTTGGCCCATGTCGACTACACATTTGAGTTGATCCCTCTATTACCACAGTTTATTTAATCATTTTTCGTTATTTTAGATCTAATATAAAGAAAATTTAAATGGTACGTTTTTAACTATAGATGTCAAACGTAATCCAATTATACTTTTTAGAGTTTGCTCGATCTTAGAGGAATTTTTTTTATATAAGAAAATGTATAAACCAATTTTTGGGTCGATATGTGCTCTAATAATGGTAACAAGAAAGATGTTGGCACAGTGGTAAGTTGGTAACAAGTAATTAAAGGGGAAAATTTACGGCGTGTCGTCACTAGCAAAAAATAACCAGAATTCCCCAAGCAATCAATCAAAAAAAGCTCTCCTTTCCTTCCGGCGAATAGGGCTTCTCTTCACCGACGTCAGTTAGTGTTCAATCTGTATGGCGTCCTCTTCGGGCGCCCACCCACCAGCACCCCCAGAAAGGGGTGCAATGGAAGTTCATAATCCATTTCCGATGACATCTACAATGGACAATAACACCATCCACAAGGGTGTGATTGCGCAGCCTCTACCGACGGCAATCTCTAATCCGCTTTTTTCCGTAGTCCCGACAGGTCTACCAAATGAAGCAACCATCTCCAATCCTCAACCATCCAACAATGGAAACAGTATGAAGGCATGGCAAGTTTCTTTTCGAGACAAGGTTTCCGGAGGATCCCCAACAACAGCTCCGACATCAAACGTGCAGGAGGTTTATAGGCCTGAGTTATACGACACGGATGATGATGAAGAACCGGAAGAAACTAACCCCTTGTGCCCGGTTATCACTCTAACGGCTGAGGAGAAGCGGAGAATCCGGCAACCATGGGCAAAGACTTTGATAGTGCATATGTTCGACAAAGGTATTGGGTACACTCTACTCAAGAAGAAGCTTGAACAGAAGTGGGAGTTAAAAGGCAGCCTGATCCTGGTGGATATCGGAAATGACCACTATGTGGCCAAATTCTCTAATGAAGAAGATTATCTTCATGTTGTATTGCAAGGGCCATGGATGATCGGAGACAACTACCTTATGATCTGCAGATGGGTGCCAAACTACAACCCGTTTAAAATGAAACTCACGTACTTACTGCATGGGTACGCATTCCAGGCTTGAGCATGGAGTATTTTCATGATGAATTTCTCCGCAAGGTTGGACAAACCATTGGCAAGGTGGTACGTGTTGACAAAACTACCCTATCGGCGAACAGAGGCCAATTTGTCAGACTGGCAGTTGAAATTGATCTTGCACAGCCATTGGTCCCATGCTTCCAGTTTAGGGGCATTTCATGGGTAGTCCAATATGAAGGAAAACGTATGTTATGTTACACTTGTGGTAGGGTTGGCCATGCTAGTGAAAAATGCCCAACACAACACCCTCAGCCCGAGGAGAAAGACATGGAAGCAACAACGATTCCGGTGAATGAGCCCGCGATACCGGCGAAACCTGGGCAACAGTTTGGACACTGGATGCAGGCCAAGAAGAAAGTTCGTAAACCTAAATCGGGTAATCAGAGAGAACAGCCCAAGCAATCGGCTGTCCAGGCTATTCCGGGAAATCGGACACCACATGTGCAGAAAACCCTTACTCCACAAAACGCAGTCCTAAGCATTATAACGACACCAGGAGTTGGAGGGTCCAGGTTTGAAGCTTTGATGAGCATGGAAAGTGATGAAGGACCTTCTGATCAGCAAACACTGACGGCAGAAACTCCGACCGTTGAAACTCCGACGACTACAAAATCCAAGGTCAATTCCGTCATTTCTGAGGAAGCGGTTAAGGCTGCGGGTTTGACTCCGCAAATCATGGGAACGCGGGTTATGCGTATATCTCAGAATCAACCAAAAAAAGATGAAGCAAATATTTCGAATATTTCTCGGACCTCCAAGAAAAAAGATAGAAAGGACGGAAAAGATTTGAATCTATCTGTTTCCAAAAAGGGTCCAGGAAAATCGTCTTCAAAGGAAAACATTGCTACAAAAGATTCTGGTGCCAAAAAAACGCTGCTAATTTCAGAGGCGATCTCACAAGGAAAATCGAAATCTTGGCCAAAATCAACCTCGTCTAATAACGATGGCTTCCTTTTGCCTAAAGATTTGTCCAAACTAACTAAGGAAAACCCTATCCCTAATATTACGACAGATAACCCACAGAAAAATACGCCCAACCAAAATCAAACTCTCTCAACGCAAAACCATACGCCCCCACCACCCACTTTCTCTTTCCCGCCCCACCATATTACCGAGAATGGACCCCCTGACCAACATTCACTCGCGAATGGTACTTCACAGCCTAAGCTTGGTGGTTTCAAACCTCCAGACGGGACCATTCATGGCGGCACTGCCTCGGCTAGCCAACAGGATGCTGGTAGACTTCCTACCAATGGAAGCGGAGACTCAACCTCTGCTGTGTCGGGTTTCAATGCCCACAAGACTTTCTGAGGCTTTACGTAGCATCGCTTATGCTGTGTTAGCATATGCTGTGTCTACTATGAATTTTAATGCACGAATCTTTGGTGATCTCATTAACTCCTTCCGTTTTATGGATAATCTCTGCCTACTAGTTTGGAATGTTCGAGGGGTCGGAAGTGCCAATTTCCTGACTACAATCAGGGAACTTATTCGGATACATAACCCAACAGTACTTGCGTTGGTGGAACCGAGAATTAGTGAATCGAGAGCTGATGAGGTTTGTCGACAAATTGGCTTTGATGGAATGTTGAGAGTTGATGCAATTGGTTTCTCTGGTGGTATCTGGCTCTTGTGGAGGACTGCGGAAGTTTTGCTTATTCCACTCTCCTTGCACAACCAACATATTACTGTGGAAATTATCAAGCGAGGTGAGGAGCCATGGATGTTAACAGCCGTTTATGCATCACCGGACCCGACTAATCGTCTTGCACTTTGGGATAATTTGGGGATTGTGGCCTGAACAAACAACCTACCATGGCTTATTGCAGGGGATTTAATGCTACAGTCAATGATGGTGAAAGATCTAGTTCATCAGTCGGCTCGAATCGTGCTTCTACTACCTTTGTTGAGTGGATTGACAAATTGAATTTGATTGACTTGGGCTATGAAGGTCCGCAATTTACGTGGTCAACTGGCAATACGGTGGATACTTACAAAGCTGCGAGATTAGACAGAGGTTTATGTTCTGATTCATGGAGACTGAGATATCCTGATGCATCTGTCAAACACTTAGTGGCCCCTCACTCTGATCATCTGCCTCTCTTAATCAGTGTGTTGGCTCCTAGGATGTTGAACCTCCATAATCGCCCCTTCCGCTTTCAAGCGGCTTGGCAGTTACACAATGATTTTGATAACTTTCTGAAACATCATTGGCCTGATTCCAGGGATCTTGGTCATGCTTTAAAGTCGCTTGCTGCAGATCTGTCTACATGGAACAGGCATGTTTTCGGTAACATCTTCCACCGTAAACGCAAATTATGGGCGCGGTTGGAAGGTGCGCATCGAGTGCTGGCTTACAACCCTTCAGAGGGACTGATTCAGAGAGAAAAGGAGTTGAGGAAAGAGCTGGAATTAGTCATGCAACAAGAACAACTATTGTGGTTTCAGAAATCTCGGGCCTCTTTCCTCCTTGACGGTGATCGAAATACAAGATTTTACCATTTATCAACAGTTATCAGGAGACGGGCAAACAAAGTTACAACTCTTCAGCGTCCTGATGGTTCAAGGTCCTTAAATGAGGATAAAATAAAGAGTGATGTCTTGAACTTCTTTGCATCTTTGTACACGGCGAATCCTATTGATCACGATCTGTTGGTCTCTCCGCCGAGGTTACAATTTCCCCTTTTAGAACAGCATGATATTATGGCGTTGTCTATGCCGTTTACGGAAACCGAGGTTCATACAGCTCTCCGTATGATGGCACCATACAAAGCTCCGGGTCCAAATGGGTTTCCAGCGGTTTTTTACCAGAAAAATTGGCACATTGTGGGCCTTATGGTCTCTGATTCAGTCTTTAGAATGGTAAATGAGGGCGTGTTTCCGGATGGCATAGGAAATTCTCTTATGCATCTAATACCAAAGCAATCACCGCCAACTATAGCTGCTCATTTTCGTCCTATATCGTTGCTGAATGTGACCTTTAAACTGGCCACCAAAATGATTGTCAACCGTCTTAAGCCAGTACTTCCGTTGCTTGTGTCTCCGGCTCAGGCAAGTTTCATTCCCAGTCGACAAATTGTTGAAAACGTGGTGATTGTTCAAGAGGTGCTCCACTCTTGTTCTAGTGCTCATAATGCGGCCAAGCTCATGATTCTTAAGATTGACCTATCGAAGGCGTATGACCGCATCCGATGGGACTTCTTACGATAGGTTCTCACCAAAACTCAACTGCCAGCTCAGCTTATAGAAACCATCATGAGTTGCCAGACAAAGGGGCGTATGGAGCTACTATGGCATGGGGCTAAGGCTGGGCAATTTACTCCATCACGAGGCATTCGTCAAGGGGATCCGTTGTCCCCTTATCTCTTTGTTATTTGTATGGAGTATCTATCTCAAATTATTCAAGAGGTCGTAAGTAATGGAAGTTGGAAGCCGATCTTTGAAGGTGGTGTGGCTTTATCTCACCTTTTCTTTGCCGATGATTTAATTCTTTTTGCGGAAGCCTCTCCGGATCAAGCAGTGGTCATCAAAAATTGCTTGGAGAAATTTTGCTCTTATTCAGGGGAAGAAGTTAATTTTCAAAAAAGCAGCGTTCTATTTTCTCGAAGGGTGAATGCTCAGATGAAAAATCAGATCAGTGGGTTACTTTCTATGCCGATTTCGGATATTTTGGTAATTACTTAGGGGTGCCTGTTGCTTGTGGTTGTATGACAACTGATCGCTACAATTATTTGCTAGATAGGATCACCTTGAGGCTTGGCAACTGGCAGGCTAAATATCTTTCAGTTGCAGGAAGGGTGACACTGGCAAATTCAGTGCTTTCGAGCCTCCTGGTTTATGCAATGCAGTCGACTTTGGTGCCACGATCTATATGTGATGCAATAGATCAAAAAATCAGATCCTTTGTTTGGTGTTCAACCCAAGAGAGCCGTAAAATACACTTAATTTCGTGGGACAAAATTGCTCAATCAAGGCAGTTTGGTGGCCTTGGGGTGAAGACAATGCGTCACACAAATGATGCTTTACTTGCTAAATTGGGGTGGCGTCTATTGCAAGAGCCTGAGACGTTATGGAGTCGGGTTTTAAGAGGCAAGTATTGTGGGGGAAGATTGGATATTGATATGTTTCAATCTCGCCCACGGTCATCTCACATGTGGAAAGGGATCCTTCAGGGAGCCAAGGTTCTTGAAAAGGGATTGGGCATGGCACTCGGGAACGGCAGAACTACCTTCTTTTGGACGCATTGCTGGTTGTCTACCGAGCCATTAACTGATTTCGCTGCCGCTCCAATTCCTGAAGAAGAGTTGGGGGCTACTGTTGCAGACTATTATACAATTTCAGGCTGGGATTGGCCGGTCTTCTCGCCCTTCCTTCCACCTGATGTGCTTCAGAGAATAGCATCGGTGACTCTTGTGCCTGATGCGAATGCTAACGATCAAATTTATTGGTGCCACACACAATCTGGTAATTTTTCAACAAAGTCTGCACGAGACTTAATTCAGTCGACCACATATCAAATTCAAAGCTCTGTTTGGAATGCTATTTGGCAAACTCCAGTTCAGCAACGGGCCAAACACTTCATGTACTTAATTGCGCATGACTCCATCATGTGCAATTCTAATCGAGTGAGGCGTCATTTATCTTCTAATTCGAGCTACAACCGATGCTTGGAAGAAGAAGAACATGTCTCCATGCTTTAAGGGATTGTGAAAAAATCAGAGATATTTGGCTTGCGCTGGGTGGTAATGGCCTTAGTTCCAATTTTTTCACTATAATGGATGTCCGCCAGTGGTTGTTTGAAAACATCAAAGCAAAGGACGGATGGAGTACATACTTCGCAACCATGGTCTGGCAAGCTTGGAAGGTTCGAAATGCCCTGGTTTTTCAGCATAAAGATGACATTTTGGTGTTGTCAAGACGGGTCGTGTCGATTGTGGAAGCTTATATCAATGTTGCACAGCAGCAGCAAAGTTTACAAATGGAGCGTACTTACCATTCAGCTGGGCTAGCGCGGTTTGGACTCCTCCACCAATGGATTGGATTGTGCTTAATTCGGATGGAGTGTCTAAAGGGAACCCTGGACAAGCTGGAGGTGGTGGAGTCTTTAGGGACTCTTCTGGCGCTTTTCTGCACGCTTACTCTGTTCAGTTTGGTATTCAGGATGCAGTTACAGCTGAATTAAGCACAATCCCCTACTGTTGATTGAAGAAAGGCACTGGAAAATCCAGTTGATCCAAGTTAGAAGATCGGCAAATGTGGTGGCTGATAAATTGGCCAATTTCTCGCTACTGACACAATCCCCTACTGTTGAATTTTTTCATGTTCCAGCTTGTATTGAGGATTTACTTGATGCTGATGTTGTAATCCATTTGGGTAACTCTTTTGCTTAATTTGCAATAAAATTTCGCAGGGGTCTCTCCCCGTTTCCTGAAAAAAAAAACAAGTAATTAAAGGGACGACGAATTGCTAGATCCGATTCTCGTACCAAAGTATAAATGTACTCCACCTTATATTCGATTCCCGATTAAAAAATTGATTTCAAGTACATATATTTGGATGGATATTCATTTATACAAATGAAACTTCTACTACTAGGCTCGGAAAAGTTTGCAAGTTGGCCGGCCTTCAATTCTAATCTAAATGTCAGCTAGTATAAATGAGTAGTTATATCTTTCACATGGTATATTTATATTTCTCTCACGTACATTTATGTAAATATTATACATATTGGTGTCCACATACATCTTTCAATTTTTTAATATATCTTAATCATGTCCCGTAATAAGAAAGCGTCAGCAATTGAACTGGCAAGGACTTTATTTTTTTTTTCCCTTCTGCGTTTAGGTGATGCAAATTTATATATAACATTAAAAAGTTGTGTATATGGTGTATTTATTGCACTTGGTACATAAATTTTATTATATAAATTTTTTTGTTAAATATGTCAAGATAAGTTTCTTAATTCAATGGTTGAAGCTTGGGCCTTTGTAGTGGAGATCTCGGATTCGAGTCTTTACACACTGTTTTTTGTCAAAATCAACATTATTTATAGATGTTGTAGGAAATAACGAAGCCAGTTTGTATTCGAATTTGAGATTATTGTATTTTAATACTATCAAGCTTGATTTGTAAGAAATTTATTTCTTTTACAATTAAAATATTAATGTGCCACTAGACACGTTATTTTAAATATTCGACTTCGAATTGACACGATTTTAATCGTACATTTGCTATGGTTGGCGCATTATTGACCTATATATAGGGTAAATATTTAAGCTTCAAGTCCCATGGTGAACATCATGTCTAATTTTTTTAGTCTTATGTAAATTGCTTAAACAATATTTTTTTGTTAAAATATTGTGTAAATGTTATAAGTATTTAAATGTATAATATAGATAACTACACATAGAGATTCTCTTAGGATGCTTATTCTCTTATATGTGTACTTATTGCTCACATTACCACCCCTAAGTACACCCCTATTTATGTGTATATATGTTTGACCAATTAAAATAAATGAATTGACCTATATACATTGTATTGTACAAAGAGATCCAATGGTGTACACATTTCCCATCTCGTGCGTCTACTATTCTCTCTATGGTTACAATTAGTTTATAATAATTACAAACATGTTCGAATAGCTCAAGGTAAGTATAAATTATGTTTTCTTTATGTCTTGTTGGTTATTGGGGTCTTAATACTATTATAATATATGTATTTGTGAAAATCTCTCCTTCGATATTATATTGGAAGTCTATTCTCATTAAAATATAAAAATAGTATCTTGAATATTTTTTTATTGTGTTGCTATTTTTTAATATCATATTGGTATTGCTCTTTATTATCTAACTAAATTATTGTCAATTTAGATGTAAATTTTTTTTTCTTCAAAAAAATCACAATTGTTGTCAATTATGATTTGCTATTTCGCTTATACTGTTTTGTGAAATGATCGTCGGTTTATATTGTTTAAAATGAAAATTTTGATACTAATTATTTGATTTTTTTGTTGTTGTTGGCGAACAAGATAAAGTGGTACTTTGTATATTCTTATTGGATATTGTTCGGTTTGATTTTGGTTATTTTATAAGTAAAAATTGCATTGGTTATGCGATTGTTTAATGTTATAAAAAGTTTGCACATGACCTTTGATGATTTCTCCATAATATTAAAATGAAAATTTTTATACTAATTATTTGATTTTTTTTTTGTTGTTGGCGAACAAGATAAAGTGTTACTTTGTATATTCTTATTGGATATTTTTCGGTTTGATTTTGGTTATTTTATAAGTGAAAATTGCATTGGCTATGCGGTTGTTTATTGTTATAAAAAGTTTGCACATGACCTTTGAGGATTTCTCCATAATATCAAAATGTGATTAATTTTTTCCCTATATATTCTCTATTTGTTTATATCAATTATTTACAAATGTATGTGTCCATTTATATATCAATTGCTTAAACAATATTTTTTGTTAAAATATTGTGTAAATGTTATAAGTATTCAAATGTATAATATGGATTAACTACACATAGAGATTCTCTTATGATGCTTATTCTCTTATATGTATACTAATTCTCTATCCCTAATTACACCCCTATTTATGTATATATATGTTTGACCAATTAAATTTTATGAATTAACCTTTATATATTGTAAATATTTAAGGTTCAAGTCCCATGGTAAACATCATGTCTAATTTTTTTAGTCTTATTTAAATTGCTTAAACAATATTTTTGTTAAAATATTGTGTAAATGTTATAAGTATTTAAATGTATAATATGGATTAAGTACACATAGAAATTCTCTTAGGATGCTTATTCTCTTATATGTGTACTTATTGCTCACATTACAACCCCTAATTACACCCCTATTTATGTGTATATATATTTGACCAATTAAATTTCATGAATTGACCTATATATATTGTATTGTACAAAGAGATCCAATAGTGTATACATTTCCCCTCTCTTGTGTCTACTATTCTCTATATGGTTACAATTAGTTTATAAATAATTACCAACATGTTCGAATAGCTCAAGGTAAGTATAAATTATTTTTTCTCTATGTCTTGTTGGTTATTGGGATCTTAATACTATTATTATATATTTATTTGTGCAAATATCTCCTTCGATATTATATTGGAAGTCTATTCTCATTATATTGTTATTTTTTAATATCATATTGGTGTTGCTCTTTATTATCTATCTAAAGTAGCAATTCATTATTTAATATTATTATATCAATTATTTATTTGTCAATATCTTTGTAACTTAAAGTTTATATTCTAAATGTAATCGTCGTTAATTATAGTATGTACATTTGATATATTTACTACATATTAATTCTTAAATAATTGGATGTCCCAATTTTTTTAACTTTTACAAACTTAACTCGCAAAAAAATATTGTGGAAAACATTAAAAATACTATGAAAATAAGTACATGTAAAATACATGTCCCGTGCGTACGCACGGGCTTGTCAACCTAGTAACATTAAAAAGTTGTGTACAAGGTGCATTTATTACACTTAATTAAAAAAATAAATATAATAAATCAATTGTTTTATTTGTCAAGATGAACTACATAGCTTACTTGGTAAAACTTTGCGCTTTATAATGAAGGTCTAAGGTTCGAGTCTCTAAATAATTATTTTTTAGCCCTTTTGCCTTTTTTGCATAATCAAACCATTCTAGCTAAAGGTCCAAATTTAATTTGTAATTTTCGGTAATACTTTAAAAATTAAATTCATTATAAGTTTGATATTAACATCATTTATATTTTATTTTTTTAAATTAAAAAAAATTCAATTTGTGTTAACGTAAATGAATGTTTAAATGAAATTTTCCCTACTACATTACATCTCTTAAACATTTTTAATTCATTTTGAAACATTAATTGGAGTTATACTTGTCTAAACGGCTCAATTCAATTTTTTTTATTGAATAAATATATTATTTTTCTCTAAATATTTAACAAGGTGTATATATTATACATATTAAATTCATGCCCCTAATTTTATATTTTTTTATCTACATCTCATTTTGAATAAAAACTATTCTTTAGCATAATAGTTAGAGTGTTTCAAGTCTCATGAAAAGTTTACGATTCAAGTTTTATAGAAAATATCATGATTTTTTGTGCATAATATATAGAATATAGCCCGATCATTTTTCTTATACAATAATGCATGATAATTATGATAGTATATCCACAAAGAAAAAAAACACCTTTTATCAAAGAAATAAAGTAAAATATAAAGTTGATTTTTGAAAATAACCAATTAAACAAATAATGTATGTATCCATCTATGGTTTCAAATGGCATACATTTTCTAAAGTAATCGTAATGCACAGTACAAATACAGAGATGAAATTAGAACGTTACAAAATTACAATAAATAAAGGACCTATTGAAATATAACCTCATTAGACAAAATTTTAATTGTCACTTATTGACACATCAATGCTAGATTGAAACGTCTCATACGTTCAATAAGCCAAATCTTAACTCCATATACATCAAGAACGCATTAACGTTGTAACACCCCCTTCCTACGCTGGAGTATTACCACCAGTAACCCCGATTAAGACTAAATCGAAGCTACCCAAGGCTTTAAACTGACTGAACAAACTAAAAACAAGGTAAATGAAACCATTTAAAACCTAACAAAATTAAGTAAAACTTTACAGCGGAAAAGAGAATAAAAGGTCTTATACAAGCCTTACCTTAAAAAGAATTAGTAAATAAATAGAACAACCTTCTATTTAAACAAATCTTCATCAAGTCTTCCTTAAGTTCTTATTTCTGAAACTCAGCTTCGCTTTGAAGTAGTTCAACCATGATCTTCACTCAAGTATAGCCATTGGAAACCTTTCTTCAACTTTTGGAGCTTCAAACATCTGAATTCGCCTCTTGAATTAACTTCCAAGAAGAACCTGATGTGTCGTAAACCAACGGTGGACACCAGCCGACCATATAAAAGAAAAGAAGATGGACGGGTTAGTGTAATGAAAGACTAGCAAGCGGAGAATCTAACTTGGTTCTTATGGTTGTAACTAAACATATTGGCATCCAAATCCGATTAGACTCGGATTATGATCCAACAGATAGCAGTCATATAGAGAAAAAGAAGGAGACCTGCATAAACAAGAGATAGGACACCACAGCTTGTGGTTCCTTTACGAAACATAAACAATTGTTGGGAACTCATATTAATCACATAACATTTTGAAAAGTCTCCATCGACTAATCAGGTTGACTTAATCAAAGTTTGATTAAGAATCATTCATAACCGGGAGTAAGAATGGTTATCGAATAGACTAACCATCCGGGTACATTAATGTGCCTAACACACTTATCTTATATTACTTTCAATACTTTTTACACACATGTTGGTAACTTTTAATCGGTCTAAACTGCCGGGAATCCACATGTACATGGAGACGTCAAGATGAGAGGGATTATTTCAACCATGATCATTGACGAACACCTAGTACCAATTTGCACTTAGCTAGAGTGCATAAACACCTCCTCCAACATTGAGAGAGGCATGAGTCATGACCCGAATGTTGGGATATGATAGCGAACTAAACCTCCCAACATAGACTGTGTTATAAAGAGGTCATCGGAGACTCGGCTCCTACCCCTGGAAACTAACTTACTTCACAATAATATCTCAGCATGAGACAACATACAAGGTCACACATAACGGACCAAAATCCAGTTCTATCGCGAAACTGAATAAATAACATGGTCACTATTTCTAACAAATATAACGACCTATCATATTTTATTAATCATACAAGTTGTTCCCAACGCAAATATTAAATGGGATTCAGTTCCTCATTTAATAACAATAACGCAAGAGAGAATCGTCCACTTGCCTTATAAGGCGTGCTCAACGTCCTTAGCAATTCCAACAGTAATCTTTATCACCCTTCTGTCAAATATAACAAAAGGATTTCTCAACAACGGCTCACGGAAACACTCCTTAGTTGTATACTAAAATTCTACAACTTCCTAATCGATAAACGATTTAATTTCCGAAAATCGATATATAATAAATCCTTAGTTATCATGATTTAAGAAGCCATCTTGGCGGAATTATAACTAATTATCTGCTTCACTTTTGAAACAATTTTCTAAATAAAAATTGTTCATTAGCAACAGTTCTTAAAGGTGACCAAATTTCGGATCAAACGAATTAACAACGAATCCCGAGTAATTATCCGAAGTCCTTTACGTGCCAATCGGTATCAAAACTTGTATTCGCTATAACTGAAGATCCGGACGTCCGTTTCTCGAGCGGTTTGAACCTGTGGGACCGTATCAACGTCAAGATTATAAAAACCATAAATTTAATTAGCAAATCGGAACATAAAGGCCCTTACGGTGGCTCCGTAACCAACCCGCTACTTAATTTCCATCGTATATACCTTCACTCGAGCCCATGGCTCGTTTGGCTTGATAGTGGCTCGATCCCCGAGGTCGAGGATGGCTAGGTGATGCCCGGCGACGGCCCTTACGGTGGGTGGTGGTCGGAAAATCTAACGGTCGCCGGCGGCGTCGCACACAAGGCAAAGAAGTGACCGGTGGTGATGAACTCCTTTCTCCCGACTTGTCATTCCGCCCAGCTCCTCTCTCTCGAACAGGGCAGCAAGGTGGCTGGTGGTGCTGCCTGGTGGTTGGAGTTCAGGGGTGGCCAGGGAGAAGGCCGGCAGTTGCCACCCAAAACAGGGGCGAGGCAGAGGTGAGCACCGGCGATGAAGAATTCGAATTCCATCTCCCCGAGTCCGTCATTCAGTCCTGATTTCTTTCTCGATTCTGTTTTCTCCTAGCAGCAGCAACGAGCCCAACGTTACAGCAAGGAAGAAGACGATGATGAGGTGGATGGGCTGAGGAGATTGCCGGCGGTGAGAATTCTCTCGCCCGAGCCCGTCGTTCCGACCTGAAACTCTCTCTGGTTCGTACTTTGAGGAGGCAGATAAAGATATGCCGATGGAGAAAGAATTCTTTCACCCCAAGCCTTTCGTTCCATCCTTATCCCGCCTCTCTCTCGAAGCCTCTTACTTAACAAGGCAAATAAAATATCGATTTTAAAGCCAAAATCTGTCTTGGAACGGGACTCGCGTTAAGGCGGTAAAATTATGTACCTCGAATGGAAAAACTTACTAAATACAAAACGTCCCGTAAATTATGTAGACCAATAAAACCAATTTTCCATGATTTTATCACGCTACCTTCAATTTTTAAGGCTTCTGTTTCGTATTTTAAATCATTTTCGATACATAATTAAAAAGACGGCTTATCCAATAAATATTATTTTTCCACCGAAAATCCTAGAATTCACACCGATCCATAAAATCATTTCTTTGTGACTTTAGGATATCACCAAGAATTTTCTAGGATTTAATCTCCAACAAAAATATTGGATTAAGCGTTAAAACAAACAAAAAGATTAAAAGGATATCCGAGAAAAATTCAAAAATATCCTCAAAAACCGCAGTTATTACAAACGCCCCCATTACGTACAATAGGCCATATCTAAAAATTTAAATTTTTTTATTGTAGAGAAATTATTTAGTTTAGTAACCACCAATGACCTAATTAATTAAATTTATTATTAATGATCAATTGGAAGTTCTACTAGCCTATTTATATATGAGACCTTTATTACTTTTAGAGATTCAAAAAAATCTGAAGTCTCTCATTTTTCGTTTCTCTTGATATTATTATGTTTTGTTATGAATTGCATCTTACTTTTCCTCTATATAAGAATTTGGGGTAAAAATTTGTTGGGTTTTTATCTCGGTTTTAGGCATATATTCAAACTGAACCGGTCGGTTTTTAATTTTATAAAAAACATGCCCATACCGCCTGGTTAACACGTAAATATGTCGAACAATTGAGGGCAAAGTAGTAATTGTACACGATCTAACGACATTTTTGACGGAATAAGGCAATGGGTGGTGATTTGTTAACGGAATCGAAGTTTTGGGTGGTTTAAAACAAATTCGTGTATAACGGATGGTTATTTATAAATTCGCCTATTTAACGGGTGATATAGTGCAATTTTCTCTATGTTATATTGCTGATTTTTTTAGCATCGATAGCTTTATATTTTGCTTCTACTTGAATTTTTGTATGTAATTATGATATATGTTGATTTTGTGCATATTTTAATGGTTTAAGATGAGAGAATTGATGGTACTAACTTCTTTGTTTCACCTTTATCATGTAGATTGGCAAGCAAGAGGAGTTAAACCTTCAAATATTTTACGTGATTTATTTTGGCACATTATAGGTAATATTTTTTTATATTAATTATCAATTGCAAGTTCTACTAGCCTCTCTATATATAATATATGAGTTCTTCATTATCTTTACAGATTAAAAAAAACCCAAAGTCTTTCATATTCTGTCTCTCTCGATATTATTATGTTTTGTTATGAATTTATATATCTTACTTCCTCTATATTATGTTATATTGCCAATTTTGTTTGGGCATCGATTGCTTTAGATTTTTGTTCTACTTGATTTTTTGTATGTGATTACGATATATGTTGATATTGTGCATATTTTGATGGTTCAAGATGAGAGATTTGATAGTACTAACTTCTTTGTTTTACCTTTATCATCTAGCTTGGCAAGCAAGAGGAGTTAAATCTTCAAATATTTTTCGTGATTCATTTTAGCAACAATATAGGTAAATTAAAAATTGTGTTGTTGTAGTGAGTAGCTTATTTACTTTGTAAAATTCATTTTAATATAACATTCATACCTATATTTTTCCTTCTTGATGTTCTTTTAAAATTCTTCACCTCATCGCACCTTTAGTCATTTTTACCAATACTAATTGTCACAAATGGGACGTGTTTAATATCTGTAAAATGTACAAGAGTACTATATATTATCTTATAATAAGATATATAAACACTTTGAAATTCCAATTCTACTTTTAGAATGACAATACCTATATTTTAAAAAACTTTATGCTTTATTATTCATATAAAATATTGGATTTAGGAAAGATAAAGTAACTAATTACAAAAAAGAAACAACCAAATCAAGTAGAGTTTGTAATAATTAATTCCCACATAAATATTTATTTAGAATTTTTATTATAATTAATTTATTAGTTAATGAGTTCTTTAAAAATCATTGACAATTTCACACACATTATTATAAATATTCAATTTAACAAATATAAGTTAAATAACTTTAGAAATAGTTTAAAAAAGGAATATTAAAAAGTTGGCATGTGGCATATACCTACTAATATAAAAACTGAGGTTTTCAGAAAATGAACTTCATTTTGATTAATTAGAATTTTAAATTTTTCTCATTTGTATATTTAGTAATTTTATTCTTAATTATTCAAGAATTTTATATGTTCATAAATATTTTGTTCTTTCTTATATTTTTCTTACGGAATAAATATGATAATTATCAAAACTATTAAATTATTAATTAAAGATGTTGAATTAAAATGTTAAAAATATTTTGTTGACCAATACTATGCTAGAAAAATCTAGACAATAAAGGCCTCAATCAAATGACTTAATAATATATTTCTAACTTTTTTCTTATCTATATATCCATCTTTATCTATCTGTAAACATATATAAAAAAAAAATTGGCGATTAATGCTCATGTATTTTATAAGACCTATAATATATTATTTCATGTATATTGTCATATCATACCATAACCTATTTTAATAAGATATTTAGTGTCAATTTCCAAAAAAAAATAAATTTTAAAAAAGCAATAATTATTGGTCATTTTTAGCCCGTTTATATTCCCCTATATGATGACTATTAGCCATCACAAAGAAGGAAAAAAAGTTGATATTAAAGATAATCTATTGAATCCATACACATTTCAATCACATATGATTGTTACACATAAAAAAAATGACCTGTCCAAATGAGGTTTGTTTATTAAAAATAAAATACCTATATATGTATTACTTTAAAAAATTATAATGTTTAATATAAAACATAATCATATAATGCACTTTTCAAATTATATTATATATTTAACATTTTTAATAAAAATAACTCTAGGTATAATAAAAAAATTATGAAAACATAGATTGTCTTAATATTCTCAAATGTTAACACATAAGAATGTGAAACATTAAAATTAAAGTCTAAAAAATTGATCCTTTCACCGCCACTTAATATCGAGTCACCACCTTAATGTGGACAACAAGGAGATGTTTAGTACTTTTAATATTATTTTGTAAGTAATTACTACTTAATGCATACTACAAGTGTACATTTGGGACTTGGTTTTGTACATTAATACAGTTTGTAACTTTCTAACCAAATTTAGACTACAAGCATTTGGTGTTTAACCTTATTTGACAATTTTTTATATATTGAGTGTGGCATAGTTTCAGATGGATATCTCTACGAGCTCCGTATATTTATATAAAAATACAAATTCATTATAAATTAGGGTGCACATTGGTTCGGGAATCAATTGTTTTTTTTATAAAGGGAATCAATTGTTGTAGGTACACAAACGAGGTAAATGATTGTCATATATATCTTCATGTCTCACATTATAGTGTGGATTGAACTCTTCAATCTAGGTTGCTCATTGAAAACTTATTTTTATTCCTATTGTTATTTTTTTTTATTAATCAATGAATCAGCTAGAAGGTGCAATATCTCGAAAGAGCTTTGTTAATTTCAATTGTTTTCGTGTGTTATCAAAAGTAGAAAAAGTTGAATAAGTAATTTTATATTTTTAGATAACTTGATTTGTCCATGTTCAGTGTGGAGTTTATTTCAAAGAAACTAAAGGATTGAATTTTAATAAATCGGGCTACTTGGTGTTCTCTTTGCTCAGTGTAACCTTTTGTTTGAAAATTTTGGTTTGATTTGACTATCATTAATATTAATTATGCATGTCTTTTCCAACGATGTTATGCATTAATTGAAGAAGATATGGAAATTGGATGACTTAGTGTGAGTCACTACTAGCCCTTTCATCCAACACATAGCAACTAAGGGATGGAGAAGATTTCTGTAGCCGGTTACTAGCCAAATGATACTTTGTGCAAAGTGCAAAGTGCAAAGAGCCACTCTTGTGTAATGGAAATTTATAAAGAGCAATCTCATTGATAAAAAGAACATTATTAAAAAATAAACGAATGTAAAAAACCTGTCCCGTGCGTATGCACGGGCCTGTCCCCCTAGTAATATTTAAACAATCTAATCACTTAACCTGGTAGTAAATTCTGGATTTGTAAACTAAATAAATCGGATAAATCGGTTTGCATCAATCAACTCATGAAATTTAATTTTCCATCAAGCGAAGGAGTGGAGACAATAATTAAACTTGAGACCTTTCAATATATCTCTATGCCTCCACCAAATATATACTATGGAGTACTTATTAGGGGTGAGCAAAAAATACCCGATCCGTTGATCCGATCCGCGATCCGGCCTATCCGATCCGAAAATATCCGGATCCGAATGGATCACAAAATTTTTTATCCATATCCGATCCGATCCGGGGTTTTTTTCCGGATATCCGGACCGGATATGGATCGGGGTTTTCAAGCAAACGGATATCCGGTATTATTTATATTTTTTAGAAAATACACATTATACTAAGTAGAATAGATGTTTAAATGAGTATTTTCTAAAATTTTAACTTATCTAGTGTTCAATTCTCCTCAACCGTCTAAACTTTTACTTAAAATTTAAACAGATCGACGGATATCCGGTTCCGATATCCGTCAATCATTCATATTAATTGGGCCTAAATCAAAAATAGTAATAATATTTTTTCAAAACGGATAGTTTGGATATCCGCTACCGGATATCCGTTTTCAAACGGATATTTCGTACCGGATATCCGACAATTAACGGATCGGATACGGATCGAGGTTTTAAGGAAAAAAAATTTCCGGATATCCGGTATACCGGATCGGATCGGATCGGATAATCCATTTGCTCAGCCCTAGTACTTATCACCTAGCTAGCTAGACTGATAAAGCTAGAAATCTAAGTGTTAAAGAAAAGTTATATATTCAATAAGTTAATTACTTATTCTAGACTGATAAAAAAAATCAAAGTGTTAAGGAAAAGTTGTATATATATTTAATAAGTTTGTTATGTTTTATGATTAAGCGTAGCATTAATTTTAGTGACCTAAGTATTGGTATGACACACGTTGTAATGGGTATTGAGTAGAAAATTATCTTAAGTAGAAAATCGGGTTTATAAGATTATTCAATACACTTAAAATAATCGAACCGGGCCTTAGCAACCCCGGTTCAAACAGGTTTGGAGGTTTTGGTCTGGGTTCAAGATAGATGGCGTGTTATTACATCTTGTGGGCTTGACCGGTAGCTTTGGGCCTTTGATGATGATTCATGTCGATGGCCTAAATTCTTGCTCATTTGATCCATCTCTGAAGATACGCTCCTCCATTATTGAAACGATGTGTTTGGAGGCACGTTGGCAACCCTAGCTTTAAATAGCTAGCTTGTTGATTAACTAGCGCGACACATTTGAGAGACCTCTAGAGAGAAAGAGAGAGAAAAGAGAGGAAAGAAAGAGGGAGAGGGAAATCCGGTGGCGCGTGGTTGCTTTTCCGGTGGTCCTACGGTGGAGTTAGTGGAAGGCGAACCTGCTCCTGCCTCTTCGTGGTCCAGATCGAGCGAAGTTCTATCTCAAAACTTCGTCAGCCTTAGGGGGGCGAAACCCTAGATCTTCTTCTCCTTTACCTTTTCTGTTTCTCCATTCTTGTTGTATTTGAATACTCATCCCATATCGGAAATCTAAAGAGAAATAAGTCAGTATAAATACCCTTGTGTTACTCCTCTTATTGCCAATTGGTTTTAGGATGGAACCCTACTGGGCTTATGTACTGGTTTGACGTATGCACGTGGCCCATGAAGTTTCACATGGTGGCCCACAGAATTTCACATGGTATCAAAGCCAAGGTTACCGGCCGCAAAACCAGAGTTGGTCTTCCTGCCGCTCGTTTCCAGTGGGGGTTGGTTTCGGCTATAAAGAGATTGAGATGCTTACCACTCGTTGTCTTGTCCAAGTGTCAACTGGTTTAGTTCCCTCACTTGCACTTGCAGAGGAGTATTGAAATACTCATCCCATATTGGAAATCTAAGAGAAATAAGTCAGTATAAATACCCTTGTGTTACTCCTCCTATTGTCAATTGGTTTTAGGATGGAACCCCACTGAGCTTGTGTACTGGGTTTACGTATGCACGTGGCCCATGAAATTTCATATGGTGGCCCACAGAATTTCACATGTGCTTGAACATTGTTCTTCTTTGGTGTTTTCCGTTTTCGCTCTTCCTTTTGCGTTTGTGTAATCTGTTTTGTAATATCCTTGAGATCTAGTAGAATTTTGAGACGAGCTTCCTCTCTAAGACTCCGCAAATATAGTCTTTGTCGAACTGTGTCACCAATATCTTGTATTCACTTCTCGTTTCGATCTATGTTTGTTTTGAGTATCTGAGCCAAAACTCAATTTACAAAGTTAATTACTTATTCAGAGTCGCCCTATATATATTAACATAGATATCTCTAAATTTCAAGAACATACTTAACTTCAATCGGTTTTGTATGGGTATAGATGTCTACATGTTGAAGTTAACAATACAGAGTGTGTATGTACGTAAGTGGATGATAATGGATGCTATATCTATATTTTAATTAACGGTTTTTCTATCCTATGCCCTAAGGACATAAGTTAAGAATACTAATAATGGGAACTAAAATCCTAAAAAGAAATTAATAAACCCTATTGAAAAAATAATTAAACCTAAATAAATACAATTTTAAGATATATTATTATTTTTAGTCTTTTAACCTATGCCCTAAGGACATAGGTTAGAAAAATCGTTTAATTAATATGTGGCTAAAATGGGCCTAAAAATAGTAACAATATACCAATTTCGATTGTCACGCTCACGCACATATATGCATTTAGTGTGCAGTTATATTGTTATTTAGCATTGATTTACGAATCTATAACTATATATTAAAGTTGTCCCTTTTCAAGTTATTAAAACGATTCTGACCCCACCTCATATTTAAAAAAAATATCAATTTCTATTATTATAACTTATTTCTATTAATTTTTTTAACTATTTAAATTTATCTCTAATATCAAATAAATATCTATTTAGTACTCCTATAATAATATCTTTTGAAAGCTTCCTTATACGAGTATTTCAATTTAAATATAAATTATTTTAAAATAAATATAAATCTAATAGCATATATTTTTTGACGAATTTATTTATAGATATATATTTTTTTATAATAAAAATTAATGATAAATTTTTAAAATTTTTAAAATTAATAAAAATAGATAATAAAATGTTTAATAGATATATTGAAATATTTGATAATCTCTAAGTTTTCGTACATGAAAAGTAATAAAATATAAATAATATAATATTTAATCTTATCTAACCTTTACTTTATCGAACCACAAAATGAGTTTGGTGACCCATCTTAAATTAAATTAATTAAATTTTAAATATTTACATAATTAAATTATCTTTATCTTTCACACTTTATTATATCTTATTTATTAAGTAACTATTATTTTTTAAATTCTTATCTCTTCTATATTTCAATATATAGATTTTTTATTCATATTTTATCTTCTTTTTTTAATTAAATATCTATGAAATATCATTAAGGAAAAAGAGAAATGTAATTATTTTATCTTAATAATATATCTTCATTCTAAACATTAAATTTAATCATTTATATTGATTAAAAAATTATACATTCTACGAACAATAAATTATTTATATTAAAATTTATATTATATTTTAATTTATTAATATCTTATTTATAATGTCTATAAAATATCGAATCTTAGTTGTACATGGTACGACGGGTTCAACTAATATGACTATATTCGAATACATTAATAAGCGCGCCTTCAGCATAGGTTGAGATTGATGTAAATTGCAAAATTCGTGTCATTTTATCTTTTATTAAACAAAGGGGGGAATTGTCTTCTCATGCATGTCATCATCTCTATTGTTTTAAAATTTAAATTGATATAATTTAATTAAAATTTTAAATATTTTAAAAATTAAATCTTACTAATTTAAGGGGATGAAAATAATGATCAGCTTGAAATTTATTAATTTGAACCGAAGATGAGTGTCAACCGGAAAAGCCAAAATCTCAAATATAAAAAGAGTAATAAGTTTTTGGAAAAATTGCATAAAATATCCTAACTTTTTAATAGTGTTGCGGTAATTAGCCTAACGTTTCAAAATTGCACTTAAAAAATCTAACTCTTTTAAATGATTGCGGTTTTTAGCCTCGACCTTCCATGTGGCAAATGACTTATTAAACTTGATGACATGGCCATCCATGTGTTGTTATGACTAGGCAAAATACAATTTAAAAGGAAAAATACAATTAAAAAATTTTAAGAAAAAATACATTGAAAATTAAAACGTTTTTTTCTCTACGGTAAAGAAACCCTTCAAATTCTTCTTCTTCGTAGTACAGAGGTGAGAGAGAAGACAAACTGTACAAGAACCAGTCTCGTTCGGGTGGTCTCAATTTCATGCCGGTTGTACAGTGTACACACACTTAGTTTAATTACCCAAGAAGTAATTTAGCAATATGTGAAATTTAGATTACTTGGCTTCGATCAAGTTCAACTGAGAATGGGTGTTTGGTGGGGGTAATCGTTGAAATTGTTGAACCTTGTGTGATTGAGTGGAAAAGCTAGATTAACTAGTTATGCATGATAATTAAATTGGATTCAAGTTTGTTTTTTTATGCGAGTGTTTGATTTATTTGAACATTAGCTGGTTTAGTGTGAATAATGTACACACCAAGAACAAGGTGTTCTGTTCATTGCAAATCTAAAACCCTCACCTCCACCCCTGCAATTTCTAAATAAAGAGATCACGAGATCTCACTTCTTCAAACTGTATCATTTTTCAATGTATTTTTTCTTAAATTTTTTATATTGTATTTTGCCTAGTCATAATAACACATGAATTGCCATGTCATCAAATTTAATAAGTCCTTTTCTATATGGAAGGTTCAGGCTAAAAACCGCTATCATTTAAAAAGGTTAAGTTTTTAAGTGCAATTTTGAAACGTTAGGCTAATTACCGCAACAATATTAAAAAGTGAGGCTATTTTAAACAATCTTACCTAAGTTTTTTTAATAGACACCAAAAAAAAAAGGAAAAACTTAAGGACATCCAAAAAAAATTCCCAAAAATAAAAATAATGAGAAAATAATTAATACTATTAGACTTCAAAATTTAACGCTTATTTTATTGATAAAATTAACGTATTTTGATATATAAACCTTGTTGGAGATATCATAAACCGTTTCACTTAAATTAGTTCTCTTATTGTAAATTAACCTACTCTTTTATAAATTGGTTTGAAAGCTTCTCTTAATCCGCCATGGTATATATATATACCAACTCAATGGATCATAACCCTTCTCCAAGTCCCCTAGATTCGCCACTATTCCACACTACAACATGTATTAGATACGGAGTATATATATGATTTGTGTAGTTTTTTTTTGGTAGAAAATGATTTGTGTAGATTAGATGTGAAGTCAATGATTTTGTGGAGCTTAATTTTGGTCTTTAAAATGCATAAATTTAATTCTACTATATATCGGGGAGGATTGATTGTTGGATTAATGTTAAGAAAAGAAATATATTTATGTGATTATATTAATATGGGCCATTCACGTTACAAATTAGTAAATCTAATTATTAATTTGTAACTGATTTTTATATCTTTTACTGGTTTTCTTATATGTTCAAACCACGTTTGATTTCTAAGTGGATTCTAACAACTTGATTTGCTGAACTGAATTTACAAGTGAAAGAGATTTCTTCGGATTTTATGTTGCTTAAACCGTAAGCAGTGGACGAGTGGGTTGAGAAGAATCAGCAGGATTAGTTGTACTTTGGCAAGATAAAAGCCAAGCAACCCCTGGATTCTGAATACAGAAAAAACGCCTCTCCTCTTCCCTCCTTATTGAAATGAACACTTAGGTGCTTCTAGGAAGCGAGTAAGTCCATGACTAATCTATTCTATATTTCTGGAATTTGGTCATTGCAGAGGAACCCTTTTCAGGTGACCATTCGATAACTGACGATATGGAAACGAAGTTTGAATATACAAGGGCCATGCCTTGGAAAGAGAATTTCGATTTACGATTTCTAAGAAATTACTACTGGGATAGGGAATGGTTATCTTCCAAGAGGGAGTAACCATCGTTACGATGTCGTATTCGAATATATATCATACTATCGAGAAATGGTTCGAGCGTCCCTTTATATTATATTATACAATATTTGTCAAAAATATAATTTTTCGTAAGCAAGGTTAAACTCGAGGGACTACGTGGTTTCATTCCACCGATGTGATTAGTACCGGGAAGCGATTTCCAACATAATCGCCTCAAGCGTATATCTTCATGGGAATAAGACCTGAAATTCTACCTCAACCAAGTGGCCAAGATGGGAGGTACAAGTCCATTCTTATTCACCACCATGAATCTATACCGAAACCTTCGATTTATAACTTACAAATTCATTATGATATATAAGTAACATTTTGAGGTGAACTAAGTAGTACAATGTATATATCATAAAGTTAAATTAGGGTTTAGCTCGAATGTTCTCTTATATAAGTTATCTATGGAACACGGTCCTTGGTTGGTTACGCAGGGATATAATACGATAACCATAATCATAATATAGATATCAAAATGAGACACTCTCACGAGGAAGAGTGTCACCGGAATGGTTCGACATTAGCATCTACTGTTGCGATACAAAAGTGCCTTAAAAGCAAGGCTAATATGATTACGAAGATTAAACGCGAGTAGGAAGGAGGATCCAACTATTTCTTTGGAACATCTGATGCAGAAGGTTTGTCACTGCGGTGCATCTCATAGAACTATTGATCTTGACGCTGGGATGTAATCGACCTCTTTCCTTCATTCAGAGTTGTAGACTGCACAGAGGCAGTCCCCGCCATTCCGCTGGAAACTAAGGGTATTGGGACACTGTGTCGGAGCGAGTTGGTCTTGACTTATTTGCTGGTTGCCTACAGAATTGGCGGAGATGTCCGTCTCTCCCATAGTTGAAACACTTCCTAGGATTCTTGGTACAGTTTCGGTTGATATGTCCCGGTTCTTCACAGTTGTGACAGACTATAGAGCTCTTCTTGGTTTCCGGGCTTAGGAATGATTTAGACTTAGTTGGCTCGGACCCAGTCTTGCTCTTCTTTGACCAGTCTGAACTTTGTGGAGAGCCTGGCCTCTTGAATTTGCCATTCTCCCTGTTATGGGGTTGTCCCCAATCTTCTACCCTTGGTGCGGGTTCCTCGAGCAAGGGTTTTGCCATGTGGGCCGCCTCCACGTATTCTCCCAACGTCGTGCACTTGCGATAACTCATCAGAGCTTTTATTTCTGGGCTCAATAATTCATGGAACCGTTGAATTCTCTCTGCCTTAGTGGGGACTTTCTTTGTGGCACCTCCCATTTGGGATTGAAGCTTTGTTGCCTCGGGTATGCTCGGTCCACCAATCTTTTGGTAAGGAACCGTATAGAGCTTCTCTTTTTCCCAAGTTGTCCAGAAGTGATACAACATCTTTGCTTTGAACGTTGCCCAATTCAGACTTGGTTGTTCCGACAAGTTTGAATTTTCCCACCATTCTCGTGCTCCTCCCCTTAGCTGAAGGGAGGCAAGGTGCACCTTTTCCACTTCTTTGCACTCAAGCGTGCCTAGGAGGCATTCCATTTGTGAGAACCACCTTACTATCTCGCTGGTTTCTCCCGTACCGTCATAAATGTCTGGCTTCAATGAGGAAAAAGTTCTCAGGTTCTTGTCACACTTTGAGCAAATTATTGATGAAGAAGTCTGAACGATACTATCCTTTGCATCGCTAGTTTGACCTCCCCCCGCTATCTTCTTCGCGTCGGGCAATGTAGTTGGAAACATCTCATGACTGAATTGCTCCACGTGGACTCTTGCAGCTTCGATCCTTAAAGGACCACTTTCCACCGACCTTGGTGGGTAAGAAACTTGTTGTTGTGGGTCCTTTTGATTGTGACTAGCGCGCTTAGACCCTCCATCATTTTCCTGAGGCAGATTGCAAACAAAGGTGCTCCTATTGTTGTTCTCTTTAGGGTCCGCCATTCTTTGACGCTGAAATTTTTGATTTTCTTCTAATGTCTACAAGGAAGGGATGGTTAACAAGGTGTAAGAGGACTATCCGAACTAATAATGGAAAACAAAGGTTGGAATTAAGTAACGTCGAGTATGGAAGGGTTACTACTTTAGTTGTGACGAACAGGAACACGTGTCCATCAATTGTCCAAATGATGAAGCAACTTCATGACTCACTAGGCCTGTCGGGCAACTTAGTGAATTTATAAGTCCAAAATATCTTGGTCCTAACAACTTCTTTTCTAACTTCATCTATCACCGTGTTGACTTATCAAAAGGGAAGCGAAAAAAGGTCTATAACGTGGCTTTTGCATAGCTTTAACATCGTTGTTTTATTCGGTTGCCAAACATCAACTATCACGCCAAGCTTCCATAGGTTGGTTGAGCAAATCCTAACTACTTGTCGGTACCATGGACTAATATATCCTTCATTGATCGGAACCTCGACCACTCCTTTATTATTAGGTCATTGTTTGCCCCACACATACCTCTCGATAATCTGTTTCGAGATCTGGTTAAGTGGAGACATGTTAGATCTTTAGTCGACTAAGCCTTCCTTGGCTTCCTCTTTGGAAATTTCTATTTTCCCTTGAGTCACTGGCTCAGTAAGTTTGGCTCTTATGAAAACATAAGTATTATTTGTAGTTGGTATGACTTCTTCTCATCCTTGGTGTGTATGAACCTAGTTTTTTTTTATTATAACCATTTTCTGTAAATGGCTACCAATTCATATAGAATATCCGTAATTCTATATTTGAAGCAGGATATAGTTGTTTTTGTTAACTCCCGAGTATAGGCCAGAAATGATGCGCAAGTTTAGAGAAGAGATAACATTTTTATTAGAACTTTTATGGAACGGATTACAAAAGGCTCTATACAACAAGCCATTACACTAGGGATGGAAACAAATCTACTATCGACCTGACTATTCAAGGAAAAAATGAATAGTCGAGTTAAGTGGACTACTTAGAGTTTCACACTTCTCAATAATAAACAACTGAATTTTAGCCCTAGGGCGTGCTTTGGAAACAAAAGTTGTCCAAGAATCCTTCATCGAACAAACTTTCATCGAGGGCACCTCCTTCGTGGTTCAACAGTAATTGTGCTTGCTCGATGTGTCAACGAGTTGCAGCTATATAGCCACGGTTGATTGCAAGACGAGCATGGAGTTGGGCGTCCTCGTTTTGGTATGACCTCATTTCATCCAACCATACTTCCTTGCGTTGAATGAAGTAGTCGTACTTTGGTTGACGAACTCTTGTTGGGTCTGGGCCTCTGATTGGAGGTGGTTTTCTTGCTCGACTATTTTCTTGGTGATGGGATGACTCTCCCTGAGTCCAGTTAGCCCTTCCACCCGCTTGATAGGTCATTGGAGCTTGACTTGTGATTTGATGACGTGGAGTCTCCATCATGTGTCCCCATGGATGATATCCCGAGAATTCCTGTTCGGTGATTTCCGGACTTGATTGGCCGTGAAGTGGATTATTAACTCCTCCCTCGAGGAATGCTTCTCCAAGGTTCTCTTCCTCGAGATCCACCTTGGGTGCATTTTCATGCATCTCCTCTTGTAGTGGTAGCTCGGTGTTGTCCTCGGGGTATCCATTTGGCAAAAACGGCCATTGAGCGAAGGCCTCATCAAGCTCTTGAGCGGCCTTTTTAGCTTCTTCCCTAATTCGGGTTTGGCTTCTAGTGAGTACCATTTCTGTAGAGGAGAAGAAGGCGTTTATATAGAATATCCTTTGATTCTATAAGGTGAAGACGTGTTGAAGGAAGTTAAGGCATTGTTTATAAAAATCACATATGAAATGTTTACTTTAAGACTTTTCATTTTCTTGGTCCTATTAAGGAGTCTAGGAAATTCTTTTTGAACACGTTACTTAAGACGAAAATTTCTTACTTTACTAACAAGTTTACTAAGGTAGAAGTTAAGTTTACCAAAAAGTTATATCAAAAATGTCTAGAGTTTAAAAGTTGAAACACTTATACTACTTAAGTTTTTTAAGAAATAAGTGTTGAGATTACTTACAAGTTCCCTAGCGTGAAGGTGCGAGTATTTTATAGATTTCTAAAGAAGTGTTTAAAATTCTACTTGTATTGGAATGTTCGTACGACTTAAGTTTTCGAAGGATAGAAAAGATTTTGAGAAAAAGGTTAGTTCTAGAAATAAATATTTGGTATGTAAAGTTTCAAACATCTTTAAGAGGTTTTTTTTTTAGCTAAGAAGTTTCAAGAGAGAAAGTTATTAATCCTAAGTTTTCTTCAAGGAATATAGAAGGAAAGTTTTTCTATGTTTGAAAGTTTTAAATAGCGGAAGTAAAAGTTAAGGTTTTAAAAGTTCTCGGTTTTCAAAAATTTTCGGTTTTAAAACTTTTCGGTTTTAAAACAAAAACGTTTAGCTCTGATACCACAATTGTAACACCCCTATTTTACAACATTGGGTGTTACCGCCAGTGACCTCAGACTTTACCGTCCAAAGTAACCCAAGGCTTTTAGAATGATATAGAACAATTAAAATGCGGAATAAAACATAATACATAATGAGAAAAGGTGCTCCCGAGGGAGACTTGGTTCTTACAAAACATCTTACATTGTTTTCAAATATAAAGTTGTACGGAATTGAAAGGCAAAACCTGCTTGTCCTTGCAATGTAATGAAACTAAAGCAAAATAATAGAAAGGTACATCTTGAAAATCCTTGTTCTTCCTTCGTCTTCACTTCACTTCACGCCTTGTTGGGATTCCTAGATTCTGACATAATTCGCGAGGGGCGATAGAATGCCAGGCAAACATGCAGAAAAGAAGAATTAGTCTAGGAGACTAAGCAAGCGGGAATGGAACTTCCCGAGGGTATTTCGGTAATTTCACTTATTTGACGAAAGATATAATAGGGTTGTGTTTACGATGGGCTATATGATAAGCTTGTTTATGTGGAGCTTTGAGGGTTTGAAGGAGAGTATATCTTTAGACCAAGATAACTCGATGAGCAATAGAAGAACTACTAGATTGTAGACTTCTTTTAGGATTTCGAAAGAATGTTGGGAACGTTCATTAAATCATACAAGTGAAAACCTCTCACGCCCTGAGCGGACCGAGAGCCGGATCGATCATTTGAGACCGGTCCGATTTTGGTGTCTTAAGTGTGCATTCGCACTTATCTTATATAGTGACGAAAAATATTCGACTTCGTTAATGATTTTTAATAGAGAGTGGTGGGACATGGATATTCCGAGCCACCCGAAGGAGAACTTCAATTCTCCGGCACTTAGCTAGAATGCCGCACAATCCCTCCTTGCAATCGGAGCGGATGGAGATCATGATCCCGAAAGTCGTATGGAGGTACGACTTAGTAAGGTTATATAGAGGTGTCGGCTAACCCGCACCCCTTTCTAGTTTATTCAAGGTAAATCTCTGAACGAGATTGTAATCAATCAAGATAACAAACATACTAGCATATATAATCCTAACAAAGGAATATAAAGCATACTACGCTAATAATTGTCGTTATTTCTAGCAATCAATATTTCCTAGATTCATTTTTATTTAAGCATACAAATTGTTCCCAACATCGAGAAATATCATGAGACGGATATAAAAGGGCACAAGGGGAAATTCCACTTGCCTTGGCTTACATCGTATACTATTGATTCTTGACGGATGATGCGGATTGCAACTTCGAACGCGGATCCCTACCTACAGACACGGGATTTACGAACGGCTTATAAATATGGATTCCTCTTATCTTGGATTTTCTCTTATAATACTTTTATAAGAAAAGCGGAAATCTAAATTATTATGGTAATAATTTAGAAGATGATTTAAAATAATAATGTTACTTCATTATTATTTTGGTTTTGTAATATCCTTATTATTCCATAAACCCTTACTTAAAATAATCTCTTTTAACTTTATTCTCTATTTCTTTAATATAAGTAAGCAAGTAAAATTTCATAAAATACTATACTTTGCCTAGAAGTATTTTTCTTATAAACTATAAGTTTTCCTTGAATTATAAGAAATTCACTTTAACCTTTCTATGTACTAGTCTTAGTTTAAAAATACTACTTTTAAATTCCTTAAGGATTTTGAAGCGATATATACCTCCCCAAGAATATTTTATTAATAATATGCCTTTAGTAGACTTTTATTTAATTCTATAGTTCACCTAAAAATAAGGCTCATAAACTTATAATCTACTTTTCTTGAAAGTTTCCATAAATAAGGCTTTCTATTTTTCCTTATAAGGTAACTTCCTACATTTAACATATATTCAATTACTCTTATTTGTTTTGTTCCTATAGTTCTTTTCACATTATATGGCTCATAGATTATCTATGCTCATAGTTGATAATATATGATCATGGCTTATAAATATCTACTTCATACTTATAGTCTATTATTATAATATCTTAGGTTATAAAATAATATCTTTTCTATATCTAAATGATTTCTTTCCATGCAAGTAATTCCCATAACTATATAATATCATATTATATCAATTTAAGATTACAAATGTTATATTCATATTAGATCTTAGGTCTTGTAGGAAATCACTATTCCTAGAGATAGCTTAACCTAGTATTTTATTAAATGATAACTCTAGTAGTATAACTATCATTAATATAGTGGTATTCATATATTGGTCATTCTCTACAATTAGAAATAGGTGACCTAATGTGTGATATAATTAATGTTATCCCTTTATAAAAACAATATTTCATGTTAAACTATAGTTTATGTCTACAAGTTTTGGACAAAAAGAAAATACCTTTGTAAAGTTTCTCTACTATTTAATATCATGATTCTATTTCTTAGATCACTATCATATTTTATAACAAAAGTCATATGCTAACAAAGATTATTTTATAGTTACCTTTATCATATCATAATAAAAGATTATGTATTGTAATGACTTCTACACCTAGAGGTATGCTAAATTCATATTTTTATTGAGTAAAGAATTTATTTTATGAATCTGTTTATCTTGATCACACTCATACACATGATATCTTCCATAGTTTAGGACATGCAATGAGAGATTGGTTCAAATGAAACAAACCCTTATCCTGAAACGAACTCTTATCCTGAAATGAATGCACTTTTTGTAGTTAATAGTGCACTTTTCCTACTTCGGAGTGCACTTTTTCGCATTTTCACTTTTCGTATTTTGTAATGCACTTTTCATACTTTTTGTAATGCACTTTTTCATAGTGCACTTTTTGTATTTTTCAATGCACTTTTGTATGAAAAGTGCACTATTAACTAGGAAAAGTGCAGTCGTTTGACGTTTTAGGATAAGAGTTTGTTTCATTTGAACCAAACTCCATGCAATGACTTTTTATCTACTAGAACCTTGTTATAATTTTTGTATAAAGATGGTAGTATCAACTATAAATGTTGTAGGCTATATTTATTTTATAAAACTATTTATATTATGTAAGGAGCATACTTATAATAACTACAATAAATAATTACCTATTTTTCTATAAAGTTAAGTTACCATGGTAAATCTAGTTTATTTCCATAACTTCAACTAACAAGATCTTTTATACCTAATATTTTTATTCCATAAATCCTTATTTGATTTCTACTATTACATTTACTAATCATAAAAGGCTAATATTTATAAAGTACATAAATTAATTTAAATAAAATAAAGCTTAGGAGTATACTTTCTTAGTTTTGTATTACAGAACAATGGAGAGGAGAGGTGGGAGAGGCCGGCGGTCTTCGAGGTGGCGCAACCAGGGCGGGACGGCAGCTCCGGCGTGGCTCGGCGGTGCAGGGGCGGTGCGCTGGTGGTTCGGTTAGGCTAGGTGGTGGCCGGCGGTCTCCAAGAGGGAAAAAGAGGTGATTTTTTTTTGGTGGGATTTTGAATGGAGAATTGAAACTTGAGAGACTGATTTTTTTGGCACTAGAGAGCACTTAGCAAGAAGGAGAAGAAGATGTTTGAAGTGTGAGTGAAATGGTGAAGGGGAGGCTCCTTTTATAGGCAAATTTGAAGAGCTTGGCAATCCATGCCAATGGCTATGGACCAATGGAGGATGAGGCAAAGCTTCACTATTGGTCACTTGTGTGTTTCTTTGGTGGTGATGAGAAGATGATGGAAGCATGGAGTCTTGCAAGCAAAGTGAGAAGGGTGGAGGACATGCATTGCTCCCATGTCAAATCAAGTTGACTTGTTTGAAGAAGAAGAAGGGAAATGTTGTTATAAAATTAAAAAGGGTGGGGTAGATGGCAAGGAAGTTCACTTGGTCTAGCGGAATGGAGAGGGGGCGTGTGAGGGTGGAGTGCAAGAGATCTCGGGTTCAAATCCCGGCTCTTGCATTCCTTTTTACCAAGCTTGTAAATTATATTTTTAGGCCTTTGTGTAATTTATTTTATGGAATAAATTCAATTTCTAAAAGACCTTATTTTTGTCTAATGCTCTTCTTATTACCTCACTTTATTAATCTATGCCCCTCAAGTTATTTTATTGAATTTTTATCTATTTTAATTTTCTTGATAATCTCTTTCAAAAGAAAATAATAGAAGTTAATTTGATATTTAGAAATTCTCCCTTTTAATAAAAAAAATAATTGATAATAAATATTATATTATAAAAAGCTTGGAATATCGCGGATATTACAAACTTGACTGAGGAAGAACAAGTTATCGCTGCAATGATCGATGAAGTCAACACAGTGGGCAATATGGCTGAATGGATAGTCGACACCGGAGCTACAAAACACTTTTATGCCAACCGAGAGCTGTTTGCTGAGTTCGAAACCACCGAGGCTGATCACCAGGTTTACATGGGAAACTCAAGCAACTCAAATGTTCTGGGCAAAGGTAAAATTCTGCTCAAGCTTACCTCAGGTAAAACTTTATGCTTGCAGAATGTATTGTATGTCCGTTCTCTGCGTAGGAACTTAATTTCCAGTGGACTGCTTAACAAAGCTGGAATTAAACAAGTAATTGAAAGTGACAAATTAGTCCTATCTAAAAACGGTAATTTTGTAGGAAAAGCTTACTACTCTGGTGGCGTGTTTGTTTTGGAGACTGTAATTGCTTCAGTTAATAATATTTCTACTTCTGCTTATGTTGTTGAGAATTTTGATTTATTGCATGCTAGATTAGGACATGTGAGTTCCTCTTCTATTAAACGAATGCAGAACATGGGGTTGATTTCAAACTTGGCTAAAAACGATCTTAGTAAATGTGAAATTTGTGTAGAGGCTAAATTTGCAAGAAAGGCCTTTAATTCAGTTGATGTAAGGACAACCGAGTTACTTGAATTAATTCATACCGACCTTGCAGACTTTAGAAACACTGAAAGTAAAGGTGGGAAAAAATATTATATAACTTTCGTGGATGATCACTCTAGGTACACCAAGTTATATTTACTTAAATCCAAAGATGAGGCAGAAAAAATGTTCTTAATATATAAAGCTGAGGTAGAGAATCAGCTTGATCGAAAGATAAAAAGAGTTAGGTCAGATAGAGGCGGGGAATATGGAACGACCTCTCTTAAAGAGTTTTGTGAAAAAATGGGATAATTCATGAATTTACCGCTCCCTATATACTCCACAACAAAATGGTATAGCCGAAAGAAAAAATAGAACAATAAAAAATATGATGAATGCAATGTTCATAAGCTCGGGTTCGCCCGACTACTTATGGGGAGAAGCTGTCCTTTCAGCTAACTATATACTTAACAAAGTGCCTCACAAAAAATTGGACAAGACACCTTATGAAATGTGGAAGGGACATGTTACTAATTTGAAATACTTAAAGGTGTGGGGGTGTCTTGCCAAAATAGGACTGCCTAGCTTCAAACGTGTAAACATAGGCTCAAAAACTGTTGATGCCATATTTGTAGCTTATGCTGAAAACAGTGCTGCGTACTGTTTTATGTGTTTACATGATCGATCAATTTGTGAATCACGTGATGCTATCTTTTTTGAGAATATTTTCCCTTTAAAGAAAATTCATGATAGCATTCCTAAACATGTTAATGCATCCTCTTTGTCTATGCCTTCTCTGAAAGATTCATGTGGATCTAGTGGACCTAGGAGAAGTAAAAGCCAACGAATAGAATCTAGTTTTGGAAATGATTTTGTCACTTCCTTTCTTGCTGAACTCAATGAAGTAGACAAACTAGATGAGATGTTTATATGTTTACATTTGATAGAAGATGAACCTAAAACTTACCAAGAGGCTATGAGTTCGATTGATTCTAGTTTTTGGAAAGATGCCATAAACAGTGAATTAGAATCTATTATGAGTAATCATACTTGGGAACTAGTAGATTTGCCTAAGGGAAACAAGGCCATTGGATGCAAATGGATTTTTAAAAAGAAACTTAGAACAGATGGTTCTATTGAAAGATATATGGCAAGATTAGTTATTAAGGGTTTCACCCAAAAGCATGGAATAGATTTCTTTGACACCTACTCACCAGTAATGAAGATTGCCACAATACGAGCTATGTTTGGTTTGGCTTCTTGTTATAAATTGACAATGCATCAAATGGATGTTAAAACCGCCTTTTTGAATGGTGATCTAGAGGAAGAAATCTATATGGTTCAGCCACCCGGGTTTGTAACACCTGGACTTGAACATAAGGTGTGTAGACTTAAGAAATCTCTTTATGGTTTGAAACAAGCACCTAAACAATGGTATGAAAAGTTTCACAATACAGTTTTAGGTTTTGGTTTCCAAGTAAATGGATCAGATGCATGTGTGTATGCCAAATCATTTGATGATGGTTGTGTCATTTTATGCTTATATGTGGATGATATGTTAATTTTTGGCACAAACATACATGTTATAAATGAAACAAAATTGTTTCTTTCCTCTAAGTTTGAAATGAAAGACTTAGGAGAAGCCGATGTGATTCTAGGAGTAAAAGTTTCTAGAATTGGAGATGGTTATGCTTTATCTCAATCACATTATGTAGAAAAGGTGTTGAAAAAATTTAATAATTTTGATGTGTCACCAGCTCGTTGTCCGTATGATTCTTCAATTGAGTTAAAGAAAAATCTTGGAAGAAGTGTCTCTCAAGAAGAATATGCTAAAGTAATAGGGAGTCTCATGTTTTTAATGAATTATACTCGGCCCGATATTGCCTATGCAGTTAGTCGACTTAGTCGATACACACATAACCCTAGTAGAGAACATTAGTGTGCCTTAAAACGTTTGATGAAATATCTAAGAGGCACTATGGACTTGGGATTGCATTACATAGGTTTTCCTACCGCCTTAGAAGGTTATTGTGATGCTAATTGGGTTAATAGCACTGATGAAGTCTGCTCTACGAGTGGTTTTGTATTTACATTATGTGGTGCAGCTATCTCATGGAAATCATCTAAGCAAACTTGCATTGCCCGATCAACCATGGAGTCAGAGTTCATAGCTCTTGACTTGGCAGGGCAAGAGGCCGAGTGGCTGAGAAGTTTACTAGCAGATATACCATTGTGGGGGCATCCTGCTCCGCCAATATCTCTACATTGTGACTCACAAGTTGCGATAGGTGTTGCAAAAAGTGGAGCGTATAATGGCAAAAAGAGGCATATACGCATCAGACATGTTGTTGTGAGACAATTGATAAAGAACGGTGTACTCTCTATGGAGTATGTGACGTCTGAGAGAAACCTGGCAGATCCACTAACCAAAGGACTAAGCAGGAGATTAGTTCTTGACACATCAAGAGAAATGGGGCTAAAACCTGTGAGGTGAGGAATTTATGGTGGATACCCATTAGGGTTAAACGAAACCATAGAAAGACTCACACTAAGTACATGACTATGATGTATGTATGAGGAGAGGATGAGCTTGTTAGCTCTTAATGAATTCATAGCCCAAAATATGGGTGGTTCTTATGGAAGGACTTGATGGATTCACCGTTGACTATAGTGAGGTTGAGCTTGACAACTCTTAATGATTTCATAGCCTGGATACACAGGTGGTCTATATGATGTTAGACTTGATGAAATCACCTACTTGGGTGTGCGGGTATGATTCCCGATCTGAGGACAAACGTTGTCTTTCTAAACACTCATGAGCATCCCAAGGCAACTTGGATATATGTTGGAAAGTAATATTGCGGAACTCACTAGATAAGAGAAAGATACATGTTGCTAGGATGTATTTCTGAGTCAAGGAGTTCAAGATTCTTTCACTCTATTGACAAAGAATTACCTATCTTCACTAAGTGTTGGTTCAATCGAAAGACACCAGCATTTAAGTATCAATCTCAAAATGCTCAGAACTCGTTTTAAAGAAAATTCTTTTTCAAGACTCTTTCCTTCACATTTGTGGGGGATTGTTGGATTAATGTTAAGGAAAGAAATATATTTACGTGATTATATTAATATGGGCCATTCACGTTACAAATTATTAAATCTAATTATTAATTTGTAACTGATTTTTATATCTTTTACTGGTTTTCTTATCTGTTCAAACCACGTTTGATTTCTAAGTGGATTCTAACAACTTGATTTGCTGAACTGAATTTACAAGTGAAAGAGATTTCTTCGGATTTTATGTTGCTTAAACCGTAAGCAGTGGACGAGTGGGTTGAGAAGAATCAGCAGGATTAGTTGTACTTTGGCAAGATAAAAGCCAAGCAACCCCTAGATTCTGAATACAGAAAAAACGCCTCTCCTCTTCCCTCCTTTCTCCTGATTTTCAGTCTCTAAAGTTCTGAGCTTTCTTTTGAGTTCCAATCTTTCTTCCTAGAGTGCACTAGGGAGAAGGAGTTGTGTAACCTTGGGGGACAATTGTCTATTTCGATTTGCACCTCCGTCCGGGGCAAATTTGTTTCTCATTCAGTGGCTTATCCACGACACAGCCTTACCATTCTGTTTGCTTTTTTTGGCCCACATTCTTTCAATTCTTATTTACTGCAGGTACTAAAACTCTATTTATTCAACATTGATTAGTTTAATTTTAATAATGGTATAACTTTTTGGAGACGTACGTAACCATGCAAAATGTATCCATCTAGTAACTTGAATAGATTATTGTAGTAGGGTAATTTTAAATACGGTTACTCTTGCCCCTACATTTACCACATTACGTGGATGATGATATCAATTGTGTACGTTGTTTCCCGGCCGTTTGATAATTGGATGCAATCATAGGAAGATGGTGACGTAGCTAGAGAGGCTAGGAAGCAAATTTGCAACAAATGACTGATAATATATACAAGGCCAAAGAATAGGATATATATCCACCGGATCGAATGGTTAGCTTCATCAATCGATCCATCAACTAATTTATGCAGAGGGCCATGTGACACTCGGTTGGACTCCAATCATTTTATCTTTATTAAATTCGGTTGGATTACATGATTTAAATCGGGCAGTTTTAATTTGGTCTTCATCTGTAATGTGTGCGGCCTTGTTTCACTTTTAATATATAATAAATTTTATTTAAAATTACATTTTGAAATTATTCATATGCGTATAAATTATAAAATAATATTTTAATTCTCTAAATGTGTTTTGAACCACAAGCAAACACACACCTTAGTTCATAACATACAAAACAAAGTGGAATGTCTTATAGTTGATCTCCTGTCGACGTATATATAGTTAAGAGCATCCAGAATGGGCTCTTGTTCGGCAAAATTGTAAGATTGATAGAGTTGCAGGCAAAATTGTAAGATTAGCCTATTTTATTTTGACCGATATCATACGTTCATACCTTGAGCTCCTGATTCTCGTCTACAAATATAATACTATAGATCAGTCTCTTTTCACTTGCAGTAGTATTTACTGTATTGTGTAAGATGCTTGTTGTTAATTTCTTATTTTAAAAAAAACATGTAATCTCAAAGTTTACAAATGGGCAAATTTTTTCATGATGGGGATACTAAAAAACCCTATATTCAAGTTTTTTTTTTATCTCTATACCTCTACTCTTAGGTAAAAAGTTGAAATATTTTATGTACTATGCTTATCTAGTTATATGTCGAGAATGTGGTCAGAAATCCATAATAGAGTCCGACCACAATGACTGAATTGACTATCTTCATGCATAAGTTACCTAGTAGAAAAAAAAATCATGACAAATTCCCTTTGTGATTTTGCAATTTCTGAATTATGATTATTATATAATATCGGTCCACAAATATTCCACACAACCTCATAAATTAGCAATTGAATACGATTAATATCCAGTTGGTATAGTGAGATGAGTTGCTAGTTAGGTAGCTAGGCTCTTTAAGGCTGTGATCGAGGTTCAAAGTTCAAATCGATCTTTTTGGTGGTATGCATGGAAAAAACTGAATTGAAGAGGTCATCTTCCAACAATACAGTACCTAATTTGAACAAAGATTGATTATACCTAATCGAATGAGGCGAGAGATAATTAAATCTTCAAAGGCAATATTCAGGAGTTTCTGGCTCGATTTTCATGGATAGTGCCCTAAAAAAAAAAGTGAGTGGACCCCAACAATATTAATGAAGTGGTTCATAGTTATGGACCCACCGTAATCAAGTTCCTCTGTGAAAGGTTAGATGAATGTGGCAAATTAAAAGGAAAGGAGCTCCCATGTTACTACCTCATACTGATACGTACCCCAATATATATTCCACTGTACACCTGCACGCTCTGAATTCCCAATTGCATTTACATTTCAATATTCTTGCCCCATACACTTTGAACAACATAGAACAAAGAATATAGTCACTCTAGGTATCTTCATCATATCACATCGATCAATGTATATATCTATATATTTTTTGAAATTTTATGCTGCGTATAGAACTATCTATCTTTTTTGGTCAATTGAATTTTAGGCATACATGTGCGTACGTTATGGGTCGATCTAGCATATAAGCTTATGGGATTTCATCCCGATAATAGGAGGAGTAACCCATACATGTACTTATATATATATATATATATATATATATATATATATATGTATATATATATATAGTAGACACTTTATATTCTTATTTCAGATGTTAGATATGTTTATTCTCAACAAAAAGTACAACTTATAGAGTTATAGATGATTACTAACTTATACTACAATGCTATGGATGGAGGGAAATAAGAATATCCCATTGATTTAATTATTTTGACTTGTCATGCTCATATATTTAACTACACTAAAAAACGGGCGCGGCTTAGACAACCTATATAAATATAGCTAGCTCCGTATACTTCTTAGCCCGCTCGGGTGAATACGAAGGTCAAGTATATATGTACATTATAAGTCAAGGCCTGAGCGGGCGTATACCCTAGTATGAACTTCCTTTCTCATAAGTGATCAAGCAATAAATGGACTGGTACTATACATATATACGTGCACTCGCCGTTGAGTTGCATTGGCAGAAAATATTAAATGTATTTCTCTGTATGATTATCTTAGGTCGACGTACAGACTAGTTATGCAATTATTCATCAAACATGCATGGTTGAGCAGGAGCATAGTATACTTTATAAATAATTGTCAAAGGACTGGTGATCGATCGGTCCATAATGCATGGTTTAGCAAACTGACAAGTGGAATTTTTCAGTAACAAGATAGAAGCTAGGCTACAAAAAACGAGTACACAAAAGTTCCCAAGCAAATGACATAGAATAGCTAGCTACAAAGACGTACAGTAGACACATATAATCATATTATATATATGAAAGGCAAGATGAAGCAAACTTTACAAACACATGTGACCAACAGTAAAAGGCCGGCTGGCATGTTTGTTATTTGTTCCACACTTGGCCACATCTTTTCGTTTTAAGAAAACACACACATAATCAATCAATCTAGCTTATGATGCCATGTAAGCTAAAACATGTTGTAGTCAAATCCAAATTCGGTACACTCTACTAACCTGCAAAGAAATGAAAGATTGGCTATGTCGGCTGACCATCGATTGTGTACGTACTACTAGTATGGATTATCTCCTATCAATATGTAAATTGTGAACATATATGTACAACATCAAAATTAATAATTATGCTCCTAACATAAATTAAGTAAAGCCGACATAATATTTAGCATGGTATCCAAAGTTTTGGATGCTAAGGTGAAAGGTTGGACTTTTCACATGGGTCGATTCGGTTGGGTTTGGGTTCAGTTACTTCGGATTCAGGTTGAGTACGGATTTGGTAAATTGAGTTATGGTTAAATCGAGCCAAGTCATGGCAGTTTATCGTGTATAGGTTTGGTCAATTTAGTGGATCAAGAGTATCAACTTTTTATAATTATTAAAATAATATTTTAATTATATAGATATTATTTAATAATAAAAATATAAATGTTATAATTTTTCAAAATGCGACAATTCGGGTTAGTCAAGCGGATTTTGTGTTTCATCCCAATCAAGTTCAAGTTAACTGAGTTCGGGTTTTTTTATAACTCACTGATTTTCGGGTTGGATTTTAACCCTAGCTGTTTGTTCAGTCGAGTTCTTGGGGTGGGTCGAGTTTTGACCGCTCTGTAAGTGATTTTTCAAGGGACTATCACATGGTTTGTATAAATAAATTAAAAATCCCTATTTATAATATTTTATTATTTAAGTTAAATTTACATAAAAATAGAAAGATTGATAAATAAGAGCACGTTGTATATATTCTTTGTTTGTGGTACGAACAAAGTTAAGAGCAAAGCCTTAAACCCGGGTCAATCAGAAAGTAAACCCCTATGCCTTGAGAAATTGGTCCTGACCAAAAAAACTTACCACATTTTATTTACACACAAAAAAACACATTAATTACCTAAATTCAATTATGTTGTAGGCAAGATTTTTTAAGGTTTGGACAATGATGATATATATGAAACCCTAAAAATGCATGGGAAAATGTGAAACTGTGATATGGTTGTCCGTCAAATAGTGATGGGCTTGTTTTTCTTCTCATGGATCGATGCCTAATTTTCACATGTCCTCCATGCCCACTTCCCTTTCACCTCATCCATGGCTCTTGCTTTAAGGAGCATTTCACTTTGTATATCATAACCATTTATCACTATGCAAAAACATAAATTTCCTTTGCACAAAAAACAAATGTGTATATTATAGGGATTTCTTTAACGGATGTATAAGATTAGGATTTATGTGTAAGATTTTTTTTTATTAATAAGCTTTGATTATAAATTTTTTATACAAAGTCATGTGTGCTAATAATGTTATTTAATAAATTTTCAAGTAGATTGAAGAATATTGTTGGAATTTTAAGTATCATAAAGTCTAATAATGAACTATTTCACCTATTTTCCATTGATTTTAGGTTAGAATTATTACATACTCAAACTGGGTCCATTTTGCAAGCTTAGCTAATTTTGTTAATTTGAGACTAATAGTTAGAATGTTAACAACTTAAGTAGAACAGGAGATTCGAACTTCGAATCCCACTAGCGACATATAAGGAGAAATTGATATTGGGAGGGTCTCCTCTAAAATGGGGTCACGAAATACCCGTTCCGGATGTAGAGCAGTGTTCGTCCGATCGAACCGGACGAGCCAAAAGTCAAAGACCAAAAAAAAGAAGGCTAACAAGTTGCATATTAGATACGCATCAAGTTATTAATCTTGGGAGGAATTTTTAATGCGAATGCCGTGATTCTTATTTATATCATTTATGGGCCGCAACTGGGCCGGTCTTTGTATACAGTTTAGGCCCATATAAATGGGCGGACAGTGGTTCGGGCTGGTCCTGCATATGAACCCTTTTGTAACCATTTACATTAGTTTTTAACTTGACCATTCTCGTGACACTTGTATTTTGTTGGGAATATTATAAAGTCCCTTCTCATATAAATAGAAGCAATAAAAAGGCTAATGTATAAGATTGACAAAGAAAAAAAAATGTTTAAGAGATTGAGATGTTAGATTTGACGATTTGTTAAAGAAAAAAATATTTTAAATGCTAACTAGGTCAAGTTAGTTATTAAGTTGAAGGAGTGTGTTGGAGAAAAAAGTGCATGCTCACATCAAGAGCATGTGACAAAAACCTACTATTATATAAGGGGTAGAAATCATTACCCATCGGCTTAACTCTTAAGTTAAAAACCTAGATCTCGATCTTATATGTTTAAATAGTTTAAAATCCCAACACTTTACTTGTTTAATAACTACCTACTAGAATTTAAAACAAAGTGATGTAGGTATATATCCAAAACACGTTAGAAAATTGATGTACATGGATGGTCAAGATGCCATTGCGTGGAGATGAATAAGAGAAGAATAAAGAAGGAAAGAAAATGGAAAAAATAATAGATGTATATTGATTTTGTAATTTTTTTTTATAAATTTGAAAGTTGTAAAATAAATTTGTGAGTATCATACCATACTTACAAAAAAGCTAAATGCAAGCTATGCTGGTTGGTTGATTTGGGATGGCCCTTATATATGATTTAGGCTTGAGCTATGCTGGATGACTTAATGGGTCTAACTTTGTTTGGGTTGCTCCGCGCTTCTGATCTTCGACAAGTTCATTAGACAAAACATTGCGTTTGGTTTAATGAGAGATGCTTGAGAGGGAGACGTCGTCGTCTTGGCATTGGGGGTCCTTTATAAGCTTAGAAGGAACCCTAGTTGGCCTGGCTTGCTCATTTCCACGATGCTTTGGAATTTCTAGGGTTTTGCTCTCTCTCTCTCTCTCTCTCTCTCTCTCTCTCTTGTGCTCGCCGATTTCACTGTAGCTCATCGGAGTTGATCCAAGGCCATAGAAGAAAGAATGGGGAAGAGAGAAAAAGAGAGAGGTGAGGGAGATTGGTACCTTGGTGGTCTGAGATCCTTGAGAGCTTGAATGCTCAACTCTCTTTGCTTTCTGCTTTGTGCTTGCTTTCTCTTCTTCGCTTATTTCTAGCCTTTGCTTCATGTGCTTGTGCTTGCTTATAATCTCTGTGTGTGTATGTGTTGACCTTCGTTGTCTAGTGAATTGGGTGAGCCTCCCCTCTAGAGGCTCCATAGAGTAGGACTTTAGTGATTAGTCCGAACTGCGTGAACAACTTTGTGTGTCAACTTGCGTTTATTTCAAAGTCGTTTTCAAACTTATTTTTCAAACAATAGAAGCGGATTCGATTAGATCTAGGTCTCAACAAAAATCAAGTGAAAAAAGGCCATATACTGATTTAAATTCGTCTCACCTTTAGACCACACACATGCTTTTTCCACACTCAAATTTTGTTAATTGAATATCGATTTTTCTATCCTATGTCCTAAGAGAACCTCCATCGAGAGCCTCATTTTTGATCCTTAGCAGTTAAATAATAATATTTTTATCTTTTTTTTTTTGCTAGAGACCGTCTCTCAATTCCTAAAATGAAGGACGTCTCGCACACCATTCAACTTTTTTTGATTTTATTTTAATATTTTTTTAAATGAGGGACTGCTTGAGAGCCCCCTTATAAAGATGCTCTAAGAGCATAGGTTAAGATTGAATATTTAGAACCAAAGCAATTAAAATGAGCATATATATTCACTATTGCCAACAAATACAATCAAACTCAAAACCCCAAATGAGCAAATCAAATAAGAAACCCATAAATTACTAGCATCAGTGTACAAATTTTGTCGCCAATTGAGCAATTGCACTCCCATACGCAAAGAACTAGTTGAAAGAAAGGATGAACATAAGGGAGAGAGACCGACACTAGCATTTCAATTTATTTTCCTTTGCAAGTGAGACAATATGAAAACTACATGATCCAAACGTAATAAAAGTCACGCAATCTTACTAATTTCAATATGAAAAGACAAGACAATGAGTGGATTATTCAAACATGTTTATTCAATTCTTTACTATCATTTTCAACCAAAAAAAATCTTTCTCCATTTATCTAAAGCGAAAATATGCTTTTGCAAAATTATTTAAAAAAATTAGATTAAATCCACTACAAAAAAAAAGTGATACAGTAATTAGATTCAATTTGGAAATCCATGATTTATTTTAATGGTGAAAATCCACCAAAGAGTAACAAATATACAATTGGTGCTTTTTATAATGTACCGTAAAAACATATAATAAAACAACTAAATTGAAAAACTAAACCTTAATAAATAATAATAAATCTTATAAATAATCCTTCAAAATCAAATCTAAACAAAATTTTCTCAATAAAAATTCTTATAATATACTCAAAGACAAAAAAAAAAACAAATATACAATATCATGATTTGTTTACTTTCTAGTTTCTACCATTTCTACAATTTTGGAGCACCACGTCTTCTCTAATTTTTTTCTGTAGAACCACGTCTCGTTGTTTTGTACTTGTGGGGTGAGAGTGAGTGTGCCCACACAGACGCAAAACTCCTTTCTTTGGCCAGCTCAATCTTCCAGCCACCGCAAAATCCATCCCCTTTAAAGACGAGCTTCAAAGACGAAACACCATTCAATCCTCATTCTACATTTTGGGGGTTTTTCTTCCAATCACAAATCCATGGCCTGCTCAATGTTTACCGGTACAGATCAGCTCACTCTCAGCAGACGCATCAACAAGAATGTGTTTCTTCCCAATCCAATTGGGTCTGATTTCCATCCCAAGAATCTCGTTTCCCAGGTGGGTTTTGCGCCTAAGGCCTTCACGGGTAAGAATCTGAGGTCTGAAGCCCTAATCCCCAAATGCAGCATGTCTACATCCAGGCCAATTTCACAGCTTAGGTTTATACAGCACAAAAAAGAGGCGTTTTGGTTCTATCGATTCCTGTCTATTGTGTATGACCACATCATAAATCCTGGGCATTGGACTGAGGATATGAGAGAAGATGCGCTTGAGCCTGCTGATTTGAGTGACAGGAATTTGACTGTTGTGGATGTGGGTGGGGGAACTGGGTTCACTACTCTAGGGATTGTTCAGCATGTGGATCCCAAGAATGTGACTATTCTTGATCAATCTCCTCACCAGCTTGCAAAGGCTAAAGAGAAGGAGCCTTTGAAAGATTGCAAGATTATGTTGGGAGATGCTGAAGATCTTCCCTTTCCTACTGATTATGCTGACAGATATGTTTCTGCTGGGAGGTATAATTTATTGAATCCTTCTTTGAATTGGTTTCATTTTTTTCCACTTTGAATTTGTTGTTTTTGCAGATTATGGTTTGGTGAATCATACTTGATACTTCTTAGCATTGCCTTGCAATCTTGCATGCACTTTTACTTGTAATTCTTAATGGTTAGACGTGCTTATGCTGTACTCTTTAGTATTATGTTTTCAGTTATTTGTTAAGAAGTGAAACTTTTATGGGTTTTCTAGCTCTAATTTTCTTATTATGTTTTTTTTCTAAACTATGCATAGTTTATGTGAAAGCTTTTGATATTTAGGATCTGTTGACATCAAGCTGCTCAGATTTGGAAAGTTTGTCTTTGATTTTGATATTTGGGATTTTAAGGCTTTTTTTTTATAGGGATTATCTTTTTTTCAATTAGGGTAATAGTTTCCAAAAGCAGCAATCTTAACCTATGGGGCATGGGTTAGAAAGATGGTATCTTTTTTGATACATTTAAAGTAGTTCCTTTCAGATGGGTTATACGGATCCAATCAAAATTGTTTGATTCCAGATCTCTATTGTTTCAAAAGAAACTGTTCAGCTCTGAATAGTAAAAGGATAATTTGAGGGTGTGGGAAGACTTTCTTTGTAACATAGAGTTTATGATTGTGTTTTACCAGTATTGAGTACTGGCCTGATCCACAAAGAGGAATCAAGGAAGCATACAGAGTAGTAAAGCAAGGAGGAAAAGCGTGTCTGATCGGTCCGGTGCATCCTACATTTTGGCTGTCACGTTTCTTTGCAGACGTGTGGATGCTCTTCCCCAAGGAAGAAGAGTACATTGATTGGTTCAAAAAAGCTGGATTTGAGGATGTTCAGCTGAAAAGAATTGGCCCAAAGTGGTACCGTGGTGTTCGTCGACATGGCTTGATTATGGGATGCTCAGTAACAGGTGTGAAACCGGTATCTGGGGATTCACCTCTAGAGGTAATATTTCTATGCCTAAAGAACCTTTCCTTTGGCATGTTCCAATCTAAGCATAAAAGAAAGCACTCCTGATTTGTGTAAAAATACTTAAAATGCATAAAAGTCTTCCACTTTTTCCAGAATTGGTGTTGGACATTTGTTAAAATCTTGGTATGGACTGTAAACTTTTGGATTTTTAAGGTGTTATGCTGGAATTTAATTGATAATCATGTGTGTTTCATTAGATTATGAATCAAATCTGGTCTTGGTATACTATAAAGAAGATTGGATATAAAAATCCATTCTTGCATTCAGGATATTATCAGTAATCAAGCTAAAAATTTCCAAAAGAAAAAAAAACTCAACCCAATTCTTGATGTGTCATTCCCCTAAGAAAATGATGTTTTAGTACATCTATAATCTTGTGATCCTCTTGTGCACTTCATGTACTTATTTGGTATCATACAAGCTATAATCGGCGAGGTTGCAATTTATGTTTTTATGCATAATCTTCTTGTAGAACTCAATGTTTCTTTGTGTGTTGCAGCTGGGTCCAAAGGCAGAAGACATATCAAAACCGGTGAACCCTATAACATTCCTCGTTCGTTTACTCCTTGGTGCCATGGCAGGGGCGTATTATGTACTCGTACCAATCTATATGTGGATCAAGGATCAGGTTGTTCCCAAAGATCAACCAATCTAAACGAGGAAAAAATAGCCAGAGTGCCATGAGCAGAGGAAGGAGTTGCTCAAAGTCATGACCAGATGAATAAAACTGTTGTGTTACTTGGATTTGTAATTGTATTTAGCATTTAGCATCTTTGGTTTTGTAGAACATAATTTTCTTGCTACATTTTGGTTGCAGCAATCAGTTTCTTCCTTCACCTTTAACAGGTTAAAGTGTTTAGCTTTCACTTTTCATTTTTCAGTGCTTTGAAAATTCATATTGGCATTATTCTGAAAATTATAAACAACAAAAATAGGTGAAGGTTTACAAAAAAAAATAATAAACTAGAGCTTCAAAATTGAGAATTAGCATGTTTGGATCACCAAGATAATAATCTTGCAAATTATTAAGATAATGTCATTATCCTAGGGATTCAAATACAAATAGACAGGGCAAAAATTCACAAAACCCTCATAGTCATACGCTCTCTTTACTTTTCTGGTAACAGAAGACAAAAATGGCGACGACGCCGGAGCCCGATGACGTCGATTACTCCGCCTCCGCAACGCTCATCCACTTTGACCGGCCTCGTCCTCTCCTCCGAGGACCAATCCGCGCCGGACCAGGCGACGATCCATCCATCGGCCCACACTTGCTCGCCTTCCGAAACGCCCAATCCTTCTTCTCCGCCCATAGATTCTGCCGCTCGAAGCTTCTAGAGCAGTGCGAGGCCGGCGTCAGGATCGGCTGCTCCCTCGCCGCTTCGAGCAAGTGCCAGCCCCCCTGGTGGAAGCTCCTTGTCGGAGGAGGCGCCGATTTCAAGGAGAGGGCGAGGTGCGAGGAGAGAGAGATGGCGAGTTGCCTCGAAGAGTCGAAGGGGAAGTGCGAGAAATTCGCCGAGGAGAAGAGCTCGGCGGTGTTCCGGAGCGCACGGGTGGCGCAGAGAGGGCGGTGGACGGTGGGAGAGAAGGAGGCGGCGGATTTCGTCGGCTGGATTTCGTTGCTGGGGCCGGAGAAGAGGGATTTGAAGGGCTTGATGGCCTGTCAATTGGGGCTGTTTTGGTGTTCGAAGAGCTTGGTTTATGAGGTTACTAATTGTAGAGGGAGCGAGTTGCTTGATGATCAATCAATCCATTGAAGATTGAAGATTGAAGATTTTGTGCAGAATTCAAGTGAGTAATTTGACTGTTTATTCTTAGAGATGTTATCATGAAGAGCTCTGAACAGAAAAGAGCTCTGAACGTAGAGGCACTAACGGAACTTTGTTGGTCCTTCCTGATAACACCAAGACAATTTCAGTCATCATATTGCAGGGTTTTTCAGTTTCTTTCATGACATTTAAGCTTCATTTCTCCAAAAGGATTTCTAGCAGAAAGCTTTTCCAGTAGCCGCAAGTGTGAATTAAGATAAGTACTATAACATGGAGTCATACCCAAAAAGAATAGTTTCAAATTAGAAGTTACCCTCTAGCTGCTGCAAATATCAGGCTACAAATCTCTTCTTTCAAACGCAGAGGGCAATCCCTGAAACATAACTGGTTTGATCAATAGAAGCACATTTCGGAAATTTGAATTGAGATGGATTTGAAAACTTCCTGCACCTCTGTTTCAAAACCACCATTGCAAGTTTCGCAATGATGTGTACCCAGAAGAGTTTAACGATGTCATTAGTCGCCATCAGATTTTGTTCTCTACTTACATGCCCAACTTGGACAACCCAAAGATATCAAATGGCAGTCTATATCAAGAATGATCAAGCTCAGATTGTATAATTTAGGAAAGCAGCTCTTCTGCAAGTTCACGGTCACCAGACTGTGTTGTTGTCTCCATAGCATCTTTGTAAAGATTGTCTTTCTTTGATGAGGCAATGGAATGCTTCCATCTGCTAGCATTCTTGTAGATATAAGTAGTAGTATGCCTAATTTCCAGCAGTACATGTTTCTCAACCTATGACAAAGAACCAGGCTAACTTATTATTAGGATATGAGTAGATTGTTGCAAAAAATTGACAATACCAGAATTCAGCAACATTTTTTAAAGGAATCAAGGCACAATGTAGTCATATTGGGAGCTAAGACAAATCCTAGATGACAAACAAACTGAGTTTGTAAAACAAGCTAGGTAAGCTTAGAAAGATAAGGAAGGAAGGAAGGAATCTGAATACGCAATTAATGACCTTATACTTACTATTAAATCTAGCTAATATATAGAATCACCCACTATAACACTATCATATTGCAACCTCAAAACATGACACGTGTTTCTGAGCCGAATGTAAAAATTAGTAGACAACAGCATATCAACTAAATATACAGAGAATTGGAAAATGCTTGCCTAACATTAGTTCATTAAAGATTAAATAATAATTGGATTCAATAGGTAAATTAAAGAAAGTTCCCATACTGAAAAGTGACATTCTTGGTAAATTAAGATGTTTGAACCCACAGACAAAAGCAAGGACAGGCAAGAAAATAACAATACCTGGATTTTCTTGTTGGTGATTAAAGCCTCGAGTTCTTTCTCGAGAGCAGAAACACCGGTTTTACAATCGTTTGCCATCCTGTGCAGATCAACAGAAACAAATGGATGTGTATGTTGAATGAGAGCCTTGTTACAAATTTCATTGTACAAGGTTTCGACCAAAAAAAAAGGTTTCGACATGGTCATCTAAATGAATATCCAACAACAGGTTCGCTTTGAGATTTCCTAGGTACTCGAGACAATATGCTATGCATAATGACTGCAGCAAAATCATAGCATAGTGGCTCAAGGTCAAAATACCAAAAACTATGTATGTATGTAGTGGAAAGGAAAAATGATACAGTATTTCTATAGCCTATACCCCTCAAAGGATGAAATAGAAATAAGCACACAACATTGTGGAAGTGCATTGCACGCCAAGAGAATTGCAAGTAAAATTTCTTTCCATTGCAACACTGGTTTGTTCTCATAGGCCTGAGATAATAATCAACATCCAACTCTCTTTGCAACTCACGCTTCTCTAGAAAAGACGATTTTGTTTGCATGGTCTTCTCGCAACTTATCCTGAAAGTTATGCTGTGCAATTCACTACTATACTCCAGAATGAATGTAACGGTAAACCACAAAATAAATAAGGAACAAACCCAATGAGATTTCTATATATCCCGCAACAATTTTTTTAACCATTTCATTTTCAATTATACTTTTTATTTTGAAGTAGTATATAGCTGAACTTCCAAATCCTTGACCCACATATAAGACGAGCTTAACTCAATTTTGCAGACACTAAAATGCATATTATCAAATTGTTTTAGCTTTGTATAGTTCATAATGATCCCTGATAGTAAGATATGCTTTCATGGTGATTTCTCGATTTACATTAGCAATCATATCTTCCATATATGTTGATGCATTAAACAATATTTGTTGCTCGAACATGAGAATCCGATTCAGTTTACTTTGCTGATCAACTCAAGTATTTGGTCTACAACTGCAATTTAGGCATGGCACGTGCTCTCATTGCTCTAGAACCTTCAGCACTATGAATTAGGTAGTATATGTGGTGGGAAGGAGGAGGAAACTAAAATGACTCGAATCTCGACAATTGAGTGAGTTGTGATAATCAAGAGAGCAATGTCTAATGTCTCTAAGAAAATCAATTCTCTCACCTCATTGCTTTAGTTGGTTCTTCAATAGTTGGGTAGTATGAATCTAAGGTGGTGAAGGGCGCCGACACCGTCGTTTTCATATTGAACATATTCTAGAGGGCAAGGTAGTCTCCCCATGGTACACAAGTTTTATAAATGAAAGAAGTCCGACTCAAAGTTTTGATGTGATTTTAGGGTGTCAATCATAGAATACCATTTCACTCCCTCTAACATGTAGTCGAAAAAATGCCCTGTCTCCATCAAGCTCAATACTACCGGTTTTAATTCGTTCACAGCCTACTGTTCCATCAAAATCAACATTTTGAATTTCTTCTTCTATATCATCAATATCCCGGCATTGTCAAAGATAAAAGGGAAGGGGAGTAAACAAATATTTGCAATATAGAAGAAATTCCAGATGAATTTTCCGGAGCACTAGGTTGTGAACTCAATAAAGTTGCGAAGGTAATGCAACAAAGAAGAGAATATCTCATCTATGTACTACTTATTTTTCTTTCCATATCCATGACCATAACCATCTTCATATATGACAATTACTTCATCTCATCGATGTACTAGCTTATTTTGCAAATGAAAACGATAGATATGAGTTTGAGATTGGATGGATAGGTGGGCGGGGGAAGAAGAGTGTGTGAAATGCATTAATAGGGGAGTGGAAAAACTATTATTTACAACAACCTATTTTAATAGAGCTACACATGAAAAAGGTTGCATTTATTTATCTATGTACATAACTTAATAAGTTAATAGTATCAGAGCAAAAATGGCTAGTTCTCAACCCAATCCACACTCCAATGGATCTACAATAACAAAGAAGAGTTTCTTGTTGACCTTGATTGAATTTTGAAACTTAATATATCCTTAAAATTAAAATCTTTCTCAAGAAAACTACCCCGAACGGAATTCCTACGAAATATAGGTTTGTTACAAACCACATTGTTTTCCCCAAAGGCAGTATGGGGTGTTGCCTTAATTCACTTATAATCCTCGAAGGTGTTTTGTTATGAGAAATCAGTTTTTATTTCTACAATTACCATTACTTGAATTCGTTCTAATTTACAAACGAATCTATTTTTAGACAGAATGATTTCCGGTCCATACCCCACCAGCTATTTTGAATACACTTCCATTTTATTTTACTTCGTACAATTTTAGGGAAGGCTTGTTTCATTCTTTAGGGTAAGATTTTGTCTCCTATCTTGTTTGATGCTAGACATATGATGCTATTGTGCGCTTTCGAAATAACCATCTTCTTGAGCCCGGTCCTGTTCCCATGGAGTTTGTGAGAAACTCTATGGGTGAATTTACTAAAACCCTATAGGAATTGGTGAACCCGTCGGGAAAAAAGAAAAAAAAAAATTAATAACTTGATATGGAGAGAGAAAAATTAAATCTCAACCGTTCAATTTGTATTTAATGGTCAGGATTTATTCAACTCTATTTATGAAGTTTTTTCACAACACCACTGGAACTAATTCCAAGAAAACGTGCAAATGATTTTGCAAACCAAAGCACATGTTACACTGCTAATGATTTACAACAATTAAATCAACAAAATATACGTACATACTTTTATCCAGAAAAAAGAGAATTATATACCCAAATTTCAAAGTATATATGATTTCACTTTTAACTTTAAATTGAAAATATCTATTAAGAAAACCGAATATATAAGGTTGGTGAGGGGTAACTACGTACTATTTTTATTGTCAATTAGATTTAGAAGAAGTAACTTTAATCTTACTATCTAACGTTTGGACTAATTGTAGACTAATTGAGATGTTACATTAATTGTCTACAAGAAAGCTAGTAATAACGTTGGTGGATTATTTATCTACTTAACTTACGTATTGAGCTTATATGCGCGCTTATGTGTCCTTATATGTGTATGATCTCCCGATTTATTAGTGCACGGATTTTAACACACTTAATCTAGCTCACTGCTGAATCTAGTGAAAACTATGTTACAACTAAGGGTTTCTCTTTTGCTTTTGCCTATAGGATTATGTAAGACAAGTGTTGACGACCAATAATGACTGGCTCATTATGAATCATAAGAAAATTTGAGAAAGATGATCACAAAATTATACATATATTATATTATATATAATATGATTGCATAAACATAAGATGCTGTTGGAGTTGAACCCACCATTTCTCTTGCAAGGCGACACCTGCAAGATTCCTAGCAATGATTAAACAACAATATCCTCCAAGATCTGACCTTCAGAATAAGACAGATGTTTGATTACTGGCCTATACCAAACATTCAAAGTTTCCAACCTTTTCTTTTCATCTATTTTCCTATTTTGGTTGGTTATAGACTTATTAGAGTCAAGATGCATGGTTGAGGAGGGTAAAAACTCATTCTAAGATTGTATTTAAGTATCTAAAACATAGCAACCCACACTCACACATATAGAGCATTTTGTCTTTGGTTGGCCTACTCCGCGTGCAAAGCGGGTCACCACTCAACCAGACCCCAACGACGTTATAAGTGTAACTTATAAAGTTGAGCACGCCTAGTGTATAACCAAGCAACATAAAATATTTTAGCTAGAACCTTGAGTAATTTAGGTACAAGCGCTCAATAATGAACCTGCACGAAAAAACATAAGAAAAGACAATACAAATAGACTGATATTATTTGTGTATTTTCATGATTCATCAACAGGTCAAGCTGTCAACATGATCCAATCAATGTTCATCGACTTTTCCTGAGACATGGAACGAGAATGAGAAGTTTGATTAGATCACGCTGGCAGCTTTAGCTATTGATGCCTCATGTGCCGTTCTTGCTTAAAATCTTGTACGGTAAGGGTGGTATGTTGCAAAACTTGCAAGAAAGATTTGAAGGATATATGTTTTGGGATGATAGAGGGGAGGCAAGTGAAGGGCTATATATAGGGAGCTAGCCAAACTAGTTGCCTAGTCTCTTGCAAGAGAAGTTTCTTTTTAGTTTGATGTGATTTAATTAATAAAATTAAACCCTAATGATATGATAATAATAAAAATAGTAACAATACGTTAACATGATGGGTGTGGCAATAAAGTGAGACACATTGAATATAATCACACCCGAGCCACCATCACATTCATGCAGAGACATGGTTTTTTTAATAGGGTTTTCTCGAGTATATATTTATTAAAGTGATGTCGAAAGCCAGTGCCTTCCACCATAGCTTAAAAACTAACTATCAACCATATGAAAAGAAATGTTGGATTTTGATTGGTTAGTTTCTGAGTTTTTATACGTAATGTACTTCTTAAGCATTTACGCTATGGATAAAAACAAGATACTCAAGCTCTAAAAAATTCTAGTATGGCTGGTTGTACGTAGGTATTTTAAATTCTGGATCAATTTTTGGTTTGGATTATGTATAATTCGGACTAATTACGATTATAAGGTATGTTCTAAGTTATAATTCGAACTATTCATAAAAATTTCTGAGCTGGGTCTTTTTTTTCGTTAAATAAAAAAAATGCTCCTAATATATGAGGTCATGTGACAAACAAGAAAAGAGGGCAAATTAAACCTAATTATATGGGGACCATTAAGTTTTGAATAGCAATTAGCAACCTACTTAGATGATCATATGGAATCGGAACATGATAATTAGGTACATCCTCTCTATAGAGGATAATTAAGTTTGCTATTATGCATGAATTGAGTTGCCTACCTCTTACATTGGTATGGCAAGATGAGGTGATTACCACAAGTATTGATACCCAATCGCAACATATATATTCATCTTATGTGGTGGTGTGCCACAATACGATTGGATCAAAAACATAGATTAAACACCAAACCCTTTATTAATTACCCAATTAAACGAGTTTATAAACAGTAGCATGCACTTGCAAGGCTAGATGTCAGAAACATGCCTTTCCAAAGTCCAAAGGGTAGGCTGAGGAGATCAAACATACGGATTAACTGACACTTGGGAGCAACTAAAAATAAAAAATTAAGCCATCCCTAAAGTAAAAAACAAAGAACCTCATGCACATAAATTAACCTACATTGGAATATATTATATAGTCCTACGAAAGGAAATCAAGGTGGGTTTTTTCATATATTAATTGGGTGTCTTCGGAATGATGTTGTTTGGTAAGTTTTGGGAAGGAGTTAGTGGGTGGCACGTAGTGAAATCCCTAGATCAACAGTATCAAGAAAGTGGGTACCAAAAAAAATATAGATGAATAAAATTCCCCAATGAATGGGGCTCCAATGGCGTTTGTACAGATCGATCTTCATCAGCTCAAGATTCATCCTTGGCTGTAATGGGATCCGACATTTTCTTTTGGTCTCTAGATTTTGAGGTGATGGGGAATGGGTATCTTAATTATTTCGAAGAGATTAGAGAATATTAAAGGTTTTATCCTATCTTTTTTTTAATTAATCAAGTCCTTTTCTTTTCCAAACATACACCGAAAATGGAATAGAATATAAGTTGTGTAATTTAAGTTATAATTTTTCTTTGGTATTTGTTTAAGATATCAAACAATAACACATAAAACCGATATTGACACCCCATATATGGGTATGGCTCAAAATATTTCAATGACATTTTTTTTTGAACTTGCTTGAATTAAGGTTGATATGTCCCAATCAAGATCAAGGGAACATATGATGGTATTTGCTCACAAAAATGTTATGACTAGCTATGAAACTTGTGGATCTGGTTGGCACTTCCTCCTTTGAATATGCATATGAAACTAGTGGATCTAGTTAGCACTTCCTCCTTTTCATATGCATGGTTTGCCATATTTCATACCATACCAAAAAGGGAAAGGATTTCATAAAAATCTTAGTAATTCTCATCTAGCAGCTTTTTTAAGTTTGCAACCACATGCACAAGTGCACAACATGGTTTTTGTTTGCTGGTGGGGAGAAAAGCCTGTCCAGCCAGCCAATTCCATGTTAATTAAGCTTCTGATTAAGGAGAAAACAAGAACCATAAAACAATAATTAAACATGGTAACTAATTGACCCATAAAAGAAGGGCAGATGCAAAGAAAGTTGGGGACCAAACACAACACACATGCCATTGGCTGCTATTGAGGAGGCATCTGAATTCTCAAAACAGCCTTTTCTTTCCCCTGCTTTTATTATCTTTTCTAGGAGTTTCTCAGTTGTTTCCTTGAGAATCTTTCTTATGACTAGCAACACCAGTGAGCACAAAGCCTTGTAAAGTTATACTGCAGCTACTAGAGAGGCCATTTGCAAAGAAGAAGAAGAAGAGGAAACAAAAACCTTTAAGACAGACTTCTTTGCCTCTTTGATATAGTTAAATTTATAGCACTGCATTCGCCTTTCCCTTGTCCATTTATTTGCCTATTTGCCTAGTACTCCCAGAGAGAGCAACCCAGGCATGTAGAACTCATATATGAAAGACATTTCAATGCTTAGTTGATCAAGAACTTCTGAATTTGTTTCAACCAAAAAAAAGAGCTTCTGAATTTGTGATTCATAATACCATAATTTAAAACCACTTTTGATTCCTCCATATTATGAGAATAATAGTATGGTAACTTAGGGATGTGCAACTTACAACAGTTGTAATTTTACTCTTTCTACTATGTACAGCCATTAAGGGTCATTACTTAATCATTACTAGTACAGAATGCATTTTTTACACACATAACTAGCATTACTATTCTTATTAGTTTGCCCCAACTGTCCTCAGCAAAGCATTAAGGTGAGATAACCACTATTGAGATGCTAAAAAGACACAGAAACATACTTTAGACACACTAATCAGGCAGGCATCAGCTACCAAGCACTGCCGTGAGACACGGGCCACTGAAAATAGTCTAGAGAGGACTTCGTAATTATTTGTCATATTCTTACTAATCATTAAACATTTAACATTGTAGCCGTAGAACTAGAAGTAGCTCTATATTCTACAACTACTACTAACCCTTTAATATTCTTTTGCTAGGTTTCAAGGTTTCATCACCTCTCTTTTTCTAATGCAATTGCTCTCATTGTGAGATGTTTTAAATGTGGCTTAGACCAATAAAACTTGTGAAAGAAGGATAAAGAGATGAGAACAGTTTATGGAAGTATAACACTACTGCAAATCTGAAGCATAGGAGAATCTGCCATAGATAACTTACAAGATTTTTTCATTGCATTTTCGATGAAGGCTGCCATTCATCCTCTTAGCAAACTGAGAGTTCAATAGTTCATGAGATACATAGCATTGGAGCCTTCCAAGTTCCAAGCCATATCATCCAATATTGGAAATTTTTTAAGCCAATAATTTATCAGCAAATTCACAGTACAACTAACAATCAGTGTAAAGCCATTTATATGGAAGTAATGAACAGCAAGAAAAGAGCCTTGCCATTACTGGGAGACACCTGTTAATAACGGGATGCCCAGTCCGCATCACTGCCTACCCTTGGCATTCCTGCTTCTTTCTTAGAGTCTGCAGCTACAACAAAACTTGCACCATAGGATTCTCCTGAGCTGTCCGTCCACGGCACTGGCTTTAGCTCTTTGAGTGGGTGCTCAAAACTTTTCAATCCACCAGATGATGTGAAGAAACAACCTGGCAATGGTATGACGGCAATCTAAATGTTAGGAACTCAAGAGATATAATAGCTATTAATTTATTTTTAATGGATAACTGAATTTTAAAGCAAAAGGGATGGCAGGAAACATGGGTATGGAATAAAGCAACTTGGAAACCCAGTTCACTCCCAACTTATTTCACCGTCCAACCTATAGTTTAGCATTTCATCTGCCCTGACTGAAATAGACATCTGAACCATATTTACTTGCTGAAACTATAGCGAAATTATTTCTCCAGTATTCATGCCGGAAAAGACTGTAAATTGAATCATATCTTATTTTCTATACTCCTAGTATTTCTCCGTGTAAGACTTCTTTTATAACTTCTCGTACCTTTTGGAAATGGAGCAAGAGATCTTCCACAAGTTTTCTTCACAAGCTCCAAGTCATCCGATAGTACAAGATTATCCTCTGAATCAGTGCCCCAAAAGAGAGGTACACTTGCATCAGCATCCTAAACAATGACAGGATTACTTAATTCCACTGCAGAAAATTGATTCTAGATAGAGAAGATGACTTACCACCGCAATGAAAGTGCAATTTGCGGAGCTGTCATAAACTATGAATGCAAATTTTCCTTGAATGTTCCTCAGGGCATGATCTGCAGGGTTGGGGCCTCTGTCTCGAAGAGAACGATAGGCCTCTATAATGATGCTAACCTCATTGGCAGTCTTAGTAAGTCCATATTGTTGTTTCAATTCAGCTATATTCTCAACGTGCCCATGGAACAGGCAGAATATGTCATCAACAGCAGAAAAAAGCCTGCAGAGGAAGGATCAACTTATAACCACAGAATGCATTCACTTGCGGAGAATAACTTCTCCGAATTCAGTTTCCAGACAATAAAAGTCCAAGCTTTAAAGTAGCTGAACCGAATTTATGACTATACGACTAAAAGAGAAGTCAATATGCATCCATCATTTCAATCCCGAAGAAATAATAGCATCAAAGTCAATGGAAGACATAGTAATTCCTACTAGCAATCTCGCAAGCTCGAAATTGACATTATTGTTTTCTCGAAACCAGAACTAATAAGAATTCGAGAAAATCAAAACCAGAACTAATCAAACAAGAGAGATTACCTTGGGAGGAGAGGGCTCTGGCGTTCGGAGGAGAAAACGATGAAACCGTTAGGACCAAGATTGAATGACACAGCATCAGGATTGAGTGAATTGAAGTAGCTAAGAAGCAAATTATCCTTCAGAGCAGAAGAAGCTTCCGATTGCGAGGAAGACTTGAGCCCCTCGGGACTCTTGGCCACCGAATTGGCGAATACCGCGAGCATTTTTGGTTCTCTTTGACTCAACCGACTGTGCAAAAACGATGAGGAATCACGAAAGCGATTAATGCAGTGTAATGTGAAGAAATTTCCTAGCACTCAAATTAGGGTTTTTCTGCGAGGGAAAAAAGAAAAAAAGGGGGGAACAATTTTCACCTGTAGGAGAAACACTACACCGACACGTGTGGGAGAGGGAATAATTTTCACTCGTCTATACCTCAGCTGAGTGCGACCGATCATAACTTGTCCAATCAAGAATTTCGATTTAACATACTTTAGCAAAAGAAAAAGCATTCTAAGAGCATAGTGATTGGGCAGAATACATCAACATACCCCTATACTTATATTTTTTTTTCTATTTAACTCTTGTACTAAAAAATGTTCAAATAAATTTATATACTGCCCCAATTTTACCTATTAAATACAATACTCTGATGTGACATAGTGTGTGAAATTCACTCTCTTTGTGAGAGAGTGGGGAACTTAAAAATTTTGAATTTGAATTTTTTTTAAATAACAAATTCTAATTAGGCAAAAGAATAAAAAAAGACAAAAAAAAACTAAAAACAAAATGAAAAAGAATAAAAAGAAGTTATCCATCTTAAATCCCTAAATCAGCGGCGGCCACCTAAAAGCTCCTACAAGAACCAGGAGGGAACAAGATCTAGGATGGAACGAGAACCAGATCTGGTAGGGGTTGGCGGTCACCACTGGTTTGAACTTGTCATTTTCAATTAAAGGAGTAGGAGAGGCGGGATCCTAGGCTATCGGATTTCGGGGAGGAGGAAGAACGGGATCTGGATGCCCAGATCTGGTCGACTTCACCTCCGGTTTGAACTTGTCGTTCAATTGAAAGAGAAGGAGAGGCGGGAGCTCGAGTTCGGGGAAGGAGAAATGTCGAGATCCGGTCACCCAGATCTAGTTGAGATCGACCCGACCTCACCGTCGACATAGCGATGACGCTTTTTTCCGGCTAGATTTGGTGGGTGAGCGGGGGAACTTGCTGATGCTATCGGAGCCGAAATTTGCAGCGAACTGAAATCCACCATCAAGGAACAAGGTGAAGAAGACGAATTCGAGACTCAAACCCTCGAATTTCAGATGGCCAAAAATGATGGAATTCTGGACTAATTTTTATGAAGGAATTCATGACTATTTTGTATCGAATTTCAGATGACTCAAACGATCTTTTCCTATATTATCCCAAAGTCCGTCATTTTGATTCTGGTTCGTCCTGATTCTCAATCTAGTTCTTTCATAGGGATGTTTATCAGTTGAACGGAGATGAAGGATTTGCAGACTGTGAAGAATCAGTTGAACGAGGAGGAAGTAGACTTAAAAAGGAAAAAAGAAAAAGTATTTACATTTTTGTAATTAAAATTCAATAAAATTAATAAAATATCTAGTTGGTTCTTATGTGGTAAAAACTCGTAATAATTTTTTTCTTATATTAAAATAATTAAAATAATACCTTGTAAAGGTGTCAAGGGCAAACTAGTAATTTAATTTTATTTCAAAATGAATTAAAATGAAAGTAAAAATAAAAATTATCTATGTGGCATTGAGTTGGCATATACGTGGCATAAAAATCTGACACATCATCACGTTTGATTTTCACGTCCGAGAGAATCTGGTTGCATGTGTTTAATAGAACAAAAGTATACAAGTTTAGGCGTTTAATTGAACATTTTTTAGTACAGGGGTCCAATAGGAAAAAAAGTGTAAGTACAGGGGTCTGTTGATTTTTTTAGGGTGAAGTGCTCATCCAGAAGGATATTTTTTAGGCTGATGAAATATACACACGATTATTTTTATATGCGCACAATATTCATTCTAGAGGAGCACTCATCCTGGTATAGCGTTCATCCTGGTGAAGTGCTCATCCAGAAGGAGCACTTATGGGGTGGGTTCGGGGCGGGGAATACCCTCCCCGTACCCGTATCCATACCCATTTAGATATATGCTCCCCATACCCGTCCCATTATCCATCGGGTAATAAAATTTATCCTCGTCCCCATCCCCGTCGGGTCTCCGTCCCCGTCGGGTATTCCCCATCCCCGCTTGATTTACCCATTTATAATCCCCGTTGGGGATTCCCCATCTCCTCTTGATTTCCCCATTTATAATCTCTAGCGGGGACTCCCCGACACTGTTTGATTTTCACCTTGTATAATCACCACGAGTTACTCATTTTATTTTTCATTTACTTTCATGTACACTTTCTTCAAAAATTCCATTGATACACCATTTACAAAATTCACCAATTAAACTTATATAATTAACAAGAGCTTCAAAAACAAACAAAACAATAATTTTGTAAATCCAATGATCATACTATTCATATGTATCAAGTACATAATATAAGCATAGAATGATCAATAATTTTGTAAATCCGACGGGATTCCCCACGGGGTTCCCCAATGGGTCCCCCGATAGGGATTCCCCACGGGGTTCCCCAATGGGTCCCCCGGCAGGGATTCCCCATGGGGTTCCCCAATGGGTTCAGGTTCGGGTCGGGTGGTGGGGCGGGGACACCTAGCCCCGTCCCCATGCCCATACCCTAGTGGGTAATTACTTTTTCCCCCATCCCCATCCCCATCCCCACTAAAAATCCCCATACTCGTACCCGTAATGGGGAATCCCTACGAGTAATGGGGAATCTCCGCCCCATTGCCATCCCTAAGCACTTCACCAGGATGAGCGCTCCTTCTAAACGAGCGGTTGTCCTATTTAAGCGTCAATGCAATGTGATATTATTTGAATAAATTAATATTAATTTATTTAATAAATATTATCATAACTTATATTATTCTTTCTATAGATCCAAATTTTATATTAATATTTCCCATATTTACAAACTCTTAAATATTTACTAAATAGATTTTATAATATAGTTAGAAATATTCTCATAGATTTTATAATATAGAATGAATATATATATTACGAACTAAAAATAATAATTTAATAAATATTTTTAGAATATATAATATGTCTTAGTACATTAATATATTTTATACATTAGTATATTTTAAAATTAATATGATAAAAAAATTACATGAATCACATGTTTTAACTTGAATAAAACTATTTACTCTATCTTTCTCACTAATGTGAGTGGCAAAATTATTGTTCTAATTTAAAATATAGTTTTGTTCATATTTTTCTATGTGAATTATATAAAATATTCTGAATTATACAATAATTACCCATACCAACGAGTTGTTATAATTTAAGTAGAATTATTACTTTGATATTAATGAGATAACTTTGTTATATTTGAATCTAACAAAAGTATGTTTTTGTTCTTTTTATGATGAAAATAATCTTTTGATATTATTGAAATGAATTGGGTATTCCTCTAATCTAAGTTTATAAATATGTTTAAGTAGAATTATTAGGTTGATAGTGTAGAAATATTATATTATTAATCGTTAATGTTCTACTCAATATTTTAAATTAAGTAGATATATTTTGATTTTTTTTTGATAAATTAATTTCATAATATTGAGCTCATAGTTGATATATTAATATGAATCAATTTATCAATAGGTCACTAGGATTGATTTCTCAATTGCTTTTTATAGCGAGCATGTGTGAGACGATCGACAAGACAAGCTTGATTGACGCTCAAAAATGAATCCAGAACGGGGTAACCCGAATCCACCCGTGTAGTCGGCCGATCAACGATATTGTAGATTGGTGTTATGTAGGCTTATATGTTTTTGTAATTTGACAATGAAATTATCTATTTTTTTTTTATAATTTGAAAATGAGATTATGTATCAGTTTTTACGAATAGTGTGGATCTATATGTTTAAAAAAAATCCAAAAACTTGATATCATACTTAAATCGAAGTGGATTATATTTTGACCAAAAAAATCACATTAGTGCATGTCAATCAATTGAATCTAAAGTTAGCCATTGGAAGGTTAGAGGTTACATTAAACACACATATATATGCATGAAAAACAAATTAGACTTAGAGAAGGAGGATTAGGGGAATAATGGTAGCAACATGAGAGAATGTTTTTAAGATGATGATAAATTGAATACAAAGCAATTACAAAATCAAACCAAGATGACACATAATCTTTGTGTACATCCACATATGCATATCTTCTTCACTACCAACTTGTTTTTTGGTGAACTCTTCCAAAACACTCATATAATGAATGTGTGACAATATGAAGAGTATGGTGTGATTTTTTATATTAGAAAAATTAGAGGTTTTGAAATATGAAAGTTTGTTTAGAAATGTGAAAAATTGTATGACTTTAATAGAACTTTAATTGGTATCCAATCAATTAGAAAAATTCATCATTCATTTTATTAGAATTTAATCTAAAGAAGTTTATTGTTACACAAAATGGTAGATCAAAAGTTTTTTTATCTTTCATGCATTATTGTATAATAGGATATATTAATTGATTGACTATTGGTCTTCTTGATTTAAATGTAGAATTGGATTATCTATGTTCAATTAGTAGAATTAGTTTTTTTTGGTCAATCAATTAGTAGAATTAGTGATAAATAGCCAAAAATTTCTTCTTCATATTATATATAGATAGATAGAAGATATATAAGATTTTTAATAGGTAATATGAATGGTCACAAAATCTGATAGGAAATCATATGTGATGATTAATGCAGGTATCCAACCCATAAAGGATGTTTTGTATCCATATACTCCTTTTTATTGTGTCACAAATTTTTTATGGTCATTTCATTTCCCTAATTAATTATTGAAGTTGAAACCATGGGAAAATGTAATGGTTTTTTCATTTCCCTAATTAATTATTGGGAGTTGAAAATATGGAAAAAAAGATATTGATCTTTTCATTTCCCTAATTTTAATGCAAACACTACCTTTTCTTTTCATCATTTAATATTACCATTTGGGATTATTAGTAGTGTTTTTTTGCGAATGAAGGAAAGTGCTTTTTTTGTAATTTTACTATTTTTTTGTTTTCTTAATTAAATTACTTTTTAATGAAATTGTTCATTGTAATTTTTATGCTATATGTTAGATAGATGTTCGATTGATTTTTTTCCTTGTCATTAACACACAATTGATGTGCGGAATATGAAAGAGCCAATTATCAAAACCCAAAGGGTCAATTGTTAAATCCCATGAAAAATGATTCAATCCACTAAATATTTCTTCTTAAAATGATTTCAATTTCAATTTCTACTCAGGAAAATGGATTAAGATTTTAGGATTTAGGGTTTTAGGGTTTGGTGTTTAGAGTTTAGAGAAACGATTTATGATTTTAGGATTAACGGTTGTAGGGTTTTAGGATTTAGGGTTTATGGAAAGAGTTTAGTGTTTAGGGTGTGTTTGTTAGGTCCAAAAAACTAGTTAGAAAACTCCAACTAGTTGCGCCCACTAGTATAAACGCCGTTTGTTTGACCTAAAAACACTAGCAACTAGTTGGAAAACTAGTTTTTTGAAAGCTTCTTTTTAAAGCTTTTGCATTAGTTTTTAGTAGTTTTTTGAAATAAAAAATAATTATTTTCCAAATAAGGCAAATCCTTAAAAATTAATTATATTTCAAATATATCAAGTGAAATTTAAAATTATTATATTTTATAACAAACTAGTTGAATATTTCCAAACAGTGTTTATGTATTTCATGCAACTTTTAACTACGTTTACAACTACTTTTACAACTCCAACTATTTTTAATACTCCAACAAGTTTTTTTGGTGGCTTAACAAACATAGCCTTAGAGTTTAGGGAAAGGGATTTATTATTTTATGATTTAGGTTTTTTAGCGTTTATGGAAAGAGTTTAGAATTTTAGGATTTAAGAGGTTTAGTATTTTAATATATATATATATATATACTAAAAAAGTCACTTTTCTAACACATATCGACCTCACATTCATTTCGCCTCTGTGTCGCCTCCATATTCAATTCGCCTATGTGGCGTGTGCAACATCATCAATACTCTAAAAAACAATTTAATACTATTTTTTTTTTAAATTTATAATTATGTTGTTTTATTTTTATATAGGTTTTCATTACAAACTAATAACTAAATCTTATATATATTCACTCTTATCTTATTCTACTTTGATTAATTATATATTTTATTGATTAATTATATATTCAAATCTCATATTATAATGAAAAAAATTATATAAGTTAGAATTAAAATTTTGTTTGATATTATTTGTATAGATTTTAAATTTAAACATATGAGTACAAATTTAAAAATTGCTAAACTAATTCATTTTCTTTTAGTAAAGGAAAAAAGAAAATATTGGGTCTTATATTTGTAACACCCCTATTTTACAACATTGGGTATTACCGCCAATGACCTCGGATTTTACCGTCCAAAGTCACCCAAGGCTTTTAGAATGATATTGAACAATATAAATGCGGAAATAAACATACTTTATAATAAAAGGTGCTCCCGAGGGAGACTTTGTTCGTACAATCGTCTTACATGGTGATGCCAAAATGATGTTCAACGATAAAACATATGAAAACTTGTTCTTGGTTCACAAACATAATTAAATCAAAACGATAAGAAAAATACATCTTCGGAGAGCCTTGTCCTTCCTTTGCCTTCTCCTTACGCCTTACTTGGGTTCCTAGGTTCTGACATAATTCGCGAGGGGCGAGAATATGCCAGGCAAACATGCGGAAAAGAAAAATTAGTCTAAGAGACTAAGCAAGCGGGAACGAAAATTTCCCGAGGGTATTTTGGTAATTCAACAGTATCGAGAAAGATATTCGGGTTGTGTTTAAGATAAGGCTTATTTATATGAGGTTTTAATGGTACGAAGGAGAGCATATCTCAAGCGGAGATAGCTCGATAATCGAGAGAAGAGCTACTAGATTGTAGACTTCTTGTAGAACGGATTAGTGTATGTTGGGAACATTTTCAATCAAACAAGTTTAGGAAAACCTCTCGCACCCTGAGTGGACCGAGAGCCGGATTGATCATTTGAGATCGGTCCGGTTTTGATATCTTTTGAATGTGCACGGGCACTTATCTTGTAATGTGACGAAAAGTCATTGATCATCTTTAATGATTTTTTTAAAAGGGAGTGGGGGCTCGTATGGACCGATCCACCAAGGGAAAACTCAGTTTCCGGCACTTAGCTAGAGTGCTTCTCGTCCCTCCTTGCAATCGGAGCGTACTGGATCAAGATCCTGAAGGTCGTACTTTAAGCACATAGGCATTACGACTTAGTAAGTTATATAGAGGCGTCGGCTACTTCCGCGCCCCTCACTAGTTTGTTCGACATTGATCTCTTAACGAGACTGTAAACAATCAAGGCCACAATCAAACTAGCATAATTAATCCTATCAATAATAAAGAGCGAACTATACTAATAGTGGGGTCGTTATATCTAACAATCAATATTTCCTAGGTTCATTTGTTACTTAGCAACAAGTTGTTCCCAACATCGAGAATTTCACGGAAACGAAAATATAAGGTTACAAGGGGAAATTCCACTTGTCTTGATCTCACGAGTAGTATAACGATAAGACGGAAAGTGTGGTTCGCGACTTCGAACAAGAATCTCGACCTATTGACACGGAAATTCACGAACGGTCTTTATATACGAATTTCTTTTAAGGTTTGGAAATTCTCTTATATACTTAGTATAAGAGGATGGAATTCTTAATTATTAAAATAATAATTTAGGTGGCTAATTAAAATAATAATTTCCTATATTATTATTTTAATTTTGTAATATCCTTTTATTCCTTAAAAATATCCTTATTCAATTTATTAAAATAATTTCTTTTAATTTCACTTGCTAACTTCTTAAAATAATTAAGCAAGTATAATCTCATAAAAGTATATGATAATATTTTACCTAAAAGGAGTTTTAAAACATTATATCAACCTTAAGATTATAAAAAGTTTATTATAACTTTCTTTCGATATGTCACTCAAAGTCATTATAATAATGCTTTATTCACAATAATATTCATAAAGATACTTAAAGTATTATTTTTTCCACCAAGAATATTTTATTATTGATATTCTCTTAATAAAACCTTATTTAATTATATAAATCATATTAAATAAAGATAGAATAATTATAGACCATTTTCTTAGTAATTTTCATAAATAGAACTTTCTATTAACTTTATAAAGTAAGCTTTCCAAAACTTAACATAATATTAATTTAATCTTATTTATTTTATTCCCATATATCTTTCCATAACTTATAGCTTATATAAATATATGATCATAACTTAAAATATCTTACTTTATACTTATAGTATATTATTATGATATCTTTGGTAACAAAAATAATATCTTTTCTATATCTTATAGTATCTTTTCATGCAAGACATCTTTATAATTTAATAATATAATAACGTATTATATAACAATTTAAAGTCACAATTGTCATATTTATGATAAAAACTTATGTCTTGTAGGAAATCTCTACACCTATAGATATGTCAAACTAATATTTTATTAAACAATAACTTTATTAGCATATCTATCCTTATTATAAAAATTCATATATCTTTCTATTCTCTACACTTAGAGATATGTAATACTAGTATCCTATTTAAATATAAGTATTCTTCTAATAAGATAATATTTAATATAAAAAACTACAACCTTTATGCTAGTAACTTTATATATAAAAAAATACTGTTTACAAGAGCTCTTATTATTATTTATAAAACATGTCTTGTAACTTATAATATAATCTGACATAAGGAATTATCCACAATACTTTATTTAATTGATTTATCTCCTCTTTTCAACTAACAAGATCTCAACTAATATTTTTATTAAATTAAAACTTGTAGGCTAAAAAATATTATGAGATCTATTTAATTTATTAAAATGATTTAACCTTCTTATTCCACTAACAATATCTTAACATAATATTTTTATTATATCAAAACTTGTACTTTAACCCATATTTAAATTGTTTACTTATACTAACAACTATTTTAATAACACATGAATTATTTAAATTAATAAACATTAAAAAGGGATTAAATTTTTATACCCTAAGATCTTGTATCCTGTATTACAGAATACAGAGGAGGAGAAGGCAGGGGCGTGCAACGGCGACACCAGGCGGGACGGCGGCGACTCCAGGGGGCGGCGGTCGGCGCGGCGGCGTCTAGGCGGGGCTCCGGTGGCTGGTGGTGGTCGGCGGTGCACACAAGGGAGGAAGGAAGGCTCTTTGGTGGAGCTTTGAATGGGAAAAACTAGAACTTTAGGGCTGATTTTTGAACTAAAAATGAGAGAGTTTGCTAGTAGAGAGGAGGATTGAAGAATTGTGTGAGTTTGGAGGAGGTTGGAGCTCCTTTAAATAGGCAAAGGGGGCAAGCTTCTCAATCCATGGCAATGGAAGTGCACCAATGGAGAAGAAGGAGATGATCATTTATTGGGCACAAGTGTGCTAGTTTGATGGTGATGAGTGATGATGCAAGGAACTTGGTCTTGCAAGCAAAGGGAGAAGGTGGTGGACATGCATTGCTCCCATGTCAAATCAATTTGACTTGTTTGGAGAAGAAGAGAGAATAAAATAGTTTAAAATTAAAAGTGTTGTAATTTGGGTAGATGAGTTACATTGGCATAGCAGATTTGGAATGTGTGTGTAGAAAGGGAAGATGCAAGAGGTCTCGAGTTCAAGTCCCGGCTCTTGGCTCCTTTTTATTTAAATTGCCTTGCACTTATTTTTAGTCTTGTACACTCCATTATTTAATAATTTCGAATTTTATAAGAGCCTTATCTTTATTTGAATGCTTTTATGCCTCCATAATCCTTCATAATATATTATTGAATTTATTTATTTAAATTATTTAAGTTCTCTTGTTATAGAGAAAAAGGATTATAAATTATATTATAATGGTTTTTTTACAACCTTGTAATATTGCGGATATTTATAATATTTTTATAATTTATTAAGATCATTATAAAATAATTAAACTCTCTTTTTAAGAGAAGATATTTAAATAGATATCTGACTTGCATAATATAATTAAACTCTTAATTTCTCTTGTAGTAAACTTTTATAATCCTTTATAATAAGTTATGAGGTTATAAAAGTTATTAAATTCTCTACTTTAGAGAAAAAAAATTATTGGGATAATTACCCATTTTATTTTATTTAGAATTTGGTAGATATTACAATATTAAAATAATGAGTAAATTTTATTCTTATTGACATAAAAAAAATTAATTTATATTTAAATAAACTCGTACAATTTAGGGTACTTATGCTAGTTTGTACTGACGTTCAACCCGAATGAGCACTGTTCCAGGAAGAGCGCTCTCCCAGGATGAGCGCTCTAGGAGAGTGCTTTTCCTGAGCGCTCTCCCGGGATGAGCGCTCTCCCGGAAAGCGTGGTCTCTTGTGTGCGAAAATAAAAAAATCCGTGTGTAAAAAGTTCCCGTGATTTTTTATCATAAAATAATAAGAGAGAGAAGATTTTGGTCTTAAAAGTTGAGATTTTGGGCATCATGATGCCCAAAAATCATCTTGGTCATTGAATAATAATTTGACAAGTGTCAAATTGTAATATATTTTTTTTTCTTTTTTAGTTAATCAAATAAAATATTAGAATAAATATATAATTTAATAATTGGATGACCAAGATTTTTGGGCAACTACTACACTTGCTCTAAGCTCATACAATTAAAAAAAACTTAAATTAAAAGATAAAACATAACGTTAGAAAATAATAATATCATAAGCTTCTCCAAAAATATAACAAAATAAATAATTTAATTTCTTCTTAGATAGTCTTGACATTGAGTCACCACTTACCAGACTAAAGATGGGTGATAATGATCTATAGGCCTCCCAAAAAGGACCAGAAGTTGTGAGTCCACTTCTATAGGATAACCTTCATGTATCTTGAATCCAAGCAAGTCGTAAGCATTGAAAGAGACACCCACACCTCTGTCATGGAAAGCGTGCAAATACTTATATTATGGACAAAATCTATCTGCCAGCTATCATCACTTTCTCGAATAACCCCTCCAATAGCCTAAACTCCTCCGTCTTTTCCTCATCCTTGTATGACCAATGTGATTGAATTCATTGGTCTTGTAAATGATTTTGTTTACCATTGTAAAATTTAAAACAATTTGTGGTCCTAAAATTTACACTTTAGGAGAGCAGTTGAGTAATGCACAAATTAGTGATCTAACACCTGATAATTTATAAGGGATTGAGGTGCAATCTATGTCCATAAGAACTCTTCATTTTCAAAGTTCGAGTGAAGACAAAGAACTTTGAAGTTAAGCGTTCAAGGGAGAGAGTAGTATCAAGATGGGTGGCCTCCTGAAAGTCTTGGGATTTGCATGAGATAACACTTTTAAGGCCTCAAGCCTTACAAATGACATCAAAGCCATTTATAGGTTATGAGTTGGCATGGCCGAGAGGGCGATCACTCAACTTATATGGCGGTCGTTGAACACTTGGCGTCCTCCACGTCAAGTGTTTAAGTGGGGGAGATTTTAACACCCCGATAATTTATAAGAGATTGAAGTACTCTCCATTTTAACAAGAGCTCTTCCTTTTCAGAGTTCGAGTGAGGACAAAGAACTCTGAAGTTAAGCGTTCAAGGGCGAGAGTAGTATTAAGAAGCGTGACCTTTTGAGAAGTCCTCGGGTTGGCCGGCATGAGATAACACTTTAAGGTCTCGGGCCTTACACGTGACACACTTCACCTAAACTTAAAAAAACAAACTCCTTATTCATGTTGCTAATATAAATAAAAAAATAAAATTAAGAGAATTTTTTTTTTGTCTCTATGTTTTTGCCTTTTTATTCCGACATTCAAAAAAAAACTTATTCCTCTTAGTACCCTTAAGGTTTTGGCTTTTCCTTTTGATGTAATTAGTTAAATTCAAGTTCACCATTATCTTCATCACCCTTAAATTAGTAGGATTCAACTATTAAACACTTAAATTCATAACCAAACCACATCAATTTGAATTTGTAAACAATCATCTATTTTAAGGAGTTGTTAAAAAGATTGTTTACCAATTCAAATTGGGATGGTTCGATTATGAATTTTGATGTTTTATTAGTCAAATCCTACTAATCTTAGGGTGAGGAACACAATGATGAATTTGAATTTAACTAATTTGAACAGGAGAGGGGCGTCATTGGGAAAAGCCAAAACCTCTTAGGTACCAAGATGAACAATTTTTTTGGGACAACAAAAGGAAAATGCAAAAAAATTGGGGCACCAAATTTTTTTTTCCTAAAATTAAACTCAAAATTATTATCGTTTCTCAATTACAGAACCTTTGGCAACGTACAACAAACACCGCCACCACCACTAAAAATCTAAATTGAAACAAACCAAAACTCAACAGAAAGTAAAGAAAAATAAAAAAAAAACAAAAGGACACAAGAGATTGTTAATGCAGTTCGGCGTAGTAAGCCTACTCTGTGAAGCCTTAGATCGGGGAAGCTCAGCCAGAATCCACTAAGTTCTCAAGAAGAGTATAAGTGAACAACTACAAAGGATACAAGATCTACAAAATCCAATGCAGGAAGAAGAACAACAAACGAAGAATAGAAATCAACAATGTAATGTTCCTGATTTTTTAGGATATTTTGGGAATTCCTTGGGTATCTTTTCAAGACCCACTTTATAAACTCGTTAAGCATTATGATCATATTGAAGAAATTTATTCCTAGAAAATTAAAGGTAATAGAATAAAATTAGTTTGGTTATTTTTATTAACCAACATAATTTTTAGGATCATTTCCAGAAAGAAGTTTTCCAATCAAGCGAGACCCGCTTAATTAATTATGTACACGTTAAGGTTATACTCTAAAACATAGGTCTTAAATTTAAAAGTGACAAATAAAAATCATTAGATTTAATTTTATTAGTCTACATAATTTTTAAGAATGTTTCTATAAAAGGAGTATTATAATTTGATTATATATTTTAACTGTTCGACACAAGACCCGTTCGAATACCGGTAGGAACCGACATTAGTTAAAATATCTAAATTTTATCTCAAACTTATTGTGAGAGGAATTTACCAAATTCATGTATCTCATCCACTTGCATATTGCCTTTACCTATTTTGACCCCACCCTCATGGCTATTTAGAACATGCCTAATAGATTCTCCATTTTATTGAGAAATGAGCTTTTAGAAAATTTTATGTCTTTTTATACCACCAAATTCTCTATCTTCATCTTCAAAATAGAGAAAGGGGGAGAGAATGGAATGTTTTCTCTAAATTTGGGGAATTCCCTAAATGCATTGAGGAGTGCATTAATTATAGAGTTTTTTGTCAGAAACTACTCATAAGATAGGCCATATTGCGAATAACCATCTGCCTAATAACAAATTACTGAAAACCACCCTTATACCTATCTCCATTAACAATCAAAAACCACCCGTAAGATACATTGGCTTCTTAATCTTATGTGCTCAAAGTACTTGCAAGTGAAAGGTTAACTTGCTTGTTTAGTGAGGAGAATCTAGATAAGAAATCATATCTTCGTCAATAAAACCAACCACCGGATTTGATAATCCTACCTACCTCGGAATATGCTTCTTGTATACTGTACCGTTGTTAAGCATGTGACTCAAAGTATTCCACTTAACTAGACTATCACTTTCGAAAACCCTATAATGGTTGGACTGATTGTAAGGTTATTTCTATCCCTCGTACTTTGTCGTACCATTTTTTTTTGGTGGAAATTGAAAATTGTTGCATGAACCTTATTGGCATGTCAATACCGGATATTGACTTTCTTTCCCATATGTTCACATTTTGCCTTATACAAATGTTGATTAATCGGAAAAATTTAATATTCGACTTTTCAAATGGTTGCCACTCGAGGGAATAACTACATGAACAATTTGAATAATGCTCCAACTAGGAGTGGAATTGATGGGGTGGGATCTAGAATTGGAGAGCAGCAAAGAGAGAGTCGTGTGCCTATTCCCGAACAACCTACAACTCTCAATTATGCCACAATTACCGCTTTTAGGAGAATGGTTCAACAAATGATGCATGAAGCTATGTCCAAGGTCGTACCTAATCAACCAAATATAGCTGAGACAAATTGGGCTGAGGATAAGGGACAATGCTATCAGTGAACAATGAGAGGGGTCAAGCTTTCCAGTGCATTAAAACTTTCAATGCAATGAAACCCGTTACTTATGATGGCACTGTAGAACCCGCTAGCATTTACTATTAGTTGTCCCATGTTGAGAGATTTCTAAGGAATATGCACTGCTCTGAAGCCAACAAAGTGCATCTAGCCGCCCTAAAGCTTAAGGGAGAAGCCAGTGAATGGTGGGAAAGTTCGAAGCTGGAAAAATATCCCGAACTGAATTGGGAATGTTCAAGGAGCAGATGACGAATCATTTCTTCTCACTCGCCAATAAGGATGAGAAGATTGAGGAGTTGTACGCTCCTAATGTGGAAGGGCTAAGTGTCTTAGAGCGAGTGAAGAAGTTCAATCACTTACTCCAATATGTTGGGCCTGGGATCTCCATCAAAGAACATAAAATCTGTCGCTTCCATAAGTGGATGAGTGATACCATCAAGCCATGGATGGTGAATCGCCACTTCTTGACATTAGAAGAGTATGCCGAAACTACTTACCGGATCGAGTCCACTCTAATTGAATCCTATCAGAAAAAGAATGTTGGAGGAAAATCTCATCGCCAGATCCAAGGTGAATTCAAGAAGCCAAAATCCCCACAAAATTCAAGATGGTCAAAGAAGGGTAGATCTGATTCAAACATGACCAATGCTTCTAAAGGATTTAACCCCAAAAGGGTCCAATAACTTGCTACAAATATGGAGAGCTAGGACATGCCAACAAAGACTGCCCCGATGAGAGAAAGAAGTATTTCATGTGTAAGGAGGAAGGACATACATGTAAACATTTCCCTCGAAGGGGCTCTAGAGTATCTCAGTCCCTTTCAATTTCGGGCCCTTTCAACAAATCGGGATGAGACTAAGTTAAGAAGATCTGTTGCCATGCAAACCAAAAGTAGATCATGGATCGCATCATAAAGCCAAAGGCAAACACTCTATAAGATGCATCTTTTGGACGTGTTCAATCCCTCTATAATAAATAGTCCTTCTATAATACATGAACAGGGTGAACCGAGTATTCTCGTGATCTATGTTTAATTTCTGCTCTTTCAAAACTCTTTTGTATCCCAATTATAGTTGGGAAATGCAAACCGTGTAATTGATCATTCTTCTCGTAATAATGTATCATGGTTGATGTATGATTTTGGGTTACCGTATCATAACCTTGCATGTCAAAAAAAAAATCATGTTCTAGTGTCTTAATATAAGAGAATGTTTCAAGTCAATATGTGACATAACTCTACAACATGTTCGCTGTTGTTATGAACTTCACACCAAATTCTCATTATGCCAAAATAAGGTCAAAAGGTTTACGAATCAAAATTTATTGATATAGATTCATGGTGGTGAGTAGAAATGGACTTCTATCTCCCATCTTGATCATGTGGTTGAGATGGAATTTCAGGTCTTATTCCCATGAAGCTATTTATTAAGGGACTATGTTGGAGGTAGTTTCCCCGATCCTAATCACATTGGTGAAACGAAACCACTTAGTTCTTTGGATTCAACCTTAAATGTGAAAAACTATTCTTCTTATAAGAGTAGCAAGGGTTGCTACGAAAATATTCGCAAAACCACTTGTCGTTTGTTAAAATGTTAGGGTAAGATATCTTGAAGATGGTTATGCCTTCTCCTATAATATAACCATCACTCATTCCATTAGTAACTTCATTAGAAGTTTGAAACTAGAATCCTCCTTTTCAAGATATGGCACCTACATATTCACACACTAATTCCATCTTGAATTCAATATTAAGATTCGTCTTAAGAGAATTCAACTGCATTGACTTGTTCTTGAAATATAGAATGTGCTAGTCAAGTCCTTACACGTAATTTCGTGACCCTTTGACGCTTATGTCAATTAAGATACTTCTTCTATAAGCAATTTGATCTTGTGATGCCAAAAAAATTACATGATTCCCACATGTTAGGCCCGGGCCAGTTTGCAAAACCGCTCGACTAACAAAGACCTCAATATACAAATGACAAGTTTTAGCTGTAAACCACGATTTGTGTCAACTCAAGGACAAAGAGTGCCTAGCCCTCAAAAGATAAGAAGACTTCTATGTGAATACTATAATCAAAGAGAATGTATTTCTCTTCATGGAGAAGAAACTGCTTTTAGCTCCCGTAATTTTTCCAACTGCATATGTCGCTAGTAAGTTGAATCGGATTTTAAGAAAATGAAATCCTTTCTATATGGTTCATCTAAACCACATAAGCTTTGCATGTGAAAACTTTTCCAGAACTTACTAATGTAATAACTCCTTAACCAAAAAGGGAGCATTAGTAACTTTGTATTTGATTCTTTTGTCTTTTCCAAACCTTATCTAAATCAAAGAATGCTTATTCAGTCGATGACCCACAATGGTACGATCCTTCTAGAACCCGAGTTAGTCGTGAGGATCTTACTCTAACGCGACATAAGAATGTTGGCTGCTTAGAGCTGGCGAGAGCCTTTTGTACTCTTAAAGCAAAGGGGTGTCAGATTTCCTATGAGTGACAAGATTTGATCAGAGTATCTCCCTCTAAAAAGAGACATGTTCATCTTAGGAACCGAGGAAATGTCATTAAAGGATATGATGACTTATTATTTTTAAGGGGGTACTACAAGCTTTTGCTTTCTGCTTGTAGATCGTGATGTGTGTGTACTTTCCTTTTCTTGTAACCCTAGTTATTCCTAGTTTTGGGGACGAAACTATTTTTCAAGGGTACTATTGTAATATCCTGCTATTTTATAAAATAATATTTGTATTAAAATTTTAATTATAATAAATAAATAAATAAAAACTTGTGAGTAAAATTATTTTTATGAATAATTTAAAGAATAATTTAACAAGTTTTAAATATTTAATAAAAATATGTTTCTTTAGCATAAATTATTTGAGTAGGATAAGGTAGAGCTTAAGCCACCCAAATCTCATAACTCCTACAAGCCAATTGGTTTGGGCTTCTGCCCATGGCACCGATCCGTCTGCATTTTTGGTGAGAAAAAGAACTGGAAGAAAAATAAGGGCAAACAAAGGGACACGAACCCGTGACCACTCGCCAAGCTGTCACACGCATGCCCCTTTTACTACTATGTTAAATGTTTTCTCTAATTCATAAGGGAATCATTTTTACTTTAAACTCTTTCTTCCATGGGTTCCCCCAAGAGACGCCGGTTGCATCCTTTAGCCGAGCTCCGGGGTCTTTGTCCACCGGGTCTTCACTGGAAGCCTGCCCAAAACGTCGATCGGTCACCTCACCTCTCCCTTCCATCATTTTCACCCTCCTCACAAGTAAGGGGTGGTTTGGCAATGAAAGAGGACACAATTCCCTTTCCAATCTCATTTTCGTTCCACATTCTACCCAAGCAAGAACACCCTTTTTTTCCATATTTTCAAACTACCCTACATCTGATTTTTTTGGGCAATCTCTTCCTCGTTTCGACCTTCCTCCGCGACGTTAACCGCCTCTACCCCCGCCTTTTGGGTCACCGCCGTCACCGGAGAATCCACCCAAGCTGCACGCGAGGCCGCCTACTGCTTGCCCTGCTGGTGTGCCGCATCTTGTTGTTGTGGGGTTGTTGCTGTTCTAACTCGAGAAGGAAGAAGCATAGAAAGGAATTAAGGAGTGGACTAGGCCCTCCTCTTTTGACGAGCCAGGTTGGGTGCCATTCCTTGGAGCAAGCCCAAACGCTTCTTTAAAGAAAATAGTCCATCAACTTTTTTCTGTTGGAGACAAAGAAGAGTTCGGCCAACCCCTTTTTCTCTGCCTCGTTTTCCGTGCTCGAACTTCACTCTCATCTCGTTTGGTATAAATTCCCTACCTATATTAATTATCAATATTTTTAAATTATTTTTTAACATGAAGAATAATTATTAAGAATTTTAATGAGTATTATAAGTGGGCTTTTATGAAGGATTCTATTAAAATAAAATCTCTAGCTAGCATGTTCACCTTGAAATTTATAATTTTTATAAATGACCCACTTAAATAATATTACTCATGAAAATATTATTAATAAGCATGTTTAGACTAAATTATTTAAGGATAATAATTTAGACTAATTCCTCTTATGATAAAAGGTTTTTTTAATAAAGGATAAGAAATGAAAATAATAAATTATAATATATTCCATTTTTATCGTTTGATATCCAACCTCAGATTAGCTCAAACTCTCGAGAAGCTCTTCGTTCACGATCTTATGCCCTCGCATGAGTTCTACCCAAATCTTAAGGCAAGTGGATGGACCTCTTACCCTTCTCTTTTTATTAAACTCTGATTTATGCTCCGTTTAATATTCATGTTTGTTTGAGAATGACTTGTTCAAAAAAAATAAACTTAGTTTTATTTATTTCTCAAAAATAACGACCTCGTTATTCTTATTACTATTTCGTACAACGCTAGCACTGTATTAATTTTAGGACCGATAATTTTTGGCCTTATGTGTTAAAGTATCTCATTTGAGGCCATGCATGGAATAGAATAGAGATATCGAGAACTAGCTCGATAACTATATATTCTAGGATGAAAGAGACCAATATACTCGGAATGGAAGAGTCTCGGTATCCTTAGGATAAAAGAGGCATGATGAAAGAGGCCTGAACACTCATGATGAAGGATACCTATATACCCAGGATGAAAGAGGCCTGAAATCCTTTCGGTTTACACCTTTGTAACACCAAATTAAACGTTACCCAATGGAAGTGTAACGTAAAATGAAAACATATTATTGTTGAATAGTATAACATAAGATTGGAACTCGGGAATTTAAATTCCACTTCTCCGTTGACCTAGTCTCCCTGGGATTGCCCCAGTTACGAGTTTGAAACTTAGATAAGTAGTTGGTTGACTAATCAATAAAGATTTCTCGAACTAATATTATGACACATCAAAGCCCTCACAAATATTATTTCTTTTCATGAAACCCTACTCTAGTGGTGTCTTATCTCCAAAGACATCATATTTATTTTCTCTTGGGCAAGAGTTTGACTTGCTTCTAATGGAAGCACATCCTCGTAATATTAGACTTGTCCCGGATTTTCCTAGCCTTTTCTCTTTCGATGGAAGTATTAAATGTTGGATTATCGATCAATCACATCATTTGGAGATCGATACCAACATGCTCCGTTAATACCATAGCCGCCATTTACTTGCTAGTCTTTCATTAGAGTAACCCATCCACTCTCTCTTTCTTTTTCTTGCATGTTCGGACATTAGGAGGCAAAGGTGTGTTTCTCAAATATCAAGGATCCAAAGATAGACGCAGTAAGTAGACATATCGATGAAGGATCAAATCCGCAAGTGGAAGTATTCAAGAGGAGGTACGTGTTCAAAAGAGTAGATTCAAGATTTGACGATCAAGGCAAGACAAGGTTGAAGGAAGGAAGAATTTTCTCCAAGAGAAAAAGCATTCAAAAGGTGGTGCACCGGCTCTCCCATCTTAAAGTAAGGAACTCATCATCACATGAGTACCCTTGAAGTATTTTGGTATTTTTAGTAAACCATTTAAAGTATGAGTTTTACTTTCCGCTGCCACATCATATGTAAAACAAATATTCTTGTAATGAACTATGGTTTCTTTTAATGAATAAAACACCCGCAAAGCCTTGGGTGGTTCTGGGTAGGTTAATCCGGGATCACTGACGGTAATATCTCTTAGGATAAAATAGGGGTGTTATAGCCACCTACTTTTCCACCCGGTATGTCCGCCTCGCTAGCCACCAGCTTAGTGTCAGTCGAGCCGATGCCGCACATCATAGTACAATCGCGCACAAGCCATCAACCGCCAATCACTTTTGCCACCAAGGAGTCGCCATCGAGCCACCCCGAGTTGTTATGCTGCCCATCGTTGACACCTCTAGCCTCATGACATTGCCTAGATCTTGCTAGGACTTTCTATTTCTGAAACCAATGCTCCGAACTTCCATACCATCAACATTGGTAATGAATTTTTCGACCCCTATATACGTTCTGTTGGTTTGTAAATTTCTGAGAATTTTCATCATGTTCGTATGACATAAATAAACACTTTTCATTTATAAAAAAGTATTAAAAACAAGACATTCTGTTGTCAAAATCTCACCCTTGAAAATGACGTTATTACAATGGATTTAAATATATAATTTTTTTAATATATAAAATAAATAAAGTCATTACCCTACTTGTTCGGATTGTGGTCATCTAAATTCCAAACTAATTAAATTTCCATCATTTAATCACTATGCCCTTTTCAGGTTTGTGGATATCCAAATTCCTAGCTATTTAAATTCCTGTCATTTAATTCCTTCATGCGATCATTGTTCTTCAAGATCGTAATTGATTATCATTTCAATTTTTATGACCTTGTCTTTCAAGATCATCTCTAAGTTTTATGTCCTTTATAATTTTTTGGAGTTCATTTAAAAGAAATTAAACGACCATTAAAACCTGAAAAAGAAGGTAATATAATCAGAGGACGTTTACGCTCAAAGACATAATCAAATTTTGTCAAAAGAGATATAAAGAATTTATTATATATAACAAAGGCATTAACTTAAGTCTTTACGTTGCTCATTTTTTGAGAAGACGTAAAAAGGAAATAAAATTGTTAAGGAGTTTATTCTTAAATGTCGTTTTGAGTTTTTAGACTTGTTCTTATCAGGGAAGTTATAAGGAGTTTCACTTTGGGTTATTACGTTGATCGATTTAGGTTTGCTTTCCAAGGCAAGTGGAGGGTTCTTACTTACCCACCCTTTTTATTAAGGCGAATTTGCATCAATACCCTTAAAAAAGTTGATAATACAAAAAATATCCTTAGTTAGAATAAATTGTAAGGGATGCCCTTTTGGGCATTTTTATAATAATTTTTTTTATCTTTAACAGTTTTTTTAATAAAAAAGAAATTAACCATAAACACTAGATTAAATTGAAAAAATAAGGAAATGTGTTGTAGGCAAATTAGGCATTGTTCATATCCATTGTTCACTGTAATTCCAAGATCCTATCAAATGGCTCTCCCCCGGCGTAGACCTGCATCACCAAGTGCCCGAACACCGAGTCCTCATTGTTCCCTGGATCCTCACCACGTTCTGGTGCTCCGACAGATGATGCATAATCCGAATCTTTTGCCAAACATCCTCATAATCCTCCTTCCACAGCAGCTTCCTCTTCGAGATCGATTTGCAATCGTAATCGATGCTTGTGGATTTGTTTGTGTAGAGATAGGTTGTGCCGTATTGGCCTTGACCTAATTTCTTGCCCACTTGATAATAGTCTCGGAGATTGGGGGTTTGGTAAGGGTGAATTGATCTCCGACCGCTTGTATTCGGCTTCGTAGCCGGTAGGCGGTGGCCATCCTTTCGATCTTTGGATCTGAAATTAAACAAAATTTTGTTTCAATTTGATTGGATTTGGGTGAAATTTTGCCTCGAATTTAAGATCTCCTAAAACATGAATTCGATCGAACGGTAGATGATAAGGTGAAGAGGGAAATCTTTCATGTCTTGAAGTCGAATTTGATCGGTAGATGATTTGGGTAGAGGTTCTATTGCCATTGCGAATAACTTTTTAATGGATAAAAAATTAAGTAGAATTATGACTTTATCTTTTTTAAGAAAATAGAAATTTGTTGATTTTGGGCATTAATGCAATTATTTTTTAATTATTTGGGCATTGATTTAAATTTTTACAAAAGAAGGCATTTTTACTATTAGTAAGTTTTTTTAGGGTATAGAATACCATAAACACTTTTTTATTAAACATGAATTCTTATGTCTGTTTAATATCTCTTAATTTGTTGAAATCCTTGTTTTCTAAATAACCAAAAATAGGTTTATTTATCGTTTAGATTTAACGAGTGTTTGTTATTTCATATTATTATTTGTACTGCTAGTACTACCTAGGCTTGTTGATTAGTGGACTTATGTGTTTCAAAGTCTCCTTTGAGATTTGTTTATTATGGATAAATTAAGAACAAGGATTGCGAGTTCTGACTCCCACATCTCTTTATAGCCGTTAGGAGGTATATCTATGATTTGACTCCTAACCTCGGGTCATGACTTTGTCAGCTCTATCGATAAGAGAGGTGCATGCGCTTTAGCTAAGTGCACTAATGTACAAGGTCTGAAGGATTGTCCTTTGTATCCCTGACTATATTTGGCCCACCTTAAAAGCCATTAACTAAATTGGATAGTTTTATGATTAATCAAAGATAAAGTGCCCAATGCTCTATAATAAATGAACCAGGATAGATTAGTACAACTTGGAAGACCATTCTTGCTCCTAGCTAAAAAGACCGTCCTTCTAATATGAATTTATGCTCGACTTGTTTCAAACGCTTATAAAATGGCAAAATGGGGTTGGTGTTGAAAGCCCTAGTGATCACCTCCCCATTGGCACTTATAAGTATAGTGAGGTTAGTCGAGGTCCAGATAGTCGACGAAGGCTTTTTGAACTATCAAATGAGTGATAATAAAGTTCCCAACAATCTCTCATAATTCTTATGGAACCACATACATGTGGTGTCCTATCCTATTCTTGTACTATAATATTTCTTTACTTCTTTCTAGAATGCTAGGAGTTGGATCGTTGGCCGACTACTATTCGGATTCCGATGCCACATGTCTAGTCTTTTTCCTAAGAACCAAGCTATATTCTTCCACTTTTTTAATCTCTTTTAGACTAATCCGCCTTTCTTCTTTCCCGATTTGGCTGGCTAGTATTCTTGTATTTTATGGAAATATTAAGAAATGAAGGTAGAACCGTTGTAAACTAAGAAGACAAAGCCTAGAAGACCTTGCAGGAAGGAATCATTTTTAGCTGTTTTGAATATTTTGGTTCCCATGTCCTTTTGTACGAACTATGTGTTATAACTTTCGTCTTAATTTTTGTCGTTACTCATCTATTCCTTATTTCCCTCCCTAAACAATGATGTAATAATAGTATTGTTTTGCTTCAGTTTAATATTGTAATGAACACGGTTACAATTTGTAACATAAATTTTGTATTTCGTTTTACTTTGAAATATGTTATGTTACCTAGCCTCGGGTAGCTTTGGATGGTGAAATCTGATATCGTTGGATGTAGCACCCTTGGTTTAAAAATAGGGGTGTTATAATTATGATATCAGAGTCGATGTTTTGTTTATCATTGAAAACACTTTTTGATTCTATTTAATTGAGCATCATTTGATAAAATACCTTAATATTATCTAGGAATTTAGTAAAAGGAAAATGTCTAGGCTCATGTTTTCATAACCAAGAGTGTTTTCAAACTTCCTTCCATAAATCTTCACCTTGAGTATTGAATTGCAGAAATTCTAATACTTAACTCTCTTCGTCTTCAAAAAATGGTGTATACTAGGAGTGTGACCCGCGTGATAGGGAATGCCAGTAGAGTTGTAGAAGAGTTGAAGGCAGCTTTTGCCGAGTGGCTGTACTGGTAGCACCAACATGCCGAGGATGACCTAGAGTATGTGGTTCCTCAAAACATTCAAGTATCGATGAACCTCGTAGAGAACGATCCTGAGGAGGATCTAGAGGAGGACCTTATAGAGGAAGACCCCGAGGAGGATCCCTAGGAGGGCCTCGAGGAGGAGAATCTCGATGAATACCCTGGTAAGCAAATGTTGAAGAGGTGTACGACCATATGGGATCTCCACTACTGGTCCCACCTCAAGGAGAATACTCGCCCTTGTCTTATCCTAATTCTCCACCAGAACCTTTTCCAAAATATGATCCATGGCCGGTTGAGTTGGATCCCATCTTTGAGGATTCCTACCAGTCTCCTACTGAAGAAGAGCTAGCAGCCACTTACCAGCACATATGTGACCTGGCGGATTAGGAATTTGCAAGTTGTCACCAATAAGAGTTCATGTCCAATGCCTTAGTTTATCAAGAGGCTAGCCAAGCCCCATTAGGACACGCAATGGAATCCATTTTCAACTGGGTTTAAGGGGAATCATATCACACAACCTAGGGACCCGCATCCTTGGAACCTCGCTTCAGTTGTAGGTCCTAGCTCAATTCGACCCCATCATGTGGATGTCAACTTGCTTCAGCGGCATAAGGACTCTTGGGAAAATGACTAGGGGTACCAACATGATAAGATTATTCAATTCCAAACTTGTCTCGCTACTCGAAACAACTATTGAGTCACGAGGGAGAAGTCCTCGATGAGAGCTGGTTCAACAAAGGATTCTTGAATGCTTTCTGCTTCTGTTACAAGCCTTAGACCTTCGCCCCTTGGTAATCCTCTTTTGTATACTACTTCTTTTGCTAAGCGCGTAACTCTAAGTAGTCCACTTAAAGTAGTAAACCAAAATATTCACTTTTATGAGGATGGTTGATTCGGTGGTAAAGTTTTTTAGATTCTCATAATAGGGTATAACCATCTTTTCCTTGTACACTATAGTATGGCACCAACCATGTAGTAATTCAATATATGGTGATTTTTGTTTCAAATGTGTGTCCATTACTCGTATGCAAATGTTGATTATCTCTTTGAATGACATTTGTGGAAACTATAGACGGTGAACACTCATGGAACTATTTGAGACAATTTGCCATGAAACCACGACTCTGAAACTAGCACAGTTAGAAACCAAGTTGGAGGCAACATTGTCGTGCATTTTAATGCTGCCACAACTAAGACTTTGATGGAATCGTTTAAGACCACCCAACAAGGAGGAATCCTGTTACAACCTCTTGCAAATATGGTCGTCGTTGAAGAAGTCAAATAGAATATTCTCAATAACGACCTAATCTTCACGAGGGTGAAGAAAACGTTCACATCTATGAGGTTTGTCTCTTATGATGGCATTGGGAACCTGCCCTCGCAGCCTATTGGTTCTCCCACTTGGAGAAATTGATTAGAAATATTGTTTACATTCTTGTTGAGAAGGTGTAGCTTGCTTCCCTTCAACTGAAAGGGGGAGCAATTGAGTGGTGGGAGAGTTCCAATTTGTCTGAGCATCCCGATTTGAATTGGGATATGTTTAAGGAGAAAATGTTGTCGTATTTCTTCTCTCTAATTATGAGAGACGAGAAACAAGAAGAACTACTCTGCTCGAAAGTTTATGGGTTGAGTGTCTTGGAAAGGGCGACCAAGTTCAAGTGCTTACTACATTTCGTAGGTCTTGAGATCTCGATTAAGGCTCAAAAGATCAGCCATTTCCATAGGTGGATGATTCCTTCCATCAAGCCCTGGATGGAGTACGTGATTTCCAAATGCTCGAGAAATATGCGGATGTTGCGTACAGAACATAAAACATTTTGGTTGAGTTTGACCACAATGCCCACGAAAAAGGGAGGTCGCATCATGGAATTCAAGGTGGATTCAAAAGGCCCGGTTCGCCTGATGACTAATGGGTCTAAGAAAAGTAAGAATGGGCCAATGCATTTCAACTCTTCTCAAGTATCAGGCCAACATATAGGTATAATGACATGCTGCAATTGTGGTAAAGAGGGTCACATCAACTAGAAATGCACAGAGCCCAAGAAGTAGTGCTTCACCTACAAAAGGGAAGGGCACATGCATAACTATTGCTCGTATATTAAGAAGGGCACAAGTCAATCTAAGCCTGACACGGTTGCTCAAAGCAACAAGGTCCCGACAAAGTCCGGCGTGACCATCTCTGTGCAGTCGACGACACATAACAAAGGAAAAGGTTTGATTGTATCCTAATGAAAAAATCAGTGTCTCTACGAGATGCATTATAGTGACGGGCCTAACGCTCCTGTGTGTCAAGGTACACTCTCTGTCAATTCAACTACAACTTTCTTGTTAATTGATTCAAGTGCAACACACTCTTTTATTTCTGAATGTTGTGTAGACAAGGTGGGATTAGAGTGTAGCGATACTTGTGAACCGTTCGTTGTAAGTCTTCCAAATGGCGAATGAATCATAGGAACAAAATAACTTAGCAATTTTACTATAAGCATTCAAGATCAAGATTTTAATTCTAACTTGATATGCATCCCAATGGCACCCTATGATATTATCCTTATAATGGATTGGTTGCTACAACATGGAGCTATAATCAACTTCAAGATAAGAGTAGTAACTATTACCTTCGGAGGAGAATGTATATGTAAGTTCAAAGGAAGACAAGATGGAGAGAACGGGAAATTGATCAATGCCATGAAAGTTGTGAAGCTACTTCGACAAGGTTCCACTAGATACATTTGTTACCTAGGATCAACCAAGAAGAAGGTGGTTGATATCCATAACCATATTGAGAATTTAAAGTCAAAACTAGTTATTTGCCAAGTTGTCAAAATGTGAACCATGGTTTAAAAAAGTGGCCACTACTGGTCACTCATGTTCCCACATTCGATCAACTTGTGGATATCTTAACTAAGTCGATGCTCAGGTCGCGTTTTAATCTAGTATTGTCCAAGCTCGGAATTTCTCCGAGGTCGTCTAGCTTGTGAAAGCATGTTAATAATAAATAATCATGTATTTTTTTAATTTAGATCTTATCTTTTTATCCGCATGATTATCTAAGTTAAAATATTATTGTGGTGGTTAGAGGAGATGCCTTGTTGTCATAAAAATCCCCTTCAAACAAGTCCAAGTCGATAAAGTAGTTTGCATTTTGCTTTAGAAATGTAAGAAGAAGATTAGAGGATATGGTGTCATTAATCCATTGAAGTATTATCACATTGAGTTGATCCATAGAGCATCGTTGACATTAGGGTGTCGTGGGACGAAAGGATCAATATGATCAAGAACGCGATGTGCCCGGGCGATGACTTTGAACAGTTCAATATAGGAATTATATTTCATGTAATAATTATCAATAGTGAGCAAAATTAGATTCTTGATGTTGGAAGCCGCTAAGGTGGAATGAAACGGAGATCAGGATGTCTCGGTACTTGTGTTGGACTCGGTCGCCAAGGAATGGGTCTGATGACCGGTAGACTTGGGGTCCCCTTGCTTTGGTGTATGTAGAGAGTTTTCGCCATACATTGTAAAAAGGCGAGTGCTTTAGGGTTTAAGGGGATGGCGGCTCATGGTAAGAAGCAAGTGGCCTTCGAAGACCGCTCGGAGGGCGATGGAGGAGTGCGCGAGATAGTGGCAAAGAGACCACCGACGGTGCACAATGGGTGTGGCGGCGTGGAGAGGGTTGTGAGCTTGTGGCACACATGAAGAGGAGAAGGCTAGGGTTAGGTCAAGCTCGTGATACTATGTAAGGTTGTGGTCAACTTTCCCTTAGAGTTTTCCTTTCTCATTTGTACAATAATTATAAGATTATAAGATTAATTGACTTGTAAGTTAGATTAAGTTACCAAAATAAATTAATAATAGAGTATCCTTTTATTCCCATCCAAATTCTGATAGATAGGCATAAGCTAACAGTCACTTACTATTTTAATGAGAGACTATCTTTTGATTTTTTTTGGGAATAAAGAGACTATCTTTTGATAGGATTTATTTTTAGGGGTGATTTTGAGTCATTGATGTTATATTGGGTGATTTGATGAAAACGACCCCTTCTTTGAGGGTAAATTTGTGAAATTTATCTTTTATTTCTCGATTAGCAAACGAGCCCCTTTGGAATATATTATCGAAACTTTGTATGTAGGAATGGGCTCCATTAGAATTGTAATCATCAATATACTATAACTCAAGTCGAATCCTTCTATCCTATTTTTCTGTCAGTCACCTAACTATGTCCCATAGGTATATCCGTTTTACCATTTACCTATTTGCCCTTAACTTTTTTTGTATTTGCAATCCTTATATTATAATAATATTCCGTATATTACTTATAATAATATTACAAATCTATATCTCTAAATTGGCTATATTTGGAAGACATGGATAACTATTTTACTCCACTAAGAGATTACATACAGATTTTAAATTCTTTTAAGACCGTGAAAGTTTCGAAATATTGACATTTATCTAAACCTATCGTTAATATCCTTTTTATTGTGAAGTCAATTTCACATTTAAATATGTTAACCATATTCTCCATATTAATTAAAATATTATGATTGACTAAAATTTAATTGAGACTATTTTGAATGGTTGAACCTCACATATATAATTATTTTATAAATCTATATTTTTATTTATTTTTTATTTAAAATATCATGTTTTGTTGATTATTATATTCATTACAAACTAAAAAATAAGAACTCAAATGCATAATCTTAATAAATATTGTATTAAAATGATTTTTTTATTCATATTAATATTAAAAAAAATAAAAAATATTTAAAAATATTCAATTAATGTGAAATTTAAAATTTAAAATTTTTAATCAAAATATGGGACAAGATATCAACAAATAATGAAAATAATTTTTAAATATATTCAACTAAAATATGTGACATGATTTTATTTTATTTTATATAAATTACATAGTTTTATTGTTATATTACATACAAGTATTTTAAAAATTATATTAATATTAAATTATTTTGTAATCTTTACTAAAATTATATCGTGAGGATCACTAAATCTAACTAGTTAATTTCTTAATCATAAGAGTTATTATGCCTCTCCTTTCACCGTAGCGCAATCATCCAGGCGGGCCGGTCTATCGCTGTCGAACTGTCTCGCCTTCTCGCCGCTTCTTACCCTCTCGGTACGCTTTTCCTTCCCTTACTTTCTATGTATGTTTATGAAATTTTGCGTAAATTAGGTTAAAAGTTGGGATGCAAGCGTAGAAGGGATTCTGTGATGAAATTGAGTTTCGGATTTTAGAATTAAGTCCAAAAATTCTTTACTGTGGTTTTAAATTTCTGTAAATCTTCCCTTCTCGATTGATTTGGGCGCTGGCTCTTAATTGAAGTTGAGGATTTTGAAACTGAATTTAAACCTAAACCAGAATGTAGTTTTCAACTGATTAGGGGTGACCTATTCCATTCTAGACTACTAGTTGTTAGTTTATAATTCATTGACGAGAAGCCTGTTTAGTTATGGGAATGTCAATAGATTGTTTTTTCTCGAATACATTGATACACGTAGGTATCCAAATAGTTGGTTCATACTTATATTGAGTTGCTGAATTGGGTTGTTTTACACTTTTCCAATACTGCCAAAGCCCTCAGATAACCTCTGAATACTTTAGAGTTACCATCGATGGAGGCAGGTTCAAGCTCCACTGTCCCACCACCACCATCACCCCTCAATTACACCGGCCCGGAGGAACAAGAGGAACAGCTCCTATTTCTAAATGAATCGATAGAGTGCTTTATCAAAGTGGCTAAATCCATGGGCATAGACCCAGAAATGGCCCTAGCCATTAGGCTAAGTGCTGACGATGGTGACAGCTTCGTCGACAAGTGTTTGAATGAGGAATCCTGCTGCCCTGTTTCAAACCCAAATGAATCTCCTCTCGAATCTTCTGATGTGGTAACAAATCTAAACTTACACGCCGATTGCTCTTTGATTTGCACTCAGCTCATTCGTTTCCTTTGTTTGACTATTGATTGTATATAATTTTACTTCAGGAAACGAGTTCAGACAACAATGATGAAGCTGAAACCACGGGGTTGAGGTATCTGTGTGTTTCGGATGGCTGTGAGATTTGTCTCCTGGATCTCAAGAAGAAGCCCTTGATTAATGCTGCTAGTTGTGATCAAATACCTTCCCTTCCTATAATCGCTACTTTGAATTTGGTCGAGAAGGGACGCCCTGTGTTCGGGAGTTTGCTCAAACTGGGGTCAGACATATACATTATTGGTGGGCGAGAATATAATAGTGATGATATGAAACCTGGTTGGTTTAACTATAATCGCAGAGGTTACAATGGCACATCAAAGGACAGCCTCCTCTTGTCCTTTAATCCCAAAGATCCTCTCTCTCTCCGCCTCCTGGAAGCAGGAAGCGTCATCGGACAGATGAAGCTCCCCAAAGTCTATCCCATTGTTGAGGAGATTGACGGCGCTATACACGTGTTTGACTCAAATCTTGGGGAGGGGAGTTTACTCCGTCCCTGTTCTGATTGGATCTTTTCCCATGAGGTTCTTGGTAGATACGGCGGCCACAATGACTCCACTTGGAAATGGAGAAAAATGAGGGCATATACAAACCACGCTGTGAAGGACTTGTTTATGCATGCTCACCTGGTTGTCGGACCCCGCATCTACGCATGGTGGGGCCAAAAGGCTCTCTTCTTCGACACGAAGAAGGATAAGCTGAAATGGGAGGTAATCAACCCCAATATACATGACTGCGAATCGGGGGCGAAGTCTTAATGCGAACCGTGTGTGACATTTTATACGTCTGCGGAATATCAAGATCTATTCTTGAAATAGGTGAAGAAGTTGACAGCCGGGTGTATGTTATAATTTCGCTGCTTCCTAAGTATTTTGGTGGTGGGCCGGGTGATAATGATGATTCCAGGACAATTGCGGTAGTTTACCTTGTGGACTCGTCGGGAAACATCATCGGCAAGCAGCATTTGCATCGTTTCTTCAAGGGTGGTCCGAGGCGGCGGCTGCAGCCGGGTTGCAGGAGACGGGGTGTGGTGATCAGGGGGGATGTGGAGGGGAATACTGGCGTAATGTACTGCTCCCTTTTCGAAGCATGCGCCGAGGGTGTTCCCGGAGTTTATCTTTTCATCAACACTTTCTCCGTGGAAAAGATTGCTTCTGTTGACTACTCCAAACGACGACCACATACGGAGGAGTTCGAGTTTGTCCGTGTTGATGTCAAAGAGAGGTATATCTACGCAAAGGACCAGTATTATGACAGACCCCTGCAAGCTTGCTTCATGCCTGCCACCACTGACCACTTAATTGCTGATGAATTCAATCTTTCTCAGTGATGTGCTGTGTATATGTGTGTACGTTGTTTTTTGGGGGAAATTTTGATGCTAGCCAGTATGCCTGATGTAAAGCCAGGTTAAAATAAAATATTATCGTGGTGGTTAGAGATATTAGGATTTCTGTTTTATATCCGTGCTTTCGTTTCAATAAAATTCGCTCAAGTTCTATCATTCTCTCCTCTCTATACAAACTAACTGTTTTCATCAGATCTCTATACAAACTAACTTGATAGGTCGATGAACATTAAATCGATTTGACGCACTGATCAAAATAACTTACCCAGAATTTCGTGAACGAAACAGCTCGCAAAACTCACATGCGATCGAGTCTCGTGACACACTGATCCATCGTCTACCTAAATGCCTAACTTGTACCAGAACACCATTTTTTGTTTTCAAAAACAAAACAAAATGGAAACCATCGTCTGCTCTTGAAACTTGATTATCACACACAACTCTCTTCGCAACCCACAGCCGCTGCCTTCTTCCGCGGCATTTCGATTTCCCCTGGTAATTCTTGTTACCTGTTTAATTAATTTTTTAATTATGGACATTCATGTATGCTACAAATTAATTTCTTCGACGCTTTGCAGTGCTGATCGAGGATGTCTAGGAGAAGTAATACAAAAATGCTCTCTTCGCTTTTTTTCCATAATGCTAGAAGGAGTGCACTCGACAAATTCCTGGACATTGATTGCAAATTGGGCAAAATCGACATAAGCAAAGCCCATCACTTCTTGAAAGAGATGCTTTTTATGACACCTCCACCTCCAATTTCATGCTTCAGTACACTCTTGGGTGCTCTTATTAGGTGTGAACATTTCGCTGTAACCCTATCATTCTACAAGAGGCTGCATGTTTCTGGTGTTCTTGGATTAAGATCGAATCTCTTCATCTTAGAATATTTTGCTCAATTGCTATTCTAGCATGAAATTAGGGTCTTTTGGGTATTCTGCTTTGGGCCTCATTTTAAAGAATGGATATCACCCAAATATTATTACTTTTAGTTCATTGGTTAAAGGATTGTGTTTGGAGGGGAAATTGGTTGAAGCTGTCGGTTTCCTTTCAAAGATGCCTCGGTTTGGATGCCCTCCTAATATCGTTACTTACACTACTGTAATCGATGGTTTGTGTAAGACTGGAAATGTCGCCACAGCCCTACAGCTGCACCAAGAGATGGTGCAGGGTAAGGTGATTGCTGCTAAAGAGAGCACAGTTTCTTATACTCTGATTGATGGCGACTGTATAGAGTGGCCTCTGGTTAATGCAAAAGGAAAGGATGCAAGATTTTCTCCAAATGTTTTCTCTTACAATTGTTTGATTGATGGGTTGTGTCGTTCGGGGATAGATGAAGATGCTAGGTCTCTCCTTGTTGAAATGATAGATTGTGGTGTTCATCCCAATACGGTGACTTATAGCATTTTGATAAATACACTATGCAAAAAAGGCAAGGTAGAAGAAGCGTTGGAGGTTTTAAAAATGATGAATTTGAGAGGCACGTTCCCCAACACTGTTACATATAACACAATTGTGGATGGTTACTGCAGAATTGGGAAGATAGAAAATGCTTTGAGTTTGTACAAAGATATGAACTCTAGGGGGATTTTTGCTAATAATAGGGTTGCTCCCCTGATGTCGTGACATACAGTACATTGATACGTGGCTTTGCTCGTGAGAAGGAAAGTGCAAGAGTGAAGGAGCTGCTTCAGAAAATGCACGACATAAGGATTTCATCTAACTCAAACACAACATCGGCTTTATTGGAATGCATCAACAGGAACGATGAAACCCAATGAATGACGGTCTGAATCATTTGGTGAGTTGGCTCCTTGATCTGCTTTTTTAATTCTTTGATGCCCTACTGTTTTGCTTTCCCCCTTGTCTTAAGAAGATGGTGTGGAATTGAATGAGTTTCTTTTTTCTATGACTTGTTTTCAGGATAAACTCTTTCCAGAAGGAATCAAGATATCTCGGTTGCATCAGCTGGAGATATTAACAGTTGTGATCACTGAGATGGGCCTCTTCTTTCATCTTCACAAACAGTATGCTTGTTGTAGATGCTGCCACTTTTTATTGAGGTTTCTGCCCTTTCAATTTGTGCTATGATTAGTTTCATGAAATGATCTCCATCTACTTGTTTAGCAGCTTTTGAATTGTTAGATTATAAGTTTAATCTGTATGCAGTTGATTTAAATAAAAAGCAAGAGGGTAATCAGAAATACTTCAAGCATCCTCAAATTTTCAGAACACAAGTTTTCATAAACTTGTCATCATATCAGTGTGATGCTTATATGGGCTAATATCATTATTCTAGTAAGATGAGTGTATCTGCAAGTTCCTTCCTACAAGCAACCCATTTAAAAAAAAGTAACAAATTTGCAGATGGAGAGGTGTAATTGTCATAATTTGTTTCCACTTTAGCTGGCTTCTCCTTGAAGCTGTCTATCATCTCCTTCAAACTTACTTCAATTGGAATGAACTCAATGCCTAAGCTTTCCGCCCTCTTCCTGGAAAACTTGCATTTCGGAACATAAGGCTCGCCAGGAACACACCTAAAATCAATTTCGCAATTAAAGCTTGTTAGTTATACATACCACCACATAGCACATGCCAATCAACACATACAGGCAGCAAAATAAATCAAAGATGCAACATCATCAACTCACTCACTTGGTAGGGAGCGGAAGAGTCGGATAATTCTCTCTCAAGATCCTCACAATCTCGGAATAGTGAATTTCGCATACGTTCAACTAGGTAGTACCTTCCACTGGCTGATTCCATCTCGAAAGCTTAGAATATGCGGGCCTGCAACGTCTTTCACATTCACCCATCCATCTGTATAACAGTATCTTGGTACGTTTCTGCACCTGCACCATACATATATAGATGGATTTTGCTAATTCTTAAAGAAAATTAAATTCATCTCATCTTGTGTTAAAAGGAAATAATACATTACTACATAAAAGTATCAATCAAGCTGAAATGAATAGAGGAACTTGCGTTGATGGTAGGCTGTAACAAAGTGCCAATTACCCGCCCAGCGGCCCAGGCAAATGCTAACTAAATCGATGCCTTGTTTTTAACAAAATTCGCATATGAAACGAATACTCGATATTGTAGTAAAAATAAAAAACACAAATTTAAAATCTACTGTGAGAATAATACCAACAAGTTCCCCAAAATGGAAAAACTGTTATAATATTTATTATATTATTATATTAGATGTATAATTGGAAATCCTAGTTTGTATTCTCTATATAAAGGTCCTATGGATTATCTAATAAGATACACAAAAATTCTAAGCTCTTCTTCCTCCTCTATTGTTCTGCCTCTCAAATTATAACACATTATCAGCACAATTGTTCAAGACTGAAGGTATAAATAATACCATCTCTATATTTTTTAATACCGATCGCCGACCGATTACTTGATATTTTATTTTTCTTCTTCGTGACCAACTAACTAATTTTTTTTTTGGTGGAAAGAGAGGTGGTGCTCTCCGGCCCCTCAAGGAGGCATTTTATTAATAATAAGAAAAAGGGCTAAGTAGTCAGCAAACGGGGGATAGCCCGACCCCTTACATCATTGTTTAACAAGGAAATAATCCCCTCAGGCGGGGCACTCAATACATGGAGTCCTAAAGGAAATTGAAAAGCAAGAGACGCGAGGCGATCGGCAACCGTATTCGCCTCTCGATACACATGACAGATCTGGATAATCCAGTTCCTACTAATAAAGCCTTGGCATTGTTTAACCAGGCTATACAATGGGTGACTCTTATTAATATTACTACTAACCAAACCAACAACCAGTTGAGAATCACATTCCAGCTTTACCTGTCTGAAGCCTCTGTTCCACGCAAGCTCGAGTCCATCTCTTAATCCCCAAAGTTCCGCCATAGGTACCGTACAAGAGCCAATGTGATGAAGAAAGCCTTGAATCCATTCACCATTTTCGTTCCTCAGAACTCCCCCTGCTGCAGCCCAGCTTCCTTCTTTGACGGCACCGTCCGTATTCAAGGTCACCCATCCCAACGTAGGTTTGCTCCAAGAAATACCCTGCATTCTAGCATTTCTAATCGAATTGAAGGGCAAGAGCATACCTGTGACCCGTACATACTCCTTTGTCTTCTCCATAATGAAGCTAGCCCGATCATGAACGACAACGTCTTCATTGAACACCATTGCGTTTCACCAGCGCCAGATCCACCAAATGGCGGTTACAAATATGGAGCTCCAATCCAGGGAATCTGTAGTTGCATCCAGCATGATGTTTTCCCGAAGCCAGCTTGAGAAAGGGACCTGACAAAAGGAGCTACACATATCAGTAGCTTTCAAGTTATGCCAAATCACACTAAACTTTGGGCAATCTCGAAACAGATGATCATAGGACTCATCCAAATTGATGCAGTGAGCACATCGTCTTGAAGTGGCGATATGGCGTCGAAATCTCTCAACATTGGACATGATTCCCCCTTTGCTTGCAAGCCAAACAAAGTGCTTGATTCTTTCACTCGTTTTCAGTCTCCAGATGCTCTTGTAAAAATAGGAGTCGACTTGCAACCTCTCGAAATTTCCTTGGATAAGGTTGTATCCAGATTCCACAGTATAGTTTCCATCCGATGTGTATCTCCACCCAATCTGATCATCTTTAGCTATAGAACTGTGGACCACGGCCGTAGCAGCCAAACGCATCAAAACCTGGCTAGAGAGATAGGGTGAGAGTCTGGACCAGTCCCAACAGCCTTCTTCAGTCCAATATTACTCACTTTCAGCAAACGCTGGTCTTCAGCAACCACACACAACGCTGACTCAATAAGCGGGGTATCTAACAACCAGATGTCCAGCCAAAATCTAATCAGATCCCCGTCTCTAAGGTGCCATTTAACACCTTGCTTGACAACTTGAGCTAAACCAGATTTTATACCTTTCCAAATATGAGAACTAGCGTTTGATTCACCAAGAGCACAATCAACATATTTCCGCTTGAAGACTGTAGTCCAAAGCTCACCATTATTCATGATAACCGAGAACCAATGAAAAGCAACAACTAACTAATTAACATCTCTCTATATATTGCTTGATCGTATTTATTATTGGTTTAACCGAGAACCAATGAAAAGCAAAATTTTGTAATCTTTCATATAACAAATTTTCCATCGGCATACAATCTCCGATCACATGCGCTTTTTTATTTTGTATTGCATGTTTGATTTTTGTACTGCATGTTCAATCATATTTCAATCCTTTTATATATAGAGTTTGGTTCAAATAAAACAACTGTATATTCTATAAAATGAGGAGTATTGAGAATTCTTATATCTCCTTGATCCAAGGGCTGATATTCTCGGAATTTTCGGAATTTCTCAGAAATTACAAAAGTGCATCGTTATGGTGAAAAAATGCATTATTATATACAAAAAGTGCATTACTAAACCCAAATATTTTGGACGATTGAGTTCAATCGGAATCGAGTCAATTGGACACCAATGATGATGCACTTTTTTGGTTTAGTAATGCACTTTTCGGTATTCGCAATGCACTTTTCCACCATAACGATGCACTTTTACAGTGAACCGAACATGGAGTGTGCCATGTTGGATTCATTTTTTCTTGCACTTTTTCGGCTTACTAATGCACTTTTTGTACTTAGCAATGCACTTTTTCACGATAGCGATGCACTTTTGTAATTTCTGAGAAATTACCAAAATGCCACCGCATCTTTAAAAGAGATAGAATATCAACCCTTGGATCACTTTGATCCAAGTTCCTTATTTTATAGGATAAGGAGTTGTTTTATTTGAACCTTACTCTCGTTTTATATTGTTTTTTTTCGGATAAAAACTTTGCATATGATATATCCCTGAAGAGGATATATTTATAGTAATTTGTCCCTGAAGCAACAAACTATCATATATTGTATATCTCCTGAAGTGAATGAAACATCAATATATAATCCTGAAGTGATTGGAACACCATTGTATTATCGCTAAAGTGATAGTTATTTCCTCTTGAAGAGTTGAATTTACAAGCGATAATTTTTTCCTCTCGAAGAGTTGAATTTACAAATAAAATTATCAGAGTTGAATTTACAAATAAAATTACCCCTAAGCGATAATTATTTCCTCCTGGAGCTAAAGCGATAATTATTTTCTCCTGTAGAGTTGAATTTACAAATAAAATTATCCCTAAAGCGATTATATTTCCTCTTGAGTTGAATTTACAATTAAATAAAATTATCCCTCAAGCAATAATTATTTCCTCCTTGAAGAGTTGAATTTACAAATAAAATTATCCTGAAGTGATAATCCTCATTCCCTGAAGTGAATGAATTATTTTTTATTTTTTTTATCTTATTTATTTAATTGTTCGTATATTGTTTATATGTGCTTTTAGTGTTCTTAAAGATTAATGGAAAAGTTGGAATCCCCTAAAGTGGATACATATACGAAATTTGTCCCCAATGTGACGAATTAATGTATAATTTCATTTCTTGAAGAGATATACAATTTCATTCAATATCTTGAAGAGTTGAATAGACAAAGATTATATTACCCTTGAGCAGGGTCGGTCCTAATATTTCATAGGCCTGGGGGCAAAGAAAAATTAAAAGGCCCCTCCATAATTTTTTTAAATAGTAATAACATCCAAAAATAATATATTAACTAGATTTACCCGTCGTACCATGTACGACTACGATTCGATATTTTATAAACATTATAAATAGTATATTAAATATTAAATAAAAATACAATATAAAATTTAATATAAGTAATTTATTGTTCATAGAATCTATATAATTTTTTAATCAAATATTAAATTCTTCCTATTTTATTAATTTCATGTACGTAAATTTAGAGTTTATCAAATATTTCAATATCTATTAAATATTTTATTATCCATTTTTATTAATTTTAAATTTTTTAACTATTTATTCATTAATTTTTTATAATAGAAAATCACTATATTTCTATAAATAAATTCGTCAAAAGATATATGATAAAATATTTATTTTTATTTTTAAATATTTAAATATTTTATCTTTAATTTTAAATATTTGTATAAGGAAGCTTTCAAAAAATATTGTTATACTAAATAGATATTTTTTTATGTTAGAGATAAATTTAAATAGTTAAAAAGAATTTAATAGAAAGAAGTTATAATAATAGAAATAAAAATTAATTTTTTAAATATAAGGTGGAGCTAGAATCGTTCTAGTGATCCGAAAAGGTACAACTTTAATATATAGTTATAGATATTACCTTTTTTTTATTTTAAAACATTATAAGTATTTATCATTAATTTTTTTATTATAAGAGAAAAAATATATATATAAATAATTTCGTGAAAAGACATCATGCTAAAAGGCAAAATATATTTATACTTATTTTAAAATATTTAAAATTTTTATCTTTAATTTTAAATATTTGTATAAGGAAGTTTTCAAAAGATATTGTTATACTAAATAGATATTTGTTTGATGTTAAAGATAGATTTAAATAGTTAAAGAAGAATATAATAGGGTAAATGTAAATATGAGGTGGGGCCATACTAAATAGATATTTGTTTGATGTTAAAGATAGATTTAAATAGTTAAAGAAGAATATAATAGGGTAAAGTTAAAATATTAGAAATAAAAATTAATTTTGTAAATATGAGGTGGGGCCAGAATCGTTCTGGTGGCTCGAAAAGGGACAACTTTAATATATAGTTATAGATCACTTTGCCAACCAAAGTACCAAGTTGTAGCCTTTAATAACAACAAAATGGTACCAATATTTAAAAGCAACAATAAAAACAGTAGCTAGCATAACAAAAGTATGCAGAATAGTTTACAAAAATAAATATGTTTCTTGTGCAAAAACAACATATAAAGCCTAATAAGCATCAGTAGACCCCTTTAGAAACATGAATTAATATGCATCTTCTTTTCAATTTGAATCACCAGCAGGACCCTTTAGAAACATGAATGTGCATCTTCTCTTCAATTTGAATCACCAGCAGGACCCCTTTAGAAACATGAATGTGCATCTTCTCTTCAATTTGAATAAGCAATCACCATTCTTTGAAACACATTACTCATTACCTGCCAAATAAGCAAACATACAAAAGATCATGTACGATTTTTTCTAGCATTTTTAGATGCAAAATCATCAATGATAGTATCAACATCTGAAGTTTCAAGTATATCCTTCTCAATAATCAAAATAGCTAAACCATTCAACCTTTCTTGTGACATTGATGACCTTAAATAGTTTTTCAATAATTTCAACTTGGAGATACTTCTTTCAGCTGAAGCTACAGTGACAGGCATAGTTAATAAAATACGACATGCAATTGAAACATTAGGATAACAATCTGCAGCTTTTACAAATTCAAGTATTTCAATAGTAGACATAAACACACTAGGTAAAGTTATTTGTAACACTTTTAATTTAGAAAACAGATCATCTTTATCAACATCAGAAACATTATTATATGAAAAAGTAGCATGAAACTTAATACAACATTCTTTAAGCTCATTTTCATGCAATGACTTCGAGGTATTTGAATCAAGTAAGAATCCAAAAATACTCTCAAATATTTTTAACTGCTCAAATCTATTTTTTAATAAACCAATTGCAACATCAACCATGACTAGAAAGTAATGACATTTAAAAGCCTCCTCAAGTGATTGAATTTCTTCACATTGGTCATTTTCATCAAATTGTTTTTTTTCTAAAGATTCGACGTTTTGTTTTAAATATAGGCTCTACATTCATGTCACATGTAAGGCTCTTGGCAATATTCAAACTTGACTCAAAACCTTGAATTCTATACACTTTAAAATAAGAGATTACACCTTCTAAATGCTTCATGGTTACATCAATGCACATAGACTTAGATTGCAGCTTTTTACTTACCATGTTGATGACAAGTATTATATCCTTACTACTTTAAAAGAATCCTCAACCTTTTCATTCTTAGCCATTGATCAACTATATAACGTTGCTATCTACGGTCATTATTACAGCTTTTTTCCATTTGTTATTTGATTTGAGCAATTATATTTAACCTTTTTATTAATTATCCTCTTTCCGTTGTTATCTCCTCCGCTCTTTTTGCCTTTCCTTTCTCCTTTCTCTCTGGAATTCCTCTCCTCTCTCCTCCATCGCCGCGCTTTGTTTGCTCTTCTTTTGCTTGCGTATGGCTCAGTAGCTTCTGCCGATCAATTCCCTAAAGCTCCACCGTATTCCTGTTGTGGTCTCTCCGGTACGTTCTCGCTAATTTCGTGGGTTCTCCATTGAATTGAGATGCCACTGATTTTCTAGGGTTTTTCTGATAGTTTGTCGTTCCTTCTTCATGTTTTCTTAGGGCTTTGCTTTGATTTTCGTTTGTATTCTGAGTTCATATGCCGATCTGATTTCCTAGGGTTTCGTCCGGAAGATTTCTATACCTTGCATCGAAGCCTCTTCAAACTTGGAATTCGCTCTGGTATGAAACACACTTTCTTGTCCCCTTATATTGTTTGATTTAGTGCATCATAAATTTCTTCCTTTTGGAAAATCGTAGTCGAATTTAGCTTGCACAGATAATACTCAAATTCATTAGCTAGATCCCATAAAAATTATGACAGACAACCTAAGTTACCCCGAATCCTGTTCCATGAAGTTCTTTAATCAATTAAAGTAGATTTTTGAGGGCTCAAATTATGCTAGAAATAATCATAGCCATTGATTAATTATGTTTCCCCTGTTCATCTTTATCGTTCTCTCTCCCCGTTCCCTTCTCTCTCTGCGTTCGCCATTGATTAATTATGTTTCCCCTGTTCATCTTTATTGTCTATAGTCTTATGATTGTCTCATTTGGTTTACTAAATAAGCAATTGGTTTACTGAATTCAATTTGGTATTTTGGTTAATTCAATTTATAGTTAATTTCATATTATCAACTTGATTATTGATTAGAGATTACTGTTTAGTGTTTAGTTGATTACTGAATTGAATTCAGACTGAGATTACTAATTAATTTACCATCTTCATGCCATGTGATCTACTAATTAATTTACTATCTTATGTCATCATGTTGTCTACTGAGTTGCAACAGAGTACATCAAATGGATGTAAAGGTAATCACAACACATTCACTAAAACAAAATCTTATGACTTTCATGAGCTCAGTCCTAACTAATCAAAACTTTCTTATTTGTTGTTTCAGAATGTGCTCATGGACGGCACAAGGTAATAACTTTATTCAGGGTTGTGTGATTCTTCTTTACATGTTTCCCTTCGCACATTACTAAGGTTTGGTTGCTGCTTTCTTAACTTCCATTATGTTGGTTTATTGATATGGATTTCTACATTCCATGATTCATTTGCTTTACAAATTGGTGATGTTACTTCTCCAATAGTCGTTGACTCTATGAAATCTAATTTTTAAGGGATTGTATTACTATATTCGCATCATTTTGTATTGAAGTATGGCATAGTTGATTTCGTTAATGTGTTGCTACATATCCATTTGGTTTGTAGTGTTAGGTTGTTACATTCTATGATTTTGTTTATTTACGGGCGGTTGTTGCAACTACAACATCTACACCACTCGGTCCGTCTCATATTGATGTTTGTAGTAGTACATTCTTCACTGCCCTTTAAGCGGCAATCATACACCTCCTAATATTTGCTGTTTATTATTTGTTGTTTGGGGTTTGGTTGAGTTGTCTTACAAATGGCTTAAATATTACCCCACATGCAAGCTTTATAGCCAAATATTTTTGCCAATTCCAATTTAGTTTCTCTAAAGCTTTTTCTCCTAGAAAAATGACGAGTAAAAAAGGAGATTCAGTCGAGATAACATAGTAGTAGAAGAAGAAAAGCCTTTAATTTCTATAGCAAAACACAAATACTTATTTAGACACGTTAATGATCTTGCTCCAGTATGAGAACATCCAAAATCAATTTTGATGCTGTCTTATAATAGTCTTGTGGAACACGAGTAGGCTATTAAGCATAATGTAGGTGGATTACTTATTACTTCAGCAATCAGCATAGTATCCTGTTTGCTAGATTTTATTTAGATGTCAGTTAAGCTAATGTCAAATTATTAAACTTGTTGTAAATATAAATTAGGAGGAGTATCTAAAATATTACAAGCACAATATCACAGACACATGTTGATCTCAAATCATCAGCGTGATCAATTTTCCTCAAGATAGCTTTCTGTTCTTCATAGTTTATTTTAGGTTCTCTTGTATGGCATTTTTGTCTGATGTTTGTTTCCCCCCTTTTGATCTTGTTTCCTGCCATTTGTCAAAAGATGAACTTGCAGTCAGCACAAACATAAAAGGTGAGAACATTTGGTAATTTGAATGGTGATCTGATTTAATTCTATTTAGGGTCTTTTACATATTTGGACATTTATGAAATAGAAGTGTCTTTTTCTTCCTTTCATTTATAGTAATCTATAAAATTTGCACTCTCATTTTACATATTTCTTTTATATTTTAAAGTCTCACAGTTGAGCACTAAAGGTATTTTCGTCTTATGAATAATTTTGTAAAGCCAAAGCCACCCTTAACTTTTAATCTTATAGCTTCCAAGTACAAGCTCCTATAATTTTATAGCGATTTTCTAAAGCTTTCCTCTCTTCTTTACATTTGCTCCTAGAACTTCTTGTCTGGTGTTTATGTGATTGTTTATAGGAGCTGGAGGTTTTTTGGTGACTTATGCAAATTGGAAATAAATGTGATATTAAAATGTCCTGAAGCCTAGAACTCTTAATTGAGGTGTATTTTGGTTGCAGGTTCTTATATCTCAAAGGATTGAGGCTCCCTTTTGTTTCAGAATTTACAATGTTGTTGACATGTATCAAGTCGTGTCTTAACCACAAGTTTGGTGTCACGTGATGCACAAGACAGTGACCAGGAAACTAATTCTTCTGGTGACGGTGTCAAGAGTCGAACTCCACCAGTTGGATGTTGGGAAACAATGGTTAAGATGGACTGCAGACATCTGGTGACGGTGCCACGTGAGGTGGGCACTAATTGAAGCAGGTTTCTAATTACTTTTATTCTTAATCTATTTCTCACTAAAAATACTGTTTCTTTTTTTTATTTTTTGTTCAATTTTGCTTGCAGATTTCGTACAACTGATGTTATGGCTGTTTGTTGTTATACTTCTTCACTTCAAATGTTTGTCTTGTATGTTGTTATGGCTGTGTACTGAATATCCATGGGATTCCTTGCTAATCTTTATTCAACTTTTATTCATGTATATTCTATGATGTACTATCATCAATCTACACTCTGTTGAGACTCTTAGAAGGACCAGCTACTAATAACTATAGCTCTTGATATTTATAATTCAGCATGCAATGTTTTTTGGCAGTGCAACTTCTACTGCTTGCATTACCTTTTGATGAGACAAAGATGACATGTGAAAACCAGTTGAAGTGATCTCAATCCTCCGGTCATACTAAACCTTAAAAAGAGGGTATTTAGGAATTTATTTTAGACTTTTACAATGAAATCATAGTAGTAGAATATATCTAAGCACTACAATTATGTAAACCCACTAAATCAACTTGATTTACTGTTATCAATATTGTGTATTAACCCCATGCGTTAGCATGGGGCACTTAACTAGTCATACCAAATAAACATACCAAGTAAAAACTCGAACTTTTCAAGTGCATCACATAAACTTTCAGCTTCACTCTTTGATTTGGCATCATCATAAGATTTGGACAATTCCGACAAAGCCAACATTATTTGATGACCTTGAAATCTAATAGCTTTAACACTTTTTATTTGACTTTCCCAACGAGTATTACACAAAGATTTAAGTGTTAAGCCAAGAACATTATCAAGTGAGACCTTTCACCTTTTTGTAGAACTTGAAAATAAAGTATATATGCGTTGTACCACACCAAAAAACATAACAGCTTTGACACAAGAATTTGCCATATCACTTAGAGTAAGATTAAGACTATGACAAGAACATGGCATATACAGAGCTCTTGGATTTACTTCAAGCAATCTCTTTTGAACCCCTTGATTTTTTCCCTTCATGTTAGAACCATTATCATAACCTTGACCCCTCACATCATCAACATTTTAGCTCAAGAGATTTAAATGTATCAATTAATTCATTAAAAAGCCCTAATCCAGAGGTGTCATCAACAATAAAAAACTCTAGAAAGTACTCCTCTATTTGTATTTTATAGCTAGACATATTTACGCATCGCACAAGCAAAGTCATTTGTTCTTGATGACTTACATCTGGGGTACAATCAAGAATTATAGAAAAATATTTTGCCTCTTTGATGAGTCGTATGATAGAACTTTTAGCACTATATACCAAAATAGATATCAACTCATTTTGAATTTTGTGACCCAAATAATGATGATAAATTTCATGATTCTGAATACGTCTAATATGCTCTTGCATTATCACATCAAATTCAGCAATCATCACAATCAAACCTAAGAAATTACCATTGTTATCTTGGCAAAGCTTCTCATTAGATCCTCGAAAAGCCAAGTTATGCTTAGAAAGGCATTTTACAACCGAAACTATTCTTTTTAAAACATGTCTCCAACGCTCTTTCTCCTTTGTGATTTTATGTTGCAATTCTTTATCAACTGTTTGATTCTCTTTCAATCTCAACCTTAATTCATTCCAACTTATCATATTAGTCATATGTTCAATTCTTTTCATGTTGTTGAAGCCTCTTACTAAGATGTTTCCAATCATTATATCCGTCATTTCATAGCAAGCTTTTGTTACTTCCGATTTGAAATAACTTACAACAGAAACAATATACTTTATCCATATGTTTAGAATAAACTAGCCATTTTCTATCACTTGTCTCTTCATTACTTAACTTTCTAGAATAATGTGCATACAAAAAATGTCTAGAAAATTTATCTAGAGGAAACACAAGATCCAATTCTCTTAAAAGCCCCTTTTCGACTAAAATATCTCTATCTTGATTGCTAAGATTATCCCACCTTCTAGGATCATAAATATCAATGGAAGGGATATATTCTTCTTCTGCATCAACTCTTAAATTATCATTAATAGTGAAATCAGGTTGATCATTAGGCCCACTAAAATGGCCAATCTCTTCAATTGGTTGATTTTCACTTGATATGTTTTCATTTGATTTCTCAACATCATCAACACCTAATCTCTCAGAATTTTGGTTCAAGCCTCCTTGTCTTATAACAAATTTATTAATAGCCCCTCTTTGTGATTCTATAAATAGTTCACCAGCTTTTCTTTTTTTCTTTTTTTGACTTCCAGATTTTTGTTTTTTTGTCAACATTATTGCTTATTAGATATAACTGCAAATACAAAAGACTAATTGGAAAATTTCACCTCAAATGCAGAGTAGTAATTAGTGCCATAAAGTAATTTGCTTCATGAGTGGGGTTGAACTTGAATTCCAAAGATGAAGCTCCTGGACAATGGACTACCAGGTAGTCCATTGTCCAGGAGCTTCATCTTTGGAATTCAAGTTCAACCCAACTCATGAAGCAAATTACTTTACGACTACATCAAAAATCAAAATTGAAACATTAAAATAGGAAATTAGAAAATATATTATAATTATGAATGAAAGCAAAAATTTCTACTGAATTCGTAGTTACTAGTTTGTAGTTACTGTTCGGATTTTTTTTAAATTAAAATATGTACAGATTTGATCTAAGTTTTGTAAAGGTTTTTTAATTTTTCAATTTTGTAGACAAATCAAATTAGTAGATAACAATTTGATAATTTAGAGAAAATAAAAAAATTGAAAGCAGGGAGAGATTGATACCTTTGTTGAAAGTTAAAACCCTTCAGACTTCAGTTTATAAGCACAAGCACCGGTACATCAGACTCATCAGTACACCACCACAAGACTTCAAAATCAATAAATTGAGTAGAGATAGAATTTGGGGAAGAATAGTTGAACAGTTTGAACAGCTTGAACAGTCATGGATGAATCTGAAAGCCAAATTCCCACATATATATCTTGATTGAGTTGGAGATTTGATGCAGCATAGGAAACCAAAGAAAACAACGCCAAAAGAATTTATTTGAATTGAATGGGTCTTCATCTTTCTCTAGAAACTTGGAAGATCGGCGCCTCTTCAATTTCCAGATCGATCTATTTCTTTGATTGTACAAGAATCAAAAACCTATCATAAATGGGAGTAGATGGTGAAAAACGTAGGGTTTTGACTTTCAAAACTGTTATTGAGTGTAGAATGGGCCTTCCAATACTTATGGGCTTTTTTTATTCAGTCTACTACCTATTTAAAAACACGTATATTATATATATGTAGTGTAAAAAAAATTAGTATGGGCCCCTTATAATTACGGGCCCTGGGCAGGCGCCCAGTTTGCCCCACCCTATCGGTCGGGCCTGCCCTTGAGACGATTGATAATTTTTTATTCCCTAAATCGAATGAAACATCAATATGTATACACATCCCCCAAAGTGGATGAAACAATTGAATCAATCCCCAGAAGTGCATGAATATAATAAAATTTCCTACTCCTTGGAGTGAGTACTGATACTAAAGTCGTCTCTTGAAATAAATGACATGATTCATGTGCATAATGAAAAAGAAAAATATCATCTCCAGAAGTAGACGATAAAGTTCATATGACAAATATTATCTTTTGAAGTAGATAATAAAATATCCACATGGATATCACATCAATAAGTGACTAAAAGGTCTCATTGAAATCACATCATGAAGTATATGATTGAAAGATCTTATGACTAATCACATGCAGAAGTATGCGATGGAAAGAAGTCTAGAAGACTTCGTATTCAATCTTTTGTCACCTAAAGTTGACAATATTTTATGATACTTTATTTGTACTTTTCAATTTAATTATTTATGTTATTGCTTATATACATTTTGATTTGTTCTTAAAGTTAAACCTTGTCATCTCTTGAAGCGGGTGCTAGTATGTCCCAGTAGAGACAAATTTGAAATCTCCCCGAAGAGAGGAAATAATAAATCTCATTACTCCCCGGAGTGAGTAATGATAGAAAATATCACTTCGTGAAGAAGATGATAAAATTTTGGTGGCAATTATCATCTCTTGAAGTAGATGATTAATTAATACATAAGAATATTATTCCTAGAAGTGGATTTGAATACACAACTCATTACTTCTTGTAGTAAGTGATGAGAAGAATTCATCTTTGTAAGTAGATGACAAATGGTTCATGAGATAATTATTCATTTTCTCTTGAAGTTGACAAATGAGATGTTTGGGAGAATTATGCAGCACTTCAGATTTTGGTAGAATTGTGCCAAGCGTTTATGACAACTAATATCATCAACTACATACGAGCCTGAAGACTCGGATTTTAATAATTAGAGATCGTTATAAGCACTTGAGGAGTTACGAGATCACGTACCAAATCATGTACTCCAGAAGTAGTATAGGAAATGTGACATGCACTCTAGAAGTAGTACAAGAAATGTGGGTCTATACAATATTTAGAACTATGTCTAAATGACCACCTACCTAGAATGAACTAGAAGTTCAAGGTCATGTTTGACCAACCTCTTGCATGCCGGAAGCATGCCTCCTCTAGAAGAGGGTGTGAAAGAGGTTATGGTATATTACACATGCGGCCGTTAGTCATGATTATTACTTATAGCAAGGATGGTGTGGGTTAATTTGATGTCCAAAAGAACATCTAAGGTAAGGGATATCCCATAATTGATGTAATTGATCATTAGTCTTGTACCAGTTGTACAAAAACCACACCTTATATGTATAAGTGTGGAGACCAGTCTAGTATAAATGAAAGTTCTGAATGCATCCATTTTGAGCATCTAATTGAGTTGATGAGCTCCCAAATTTATGTATGGATCACCAAAATTTTTCAATGGTGTCACACCACACTGTATTTGAAAACCAGAAGTTTTCACAAGTCATGCGCAAATTTTGGTGTGAAGATTATGATGACTCTAGAAGAGTATATCACATTGAATAATGTAATCTCACTAACTGGAAGTTAGTTGAGGATAAGATATATTTGTGGCATGATTAACTTTGTCACTCAAGAGAAATAATATTGCGCATGATCGGTATAGGACCGAAAGATCTTGAGACTTGAAGTCTCTTCCTAAGAGTGATCTTAAAAGGCTTGTGCTCTTGGTAAACTAGTAGCAAGGCCGGTATAAGTCAAGTAAATACAAAGTCTCATATGCTCATTGACAAAAATTCAAGTGATATAAGAGGACTAGCTAAATCGCCATGTGGACCATTGTGGATTATCATAATATTGAAAGATGCCTCAACCCATTGGTTCCATTGAAAAAGGAGGGGAATGAAAATAAATTAGTGTAGTGGTTGAGCATTGAGTAGCTCTCACACACATTCACAAAACGACCTAGTAGAGTCGTCAATAATGCGGTCATAATTGATAGCTAGGCAAATGCTATACATGAAATACACGACTAGGATGAGTCGTTGATCAAATAGGGTCATGAAATGTGAATGTCGATAATTAAATTCGACTTGGACCGACTGCGTATAGAAAACTTTCCTAATAGAAGCTTGTCTCTAGAAGAGATTAAATGCTTTATATGTCCTCCACCTCCCTGAATGATTGTTAAGTAATGCCACACAATGAAAGTTGGGATTAGATGAAGGGTTTGAGTCCTTATCGTTTATAAAATACCTAGAGCTTATAAGCGGTGATCAATATATTGCTCGGTATTAAGATTAACACTTTGGCGAGGTGAAAATCCCAACTTTAGGGGGAGAATAAAATGAGACTAGAAGTTAAGAGATTGCATGAGATGCAACTTATTGTTTTCAATCCAAAGAAAGCTAAACCAGAAGTTTAGCGAATTGTATAACTAAACCGGAAGTTTAGGGAATTTTATAGCTCATGTTATTTATCAATGTCATGAAAGTGATTAAGTCACAAACACCAACTAAAAATGCGCCAGCTCATTTGGAGATTCCAGAAGTAACTCCAAACCAACACATAAGCATGCTTGAAGCATGAGAGACATTTTCAGATTTAAGGATACATTCCCCATAAGAGGAAAGAGCCAGTTACATCCCAAAAGGATGATATGTCGGCTGGAAATAAACATGAAGATAGAACTCCTGAAGAGATTCCATCTAAAGACTCTAAAAGCAAAGAAAATGGTATGAGCGACAATTTGGAAATATCGATTAATTATGTAAGTATCGGTACAAGGTATCGAGAATATATCTTTGCTTATTCAGTTATCGTAAAAGTCATTGGAGAAGATGACAATAATCCCCAAACAATGGAGGAATGTCAACATCGAAATGGTTGAAAAAGCTGAAAAGCGGAATTGGATTCGTTAAACAAACTAGGTGTTTTTGGGCCTGTAGTTCCAACACCAAAAAGTGCAAAACTAGTCTGTTATAACTGGTTGCACAAGGGTTCTCGCAAAAACCTGGAGTGGATTACATGAAAAATGTATTCACCAGTAGTAGATGCAACGATACACAGGTTCCTTGTTGCTTTAACCGTTGTTGAGCGTTTGAAAATGCAACTCGTGGATGTGGTAACAACATACCTATATGAGTCATTAGGTACCAACATATAAATGAAAATCCCAGAAGGATTGAAAATGCCTGAAGCATTTGAATCAAAACCACATTACATTTATTCCATTAAACTTAGAAGATCGCTATATGGATTGAAATAATCGGGAAGAATGTGGTATAATCGCCTTAGAGAATATCTATAAAGGCAAGAATTTGTCATCGATCAAATAGGTCCTTGTGTGTTCATAAAAACAACAAATTTGGGATATGTAATCATTTCTGTTTATGTTGATGATTTGAACATTATTGGGACTCCAGAAGAGATCCTAATAGAAGTTGATTATTTGAAAAGAGAATTTGAAATGAAAGACTTAGGAACTACCAAGTATTGTCTCGGCCTGCAGTTCGAGCATACAAAGGATGAAATGTTTATACATCAATCAAACTACGCAGAAAAGGTCCTAAAGCGATTTAATATGGATAAGGCGCATCCATTAAGTACATCAATGAGAATAGATCGCTAAGTGTGGAAAAGGATCGTTTTTTGTCCCCGATTAGAAAATGAAAGAGATATTAGGTCTTGAAGTACCATATCTCAATACAATAGGTACATTATCGTACCTTGCTTCATTACCTCAATAATGTCATTTTATGTGACAATGAGTTATTATCTCCCTAAACATAAAATAAAGATTATTGGTCCAAAAGTACTAATCTTCTACAAAATTCAGTGATGGCATATATTTATTGCATAAAGATTGTGTGTTTAACTGAGGGGGGCATTATTATACGACTGTACTCTTTTTCCCTTGGTTTTGGTTTTTATCCCACTGGGTTTTTCCAAACAAGGTTTTTAATGAGGCAGTTTGTCATATAAGGTCTCAAATGAGACAATCTAGGCCTGAAGTTCGAGATATGTGAAAGAATAGAATTTTTATCCATCCATCAAATCAAGTTGAAAGGAGCCAACAATGATGTATATATGAAGAGAATTCAACATGAAGTGATCAACCTAGTACATATCACCAAGTGTTCTCAAACTACAAGATTCAATTCAAAGGCGGGATGGATGTTCAATTCAATCAAGCAAGGAGGATATATTTCAAGTTGAGAGGAAGAATCATAACTGCACTCTTTTTCCCTTAGTCTTGGTTTTGTCCCATTGGGTTTTCCAGACAAGGTTTTTAACGAGGCAGTTAGTAATGTACATCTAAGGGGGAGTGTTATAATATTTATTATATTATTATATTTAGATGTACAATTGGAAACCCTAGTTTGTATTCTCTATATAAAGGGCCCTATGGGTGACCTAATAAGATGGATCTGATCTCCCTCCTTTCTCCCTATTTCTCTGTTTTCTCTCTAATTTATAACAGTAAAATAATAATAGACCACTTTCTTAGTATTTTCCATAAATAGAACTTTCTATTTACTTTATAAAGTAAGCTTTTCATAACCTAACATAATATTAAACTAATCTTATTTACTTTATTCACATATATCTTCCCATATCTATAGTTTACATAAATATATGATCATGACTAAAATATCTTATTTTATAATCAAAGCATATTCTTATGATGTCTTAATTCAAATTATAACATCTTTCCCCTATTCCTCCAATATCTTGTCATGCAAGTCAACTTTTATAACTTAGTAATATAATAACATATTATATATTAACTTATTGTCACAACTATCATATTTATAATTAAAGCTTATCTCTTTTAGAAATCTCTACACCTAGAGATAGGTCAAACTAATATTTTTATTAAACAATAGATTTATTAACATATCTATCATCATTGTAAAAATTTGTAAGACCCGAAATATCCGTTCATAAAACCGTTAACCTAGCCTTGTTTACACCACCTTTAATCCACTCCTATTTTTATTCCTACCCTTCTTATTCTTGCGTTGGGCTTAAAAGCCCAAAATTTGATAACTAAAAACCCGACCCATGAGCCCATATCCTTTTTTTTCCCTCTCCTTTCTTCCCCTTACCCTAACTCCTATCTAGCTGCTCTCATTTGAAGCGCCGCTCTCACAAAATAGAGCAAGAGAGGGCAGGCTAAACGAGATCCACCGGAGTTATGCAACCTCAATCGCCGTCTTCGTCTTCGTGCTTCCCCTAGACCTTTCGCCATCGTCCTCGGATAACACAATGGTGCATCGTCAGAAGCGCTCAGCGCAAACGAAGTCGCGCTCCAAGCTCACCGCTGACCGCGTTGATCCTTCTGAGTGACCATCGGTCTCGTTCTTCATGGCTGGGTTCAAGACTGATCAAAGACAGCAGGCCGTTGTTGCACGCCGACGTTGATTTCGGTCGTCCAATCGTGCGGGTTCATGGCTCCGTCCTCGCCTAGTCAACCCACCATGACGCCGCGAATCGAGCTTTTTGGGCTCGTCGTTGTTCGTCGACGGTAAGGAGCGGCTCTTTCCGGTCCGACCTTCTTCTCCTTCCTCCCTTTTCTTCAACTCTGTTTTTCTACTCTTTCTGATCTGTGGTGTCCTCCAGCGGGTGTTCACTCAGCACCTTTCTGAACCATCTTCAACGGCTTGATTCACCACCCGTTGTCGAAGAGGTCGGGGTGTTACAAATTGGTATTAGAGCCAGGTTGGCAACAAGGGCACATGGAACCGAACAACAAGTGTACACGAGGTCCAACTAGAAACAAAAAAAATCGGCTGGTGTTTTCCAAAAGTTTTGAATGGGGTAATCATGCTGCATATAAGGGGTAGTTGATGTAATATTCGAGTTCGTTTATCCTTCTAGGCCGGAAAAATGAGTTTCTTGATTTGCAAGCAATCGAATTTCATGTTCTGCAAGTAACCTCGAAAGACGGATTAATTATCCATATTGCCAACTAGAGGATTACATCCTTTTTACTTTTTCTTTAAATATACTCATATCTAATAATTAACTAACTAAGAAAAAAAAATCATATCTGATTCTTCCTAACTGCTAAACAAATCTCCGTAAAGTTTATCCAAATCCTTTATTAACTCTATTAATCCATAACCTTCGGGATCCAGCATAACCATCCCCGATCACCACTTTAGAGCTATTCCACTATTTCGTTCTTCTATCACCTTCAAGAGAGGCCTTCTCGTCGTTTTCTTTTGATCAAAGTGGAGGCGTCTGATCGTTCTCGTAACCATCTACGCAATCGGAAACTTGTCCCCTCTCTACCGGACGCTTACAGCGTCACCTTCCAACGTAGGTAAGCGTCGTACGGTTCTGGTAGTCACTCTATTTTCTCTCGAGTTGTACCCAATCTGTTTCCTTTCCCTCATTTTGTTGAAGCCGACCGACCAGGGGAGGCTAGCCAATCGTCGATCTTCACAGCCCGATACTGGAAACGTCTGCGTTTGCGGGTAAGCTTCGTTCGGTTCTCCTTCTATTTTTCTTCTGGCCTGTTCTGTTTCTTTCGAGGCTGGGGTTAGCTTCCAACCGCGTCGGTGTCGAACGGAAAACACAACATCTAGGCAGGAGTGGTGTTCAGTTTGGTGGGAACTAATGGGTTCCGGTTGGGAGAGTTGGGTGTGGGTTTAAGTGGTTGGTTTATTTAATTAAGTACGTACACATAGTTGCATTCGATCGAATGAGTATTTTTGTTCAAAGGTCTTGATCAATGCAAAATTGTTTGTTTGGGGGCAAAGTTGGTTTAGTTGTTCACGAATGAATTTTTTTTCTGTACAAGATGAACAGTGGTAGATGAATTTTTGTTTTGAGATTCATGTTTTCGGTTTTAACGTGATTCGTGTCTACTAGAGATTTAATTAACTTGGTTAATATCTTTTAGCATGGTTAGTTCTACTCAACTTAGATTTTCAATTTGCAATTTCTCTATTTTTGTATCAACTTCATTATGGTTTTCTTAAATTAATATGTATATATATTTTGGTGGAGGGTGTTAGTGGGTTAAGTAGTTGTATTTATATAAAAGTAAGTATATGATTTTTGTTAGGGGGGGGGGGGGTGCTGAATTCATTTCGCACCCAAACTAATGGGCAATGACATTTTTTGTTGAGTTGTTAGTAATATAAGCTTAGTGTTGGCAATCAGGTTATAAGCATTTTCGAAATTGATAGTCCTCGATGACTAGTTTTATAAATAAGTGCATAAGATATCAAATCTCGTTCAAGTTAAGTTTGATACGTATATCCTTTAGCGTTTTGGGTTCTCGGGGTTGTTAAGTTGTGGTGTGAACTGTATCTAATCCGATCCTACTCGATAATACTTTTAGAAAAATGCTTCTACTCAAGCTCTCACTTCTTTCTTCATCAAAGGAATCATTCTTTCAAGGTAAGTCGTTTTCGACTTGCTCGATTCTTCTCTATCCTGTTAGATTGCATACCGTTATTGTAGGGCGGTTTTTGGGAACTAGTTCCGAATACCTTTTTAAATTTTTTTGAACTTCCTGACTTGTTGTGTGTGTAAAATGGTTCTGAACGCATTTTATCGGAAAGAGATTTCTGGAACGTTTTCTCTGCGTTAGTACCGTTTGCGGAACGGCCCCATCGTAGATGGCGTTGAGGAAGAGTTGTCTATGTATGGCCCGTGTGACAGGAAAACCGTGCCCCTTCAAAATGAAAAATATTATCTATGTGTTTTGGCAAGTGCTCCAGTGGAGGCTTAGCCGGGGTTAGAAGGGAGATTGTGAAGTGGAGTGAGAGGGCCTGCCTCTGCACTCGGTGCGGGGTCGAGCGCCTTGGAAGTCGGATTGCGAGATGGAGGAATTGCTTTGTTGTAAGGTTGTATTTTTGAATGTGTATGTGGCTATGTGTGACTAATTATGACTAATTTAGGTATTGGCCTGTAGAGTTATGAGTGCGAATGTGGACTTGCATGCTGACTTTAGAAGTGCTTTCAAAGCGTCTTGCAATTTCCGTATTCTTTCTAACTTGATAGATTAGTAGCTGACCCTTCGGGGAATATTTTTCAGTTCCAGGTATGAACCAGGGAACCGTGCAGGGACCGAGGTCTGATGGCGGGGCGGAGCGGTGAAGAGCGCGTGTCATAGTGGGATCGGTTTTACGTTAGTTTATTTATGATAGTTTAGGATGTTGATTTTATTATTGTTAAGATGGAGTTAGTATTATGTTTCGCTTATTATTATTTCTAGAATAATTCAGTATTAGTAAGTGTTGTGTCGGATTTGAATATTTATGTTTTTGGGAATACATGCATAACTATGTTTTCTATGTTTTTATTAAATGAAAGGTTAGATGTTTTTATTAAGTTTTCTCGCCGTGCCCGCGTTGCAAGATCCTAAAGTGTAGTTGTCAACCTACTTAAGTAGTACCTGGTAAGGTCTACTACTAAGTAGCGCCCTGTCGGAAGTTGGGGTGTTACAATTGACACGACGTGACTCCGCTGCCATCCGTCGAAGGACCTCACGAAGAATAGTAAGTAAATCCTTAACTTTTAATCAAGTTTAAAGTTTTGACCGTTGGACTTTCTGAGAAGATGGCCCCACAAACTAGAGTCGGAGTTGTTGTTGCTAGCGATATAAGAGCATCAAAACGTTTATCTACAAGAAGAAGTTACTTAGAGTGGGGGTCTGACTGTTGACAACCATCATGATGCTTGCTTGTTTGTCGTTCAAGGAGGACCACTAGTTAATGAGGTCCAGTTTAGAGTTAATGCTTCCCCAGTTGGGTTAGCACCAGAGATGTATCTTGCACCCCGAGCCACTCTTGTAGGGCTGCTACAGAATCAATTAGGCCTCATGGTCATACTTTATTAGAATACTTTTGTTGAGGACACCAAGCCAGAGTACTGTTATAGTTGTTCAGTTAGGAGGGCTACCAGAAGTACGGAGACCAGAAGTAGTTGACCGTGTGATAGAGCTACTAAGACAATGCCACGAGCCCCAACTTGACAAGTAGCTCACTGAGTTCAGAAGATTGGGGTGCCAAGCTTCACTAGGGTCCCGGGTATCGGTGTAGACCAGTGGCTGAGTAATATGGCGTCAACGTTGGAATTCGAATCAGATGTCAGAGGAGAAGAAGATGTATTTGGTGCAAAGTTTGCTATAAGAGAGTGCTTACGATTGGTAGGAATTGAGCCAGGACCGTTAGACAAATGTTATGTTCAAAAAGGGGCAACCGACTGGGTTCGTTTCAGCAGAACCGATCCGATTTTCAGTCATAAGGTCGTCAGGATGAGTTTCAGCAGGGCCAGACTACTAGGGGTCAGGAAGTGTGCTTCAACTGTGGAGGCACTGATCATATTAAGAGCCAGTGATCGGAGCTAGTTCGAAATTACTTCATCTACGAGAAGCCAAACCTTGTACGACAGTATTGGAGGGTTGGTGCACCCTCTCAAGGATCTTCACCAGAGACGGTGAACTAGGGAGCATCAGGCTCGAACAAATAACAAGGTACAAGAGAAAATACCTCGTGGGCCAACCAGCCTCGAGTGTTCGAGATGAGGAGGGTCGATGTCTTACATGCGTTGACTGCTACAGGTATGTTTTGGATACAGTCTAAGCTTATTCATACTCTTTTTGACACGGGTGTCACACACTCTTTTGTGTCCTCTGGTTGTGTGGCTAGACTAGGGTTGACGTGTACAGAGGAGATATCTTTTGTGGTGGTCTATCCGATGACAGTAAGGTGAGTAGGAATAGAGAGATTCTGCACTGACCTATCAAGATAGAGGGTAAATACGGATATGCAGATTTTATAGTGATGCAGTTGCCCCTGGATGACGATGTGTTTTTGGGAATGGATTGGATGAGGCGTTACAGGGCAGTGTTAGATATACATAAGGGCACAGTCACGGTGCCCACAGATGACGGGACTGTACAAGTGAGTCAAGAGTTAGAGCAAGTTTGGCCGAGATTAGTGATTAGCACGGTAAAATCCGCCAAGTTGCTTAATGAGGGGTGTGTAGGGTATTGGTGCTATGTCCTACAGAGGGACAAGGAAGAACCACACATTCAGAATTTACCGGAAGTCTGTGAGTTTAAGGATGTCTTTTCAGACGAACTAACGGGCTTGCCACCTCAAAGAGAGGTTCATTTCAGCATTGATCTTGAGCCATGAACAATACCGATCTCGAGGGCTCCATATCGCATGGCTCCGATGGAAAAGCAGGAATTGAAGGCACAATTGGAAGAACTGTTGGAGAAATGGCAAGTACGTTCGAGCGTGTCACCTTGGGGAGCTCCGGTTTTATTTGCAAAGAACAAGGACAAATCCCTTCGGTTGTGTATTGATTATCAGGAATTGAACCGAGTCACCATCAAGAACAAGTACCCACTACCTTGCATTGATGATTTGTTGGATCAGTTACAAGGGGATACGGTGTTTCAAAGGTGGATCTGAGGTCAGGATATCATCAGTTGAGGATTCAAGAGGAAGACATTCCAAAGACAACTTTAAGAACCAGAGAAGGGCATTATGAGTTTGGGGTGATGTCGTTCGGATTTACCAATGCACCCGTAATGTTCATTGAGTTGATGACCCGAGTGTTTATAGATTTCTTGGACAAATTTGTGGTGGTATTCATTGATGACATGTTGAAAGGGTTTCTTGACAACAAATAAATTTATAATCAAGACCCCGCTGAGTATAGGGAGGTCAGGTTCGTCCACGGGAATTAGAAGTATCTAAATCTAGTTATTAATCCTAACAAAAGAAAACAAAACAAAGCAAAACACACACTATAGGTGCTCGGCACCGACCCACAACAGGTCGTAACCGACCTATCCGGGTAACGAATAAACTTCGAAAAATCAAATTAAAAGAGATCTAGAGCAAAGGATTCACCACAACAAGCTATGCATGCAAACATGAATCAAACTCAACCAACAACAATCTCATGAATGACTTTCGTCACGAATTATCAAGTAAAAATCTCAACTTTCATAAAGATCTAAACTTGCAACCCTACTTGTTTTCTAAAGGTTTTAACTTTCGTTTCAACCCAAATATTATCCAGATTCATAATTCAATCTTTCAATTCAATCACGAACTTGAACATGCCTCAACTTTCATCAAGGAATTGATAACAAACAAGAGGATAAAGGTTAGAGATTGAAAGAGTAGTTTAATAAAAAATTCATGCTTTAATCATGCACAACTCGTCGGGTTTCACCCCAACCCTAGAAAGTAGACTACTCACGATCCATGGCACAATCAACAATCATAGACAAAAGAGAAGACATAATTCAAATCCAAACAAACTTCAATAAGAAAGAAAACTCACAAATCTCAAGCAAACCTCCAAGCCTCTCTTAAAATTGTCCAAGAGCTTGGAATCAAAGTTAACCTAGAAAACAAACTTGCAAATTGTTCCGTCTCTCCAAAAGCGTCTCCTCCAAGCCTCTAAAAAAACGTGCCCCTAAAATAAACCCTAAAAGATCCTTATATAGTAGTGGGAATATATCCATAAGGAAACTAAATTATATCTTAAAAAGGCCCATAAATAAAATATTTACTAAAACCTAACTTAAGGCGCAAGTTTCATTCTCGCCACACACGGAGGTGGTCGTCACCGACCTAGTGTAGGTCGTCACCGACCTAGGCAGCATTTGGATTCTTCATTTTTTCGCTCAAAACTTGCTCCAAAGCTTGGTTCTTCTTCAATGTTCCTTCTTTAATCGCTCTTGGACTTCTAAGACTTCCTTTAGCTCCTTCTTAAAGCATCTTGATCTTGAAATCTTCACCTTGAAATCATCACACCTTCAATTGCACCAACTCTCGCCCTTCTATCGACATCACCAAAAGACAACTCTAACGCCACCTCCTAGAAAGCTTGAAAACTCGGGATATCTCCTCCTCGACGCTTCAAATACCTACAAAAACAATAAACAAGCACAAACGACTCCAACTCTCCAAAGAGGGTCGGAGTTATATGCAAAACAACACAATAGACCTAGAAAAGACTCAACCTGGCTAGAAAACTACCCATAAAAACCAACTAAAATGTGCGACATCAAAATACCCCATACGTAAACTTGCTTGTCCTCAAGCAATCACTTAACATGCATCAATACCTAATAACAAAACTCAAGAATCACCTTTATAGAAAAAGAAACACAAGTAGAATAGTGAGCAAACAACTTCCACATCATAACACACATGAATATCCTAAGCAATCACAATCCAACCTTACCAAGGAATGTGTCTCACTCAACTCTCAAAGTGTTTAGGGTATAGCAATGATCACTCGACTCAAATTCCAAACACAAAACTACATAGTCAATGGAACTTATATAAACAAACTCTCCACCGAAGAAGTCAAAACAAGTCAAATCATCAAATGAACTAGGAGGCTCAATGAAAACTTCAAAGAAGTCTCCATTCGGCCGGGTTGTAATGGGGCTTGGTAATAACAAAGGGTGGGGAAGTATTTTGGCCTTGTGGTGCTAACTAATCTGGGAATAAAAACTCCTAAAAACTCACACATCACTTAACCAACATTCTTCCTTCCTAAGATCACCAAACACTTCACACTTTACAATGCACTTCCCTTTTCACCTATCATCATTGTCTTTCTTCTATTCCTCGAAGACCTTGGACTTTTATGCTTATTATCCCCGTTTTTTTGTTTTTCGGGGGGGGGGGGTCGGCACCGACCTTCTTTGGGTCGGTGACGAGCTACATATGTGCACTACGAGTCCAAAAACACTTCATACTTGTAATTTCCCAAAGACAATATTCTTTATCTACCTTTCACAATCACTTTGTTTTCACCCAATCACTCCATAACAATCTTCAACAATTTCTTCTAAGTCCTAATTCCCGGATCAAAAGGGTCAAGCTTATCATGGCTCAAGAAATTTTTGTGGAGCTTAGAAAATAGGCTTAAAGCTCAAAACAAGGGCTACAAACAGAGGGATCATGTATGGGTAGGAAAAGGAGTATGATAGGCTTATAAAAATAAGTTCAAAATCATTTGATTCAATCAAGTAATGAGCATATCTCCATTGGTCTCAAGTTCAAAATAATCATGCCATTGTCAATTGGTATATTGCATTTGGAAGAGTAATCACACATGAAAGAGAAAGGAGTAAAAATGTACATCCTTTATAGGCCAAAAAATATATCTCACTTAGGTTCAAATTTTGTTGGATTGCTTTCACTTAGAAATATGCATGCTCAATATCCATTATAAGCTCAAAATTCAAAAAGCAAGATCATGATTTAATCAATTCTTAAAGCATGTCATAGGTTTTACATGATAATGCAAGCAATTTCCATCTTAGGACATCTAAGAAATAGGGCATTTATCCATCTAAAATAGAAAAGAAAAAGACTCAAAACAATACTAAACACACACAATCAAAACACAAAACAACACAAGACTCAAACAAGTAATTTCCCCAAACCACGCTATACTTAAACTTCAATGTCCCCATTGATTAAGAAAGTAAAGAGAAACTAACTTGGACACCTTGAAGCGTTGGTAAAGGAGGAGAATCATTCGTGAGGAGGATGAGGAGGTGGTGGGGCCTGGAAGAGTTGTTGCACCAACCAATTGTTGAAATCCGCTTGATCATTCCACCTTGCAACGTCTAGCTTGTGGTCTTCATAATACTCAATGCGGAAATCCTGAAGCTCTTTTTGATGGTCAAAAAACTGGTTGTGGTGGTGGTTAAGTGCCCTATAAAGGTGGTGTTGGTGAAGCATAAGGGCATCCATCTTAGCGGAGAGAAGGGAGATGTCGGGATTGCCACCTGAACTTGAACCGGTATGATATGTGCCTTGTCCTTGAAAATGAGAACCGCCGGACCCATCAAAACCATAGGGGTGAGATTAATAAGGGACCATGTCAGTTTGAGGTCCCATCGTGAACACTGCTGGAAAACGCGTCTGTAGCCAGGAAAATAGACACGACTTCCGCCACAAAAATAACCACGAAATCACGTTAGCCACGACATCCCCAACGGATTGCCCTACGAAAGGTGCCATGGGGCTAAAACACGCGAGGCTAAATATCACTCTGAAAAAGAACCACAGAATTCTAGTTTTGTGGCTATTTAGCTGCTAATAATAGCCGCGAATTAGTTCATTGCTAAATGTGTGGCTATTGGCCACGAAAGTCACGTTCAACCATATTAACCAGAATTGAATTTCGTGGTTAGTGTTGAGTGCATCACCATCAAATTTTAGCCACAAATGTATTTTGTATCTAAATTCGAGTCGAATTTGAACTCAGAATCGCCCCTATTTCGTGGCCATTAGCCTTGAAATTTGCCATGAAATGTATTTTGTATCTAAGTTCGAGTCGAATTTGAACTCATTATCGCCCCTAATTCATGGCCATTTAGCCTCGAAATTTGCATTGAATCTATTTTGTTTCAAAATTCGTGGTTAAATAATTACGCATTTAAAAAAATAAAAATATTATACCATAATATATATGCTAATTTCTCTCTAATGTTCTCTAATTTAGTCAAAGCAATAGTAAAGTATACATAAAATTGGACATCAAAAGCAAACAATGCAAGAAGGAATTAAAAATGACATAATACATCATTATGTAAGTCATAACGCATTTCAATAGAAGCAAGCATATTTAACAGCAAATGAGTCATGTTGCTCAAGGTGTAGAATTCGTATGTTTGATACAAACATTTTCTAAAACTAAAGCTAAGCAGAGTACAAATATAGCCACCTTCAACTTGCCAATTGAAATATTGAAAGGTGGAACACCTGCATTTTCTTGGGAGTGGGTCTTCATTTGTGATCACAAGTTGAAATCTCAAGAGAAACCCTGCATTTGCACACAAGAATTAAGAAGCAGTCATGCAAGCAGATTCATTCAAAACGAAAATTAGAAAACAAATGGGATGCAGGTCGAAATGTCGAGTAATCCATAGCACAAAGGGAACACCCCAAAGGTAACGCGTCTGGCTACCTCAATGAGATGTAGAATACACAAATCATACAGGTGTGGGTGAGGAAACTCAATTTTAGGGACATTTAACTAGCAATAGAATTAGTCAGCTTAGATGAACAAAGCTACCAATATGAAGATGAAGTATATGAATCTGCTCCAACGTGCAGCAAGCCCAGATGCTGAGTCAAACTTTCAGCAAACACAACTGATGCAACTAGCAAGATCCTCTATACCTCTTTGAAGCCTGCATTATTCTACATTGAAATTCAACAAGGAAAACCATAAAAATGGAATTAAATGAGTTGAAGTGAACTAGACATGTAATCAAAATTGTGGATTCCTATGCATTCAAAGCTATCTTTTGTAAAGAGAACATATATATGGATGACCAAAATTAATACTTGGAACAAGCTAACAACACAAACGATTCACCAACCAGCTGATTATTTGCACTAGTAGTCCCCTGTGTATTGTTGTGGATATTAATTCGATTATATATATGGTGATGATATATATTAAAGGATTTTGAAATTGCCACAAATATGCTAATTAACTAGCACATGACCTGAATAAGAGATGTAATGCTATATGTTTCACCATTTAGTTACCAAAAGGCTAGCTAGCATAAACTCTCAATTTAAAATCGATCGATCATTAATGGCATTAGGAAACAAAATTCAATTGAGGAGGACAAGCTCAAACCGATCAATTTGGAGACGAATTTGTAGATCTTGACGAGGCGGAGAAGACAAGCCGGCGGTGAAGACTCCGAATTCTTTCTTCACCAGCACAACTAACAGAGTTTCAGCAGCGTACCAGTTTCAGAAAAAATGGACTTCTACAACAATAATAGATGGGAACAGGAGTCATCATCATCTCCACACGCAGTTTCACATTCAGACGAGGAGGTTATTTTGGCTTCAAGCTGTCCAAAGAAGAAAGCTGGGAGAAAGAAGTTCAAAGAGACAAGGCATCCAGTGTACAGAGGAGTGAGGAGGAGGAACAACAGCAGGTGGGTTTGTGAGCTACGTGCACCAAACAACAAGACAAGGATATGGCTAGGAACTTACCCAACTGTTGAGATGGCAGCGAGGGCGCACGACGTGGCTGCTTTGGCTACTAGGGGAAGGAGGAAGAAGGGCTTGTCTTAACTTCGCAGACTTTGCTACAACTTTTCCTGTGCCAGCGGTAGACCCTTTCAATTCGGAGACGAATTTGTAGACTTCGAGGAGGAGGAGAAGACATGTCGGCGGTGAAGAAGAGTTCGCCGTTCCAACCAGATTCTCTCTCGGGTGGTTCCTTTAGGGATTATCAGTTGAATGAATATGACATTTGAGCCACGCGTTAGGAAATAGGGTTTTAGCCCGCCAATAATTTGGCCCAAATTTTCATTTTCCCTCCAAGCCCGCCAATAATTTGGCCCAAATTTTCGTTTTTCCTCCAAGCCCGTCAATAATTTAACCCAAATTTCATTTTCCCTCTCAAACTAATATTTCCTTCTATTAAACCCACCATTAAATTTTGCACACATTTTTAACAATTGAATAATTTATAAATAAGTAGGATTATAACAAGTTATAAAATCATATTCACACATTTTTTAGTGTAATTCATGATATAATTTTAAATTCGAGATGATAAAATTAGCATATAATTTTTTGAAAAAAATTAAAAAAAAATTATTCCGCGCGTCAATTTGGCCCAAAATTAGCAAATTCACCCATTTTTTAGTGTAATTCTTAATATAATTTAAAATTCTAGATGATAAAATTATCAAATAATGTTTAAACGATTTTGTAGAAAGACTTAAGCGTTAAATTAAAAGTGTGAAATTATAGTCACAATTAAAACAATTTCCTATATATACACTTTCATATCTGGAAAGTATAATAATTAAAAGTGTGAAATTGAAAATTTTATATATAAACCGATATAAATCTAACATGATAATACAATAAATATTCAATACATAAAACATTGTATACCTTTTTTTGGGGGGCGCTGCCCCCAACCCCGCCAGCGAGACCACCGTCGTGGGGCGTTGCCCCCTGAACCCCCTACTAGGGGGCGGGGCCCCCTAGGACCCCTGGTGATGTCGGGGGCTCTGCCCCCGAACCCCTAGCGTGTAATTGTTAACATCAAGCATATAAAGATCATCATAGAGGTTTAGGTATTGTTAATCATAAACTTTAACCATAACATGTGAACTAATTAGGTTTCTTATAAGAATGAACAGTTCTAAAGAAATAAACGACTTCTTATTAGAATGAATAACTCTAAAGGAATATAACGATTTCTTATAAGAATAAACTATTCTAAGTGAATATAATGTTTTCTTATAAGAATGAACGATCCTAAGTGAATATAACATTTTCTACGTTTTCTTATAAGAATGAACGATTCTAATAAGAAAGAACGATTCTAAATGAATATAATGTTTTCTTATAAGAATGAACGATTCTAAATGAATATAACAATTTTTTATAACAATGAATGATTCTAAGTGAATATTATGTTTTCTTATGAGAATGAACGATTCTAAAGAAATATAACGATTTCTTATAAGAATGAATGATTATAAAGGAATATAATGATTTCTTATAAGAATGAACGATTCTAAGTGAATATAGCGTTTTCTTATAAGAATGAACGATTATAAGTGAATATAATGTTTTCTTATAAGAATGAACGATTCTAAGTGAATACAATATTTTCTTATAAGAATGAATGATTCTAAGTGAATATAACATTTTCTACGTTTTCTTATAAGTGAACGATTCTAAATGAATATAACAATTTCTTATAAGAATGAACGATTCTAAGTGAATATTATGTTTTCTTATAAGAATGAATGATTATAAAGGAATATAATGATTTCTTATAAGAATGATCGACCCTAAACCCTAAACCCTAAACCCTAACCCCAAACCCTAGACCCTAAACCCTAGACCCTAGACCCTAAACCCTAAACCCTAAACCCTAACAAATATAACGCTTTCTTATAAGAACGATCGATTCTAAATGAATGTATCACTTTCTTATAAGAATGATCGATTCGAAAGGAATATAACTATTTCTTATAATAATGAACGACTCTAAAGGACTATAACGATTTCTTACAAGAATGAACGGTTCTAAATGAATATAATGATTTCTTATAAGAATGATCGATTCTAAAGGAATATAACATTTTCTTATAAGAATGAACGATTCTAAAGGAATATAACGATTTCTCATAAGAATGAACGATTCTAAAAGAATATAACGATTTCTCATAAGAATGAACGATTCTAAATGAATATAACGATTTCTTATTATTCTAGGAAGTCATTTATAATTTATTAAAAATTATTAATTTCTTTGGTGAGCATGATTGGTATTTTATTTTAATAAATATTTTTTTATAAAGGCATATGGGTAATATTTATTAAAATTTTAAAATAATTATTATAACGATTTCTCATAATAATGAATGATTCTAAATGAATATAACGATTTATCCTAAGAATGAATGATTCTAAATGAATATATAACGATTTCTTATAAGAATTAACGATGATAAAGGAATATAACGATTTCTCATAAGAATGAACGATTCTAAAGGAATATAACGATTTCTTATAAGAATGAACGACTCTAAATGACTATAACGATTTCTTACAAGAATGAACGGTTCTAAATGAATATAATGATTTCTTATAAGAATGATCGATTCTAAAGGAATATAACATTTTCTTATAAGAATGAACGATTCTAAAGGAATATAACGATTTCTCATAAGAATGAACGATTCTAAAGGAATATAACGATTTCTCATAAGAATGAACGATTCTAAATGAATATAACAATTTCTCATAAGAATGAACGATTCTAAATTAATATAACGATTTCTTATAAGAATGAACGATTCTAAAGGAATATAACGATTTCTTATAAGAATGAACGATTTCTAAAGGAAATTATTTTAAATTATTATTCTCGAATAATTTAGTCTTAAACATGCATAATAATATTATTCTCATAAATATTATTATTCTAGGAAGTCATTTATAATTTATTAAAAATTATTAATTTCTTAGGTGAGCATGATTGATATTTTATTTTAATAAATATTTTTTATAAAGGCATATGGGTAATATTTATTAAAAGTTTAAAATAATTATTATTTATAGTGAAAATAATTTTACAAATAATAAAAATTAATTAGGAATGGGCTTGTGAGGTAATAGAAAATTTGATGGGCTTGGGAGTCAAAAGAAATGGGCCCGTTTTTGGATCACCTTACTCGGCCCATATGGAGGAGCAGCCCAATCCAAACTCTTCTCCTCTTCCTTCGTTGAAATCTTGTGGTTATTTCTGAAGATTAACCATGAAATGAAGAACTCGTGGCTAATCTCGTGACTGTTTCTGCAAATTTTTCCAAACAAACAAAGTTAGACACGAAATGAAGAACTCGTGACTAGTCTCGTGGTTATTTCTGCAGATTTCTCACGAAATGAAGAACTCGTGGCTAATCTCGTGACTGTTTCTGCAAATTTTTCCAAACAAACAAAGTTAGACACGAAATGAAGAACTCGTGATTAGTCTCGTGGTTATTTCTGCAGATTTCTCACGAAATGAAGAACTCGTGGCTAATCTCGTGACTGTTATCGCAGATTTTTCCAAACAATCTAAGTTAGACACGAAAATAAGAACTCGTGGCTAGTTTTGTGGTTATTTCTAAAAATTCTAACGAAATGAAGGAACATTTATAAGTCAATGATTCAAATTACCCACACAAATAACCACAAAACTAGCCATAAATATTATGTGGGTACTTAGCTCCAGATTTTGCCGTGAATATACACACGAATCCTTTTTCGTGGCTAATTAGCTACTACACTAGAAATGAATCTAGCCGCACGAGACATTCGCGTCAATTTGGCCTAAACTTTAGCCACGGGAATATTTTCATGACAACATGGCCAGAAATCTACAACCAAATTTAGTCGCGCGCTCTTTTCGCGGCGATTCAGCCTCAAATATAGCCGCAAGTGTATTTTTCATGGCAATATAACCACAAACGTAAATATTTGTGGCTAAACTTGTGGCCGCTGCAACCCAAATTAACCTCGACAATATTCGTGGCTAAATATTTTCTAGCTACAGACGCGTTTTCCAACAGTGGAAGTCCATAGGGTCGACACCGTGCTGATTTTGGTAGTGGCCGCCCTCTGGTGGGTCGTCTCCGATCCCATGGTGGTCGTCTCCGACCCCCTGGTGGTCGTCTCCGACCCCCCCAAAATGGCCTCTTGGTGATTCGTGGTGTGTTTCGACCCTCTTGTTCCCTTTTCGACGCCTCGGGTCCCTACAAAACTTTAGTGGAGATACAAGACAAGAATCCTACCTACTCTAAACTATTAAAAACAAAATAAACTAAGCTAAAAAGTCAAAAAACGAAAAGAAAAAGAAAAAGCGGGTTGCCTCCCGTAAGCGCTTTATTTAACGTCTTTAGCTAGACGAACTTTCTTCAGCGGATCAGGGCGGTTTCCATCCAGCTTTGTCGGGATCAAAAGAAACCCCATACTTAGCCGGAAAAACATAATAACTTCTCTCCAAAATATTTGGTCCTCGACCATCCACAAGAATGCTCGGTAATCCTACAACAGGGTTAGTAAAATCCGAAAAACAAGGAGGTTTTGACTCCTTCATATGACTAACAGTAGGATCTAATATAGAACAAGAATTGGAGAAAGGATCATGACCAGAATTGATTGGATAAGAACAAGAAAACTCACCTGGATTGAGCAGAAAAGGGGTCGTCACCGACCCATGGGGGGTCGGTACCGACCGATCTGGGTCAAGAAGTGCCTCGGTACTGTGCTTGAATCCACCTCCCACCTCGTTTTCCTTCAGATAAGGGTCGTTATCGACCCATGGGGGATCGGTAGGCTCCTTAGTACTACAACTAGCCACTTCGCTTGTGGGTGAATTGAAATGAAATTCGACCTTCTCTTCTCCAATATCAAACGTGAGAAGTCCCTTCCTGACATCTACACGTGCTCCTGCGGTGGCTAAGAATGGTCAACCTAGAATGATTGGCACCGTAGGGCCTTCAGGCATATCTAGCACAATGAAGTCGTTGGGAACAAAATATTTTGCAACTTAGATAGGAACATCGTCAACGACTCCAGTTGCTTTTACACAAGAGCCATTTGCCATATAGAGATTCATATCAACGGGCTCCAAAGGTCCCATGTTGGTTTTAGACCATATAGAGAGAGGAAGGAGACTAGCGCTTGCACCAAGATCACATAAAGCTTTAAAGCGATGAGCACCTATGCCAATAGTAATTGTAAATTTACCCGGATCACCGAGTTTCTCCGGGAGCTCTAGAGATCGCACCTCATCGGTTAGTTCAGACATCGACCGCTTCTTTGACAAGATCTCTTTGAAAAATTTGGTGTAAGCGGGCATCTCATTCAAAGCTTTGGCAAAAGGAATAGTGATGTTAAGCCCTTGAAGAACCTGCACAAAATGCTTGAATTTGCCTTTCGTGGAATCCTTAGCCTTCTTGGATGGGAAAGGAAGCACCTTCGTTGTTGATGTAGAAAGAACGGATGTAAGAATACCGGGAAGAGGGTCGGTCACGACCCTTGGTGGGTCGGTGATGACCCTGTCTGAAGTGGTTAGAGGGTCGGTCACGACCCTTGGTGGGTCGGTGACGACCTCCTCTGAGCTAGGCCGTTCCTCATCGTCCGCCGCCTTCTTGCTTGTTTCTCGATCCGGTAACTTCTTTCCACTTCTCAGATGGATTGCAACAATCTTTCCCCTTGGATTCTCATCAGAATGACCCGGTAATCGCCCTTGAGGTCTTGGAATTTGGGCCGCTAGGTCATCAAGTTGAGAGTTCACGTTCTTCCTCCATGCTTCAAAATCTCCCAATTGGTTTTGCACTCCTTTAAGATCAGTTCAGATGCCATTCATTCCCTCAAGGAGTCCTTGTGCCCAGGTTGGTGGCTCTTGGAAACCAGGAGGTCTATAGGGAGGGGCTCTTTGTTCTTGTGGTGGTGCTTGAAATCCTTGACCGTAGCCATTGTTGTTCCATTGAGGATAATTGTTGTTGTTCCTCCCTGGATAAGCATTGTTTTGACCTCGGTATGGCCCTCTCATATAGTTGGCCTCTGCATAAGCCTCGGCGGCGCGGACTTGTTCCACGTTTGTGCAAGAAGCAGTAGTGTGAGCTTGGGAACCACATTCTTGACAAGATTGTGCGGTGGATTTGAAGTGGTTCACTTGCTTCTTAAGCCGATTTATCTCATCTTGCATAAATTGAAACCTCACATCTTGATCAATTGGTTCGGCATTAGGATCATAAAGCTTCTTCTGTTGAACTCTAACGGCTTGTTGGGTGCCATACATGGCATCATAGTTGGTGAGTTTGTCCAACAAAGCCCAGGCTTGATCGGGATCCATCTCAATGAATCCGCAGTCGGTGTGGAGGTTGATTCGGTCTTTTGTAGAAGCATTAATTCCTTGAAAGAAAATCTCCTGAAGCACGTAAGGAGGTTGTCCATGTGTAGGACATTGCCGAAGAAGTTCCTTAAACCGCTCCCAAGTTTCCACAAAAGTCTCATTGGGAAGTTGATGATAAGAAGTAATGCGCTTTCTCAGCTCTATAGTCTTTGTTGGCGGAAAGAATTTTGTCAGAAACTGATCATGCAGAGCCTTCCATGTAGTAATCGACCTGGAGGGTAGACTTTCAAGCCAAGTAAGAGCCTTTCCGGCCAAAGACCATTTGAATGCTTTCAAAAGCACATATTCAAGTGATACATCATCAACGGCAATAGTGTCACAGAGGTCAGTGAAGTTCTTGATGTGCTACATAGGGCACTCGGTGGGCTTGCCTTCAAATTGAGACCTCTTGATGAGAGTGATGAAGTGTGACCTTATCTTAAAAGCGTGCTCGATAGCAGGGAGCACAATAGCAGATTCGGGAACTTTAAATTCAGGATGCATGTACTGCTTTGCATTACGCGGAATAGCATTGAGTTGTTCCTGAAGACGGGCAGCAACCTCTCTTTCCCTTTGTGCAGCATCTCTCTCTCTTTGTGCAACAGCAGTTTGAGCATCACGCTCTCTTTGTATACCTTCCATCTGAAGGCGAAGGTCAGCCATCTGGCGAGCAAGTTCCTCAGCATTGGCCATTGCTTTTCGTTCTCTTAGCCTGCGGTGAAGGGTTCTCTCAAGTTCGGAATCAAAAGGAAAATAGTCAACTCCCCTTTGCGAACTAGAGGGCATACGCCTGCACACACAATCACGAGAAAACGAATTAGTAAACACAAAAGGGTATGGGTGATGAGGTATTTTTCGTGGTCATTTATACCTATCAAAGAAATCTTAGCTTAACCAACTCAGTAGAGCGGTAAGTAAGAGTCGATCCCACAGAGACTCGTGTATTTATGTAATTACTTAGGTGCCACGTAAGTAATATGGGGGTTTTCAGAATGATTATCTAATCTACTATGCAAAAATAGAAATAAATATGAATGCAAGGATGATTTGAATATATGAGAGACAAACGTGTTCAACTAGTTAGATCCATCATGATATTGATTCGTTAATCATCGATTCTCTTGATTCTCTTCTCACTTGAATAATCTATTGTGGATAATGATCCTACTAAGGATTAAGATCCAAACTTCAGATTTAGTTGACAGAACAACCAGTCTAACAACCCTAATTAAATAATAACCTAGAAGACCTTCTAGATTCAATTAAGTAACAACATGACGATTCAAGTTATCAATAGAAACAAACACTTAGAGCAACCAGACATCTAAGTGAATTGTGAATTTATTCCCTACTTTAATCAACTTGTCCAACCGGTACTAAATTGATTAAAGTATACTCTTGATCAAATTAACTCCGACCGGTAATTAATCAGATTCAGTTGTAAATTAACCTAGAAATTCTATTAGGTAGCTAATCTAACAAAACCCTAGAATAATTCTGATTCAATTAAGCACATGGAATAATTTCTATTCAAGTTTGTTGAGAATCAATCAAATCTCACAACTACATACAAATCATGACTTCAATAACTAGCCAAACACTAGAGAAATTAGCAATTCATAATTAAAATTAAGAAAAACTTACAAAGGTTTAAAGTCTTCCTTAAGAGAAAACCCTAGCCTCCAAAAGTATGATCAAAGTTATGAAAATAAAACTAACATAAAGTATTTATATGCTCCTAAAAATATCCCTCATAAGATATATCAATCCATACAAACTCGGATAACATAAGCCCAAATAACCAAAGACCAAAGCCCAAAACCAATTCCCGGCCCAAACTCTTGCTCGCTGAAAAACTCCCGAATGCGCGGCTTCGTCCCGCAAAAGCGCGGCCGCGCTTTCCTAGCCATCCCGCGCACTTGCTCGCCAGTTGAGATTGCGCGGCGTCGTTGCTCGGCTTCGACCCCGAGCTTTTCCTTCTCTTGTGCCTTGGTTTTTCTTGTCTTGGTCCATGCTCCTAGCACATCCTAGTCATTCCTTAGCTCCCTTACCTCGTCCATCACCACCATGATCCATCTGTACTCGCCCCGTTGTTGCTCCTGAACCTAAAAACCTGTAAAACCGAGCAAACCAGCGCATAATACCCGATAACACAAAAACCTAAAAACTACATAAAAACTAACCTAAAACTAACTAAAACATATATAAAGCATGCATCTTAACTACTCCTATATGCAAGCTATCAAATCTTCCCATGCTTAACCCTTGGTTGTCCTCAAGCAAGTCATAAATCCAAATCACTCCATAGAAATGCAATCTTACATCCATCTCAAGTCAAACAAACATTTCACATATAATTGAAAACCCAACCAAGACTTCCTAGCATGCATTATAGTAAGCAACAAGTAAAGACCATTCATTCATTCTAGACCTCGCCAAGGTAAATGTGTTTTGCTCTCACTCTCAAGTATTTATAGGTATGTGTTTCACTCAAAATCACCCATGAAAACTAGACTACCATATGCTTGCATCAGAGTTCTAAATCTCCACCGTTGGGGATCAAATACATAACAAAAATCAAGAGGTCTTTTTAAGTCTTGTAATGGGGCCAAGGTAAAGAGAAATTTGGAAGGAATCATATTTGGCATGTGGTGCTAAATCCGGGATAAAGAACTAATCTAAACCCAAAACTCAACACTTTTTCATAACACTTCCAACTTCACTCTACCAACTCCTTACATTTACAATTAAGCACTTTGCTTCTCTTTTTCCTTCTTTTTCCTCTTTTTCAACTCTTTCTTTGCTACTAATGAAGACTACACACAATTTAAGCTCAATTTTTCTTTTGCTTTGCAACATAATTCATCTTCATTTTTTCACTTTGAAACCCAAGAGTTTTATTTTCTCCTTTCTTCCTTTTTCTCCAACTCCCCCATACTTACATCAAACTCACACAAAGTACAACCACAACCTAAGTCCTAAATCCCGGATTATGGGTCAAGCTTATTAGGCTAGGAAAATTTTGTGGAGCTAATAAAAATAGGCTTAAGGCTCAAATAAGTGGGGTGTCAAAAACATGGATCTTGTAGGGTAGGAAGGGAAATAATAGGCTAATAGAAACATTGCCTCAATCATTTTAATGTCATGCATTCAATCATATAAGCAGCCTTGATAAAGAGTATTAACACAAGTTCTAGAGCTAGATAATCATGTTGATACACTCAAGAAATTTAGAGAACAAATAATCATGAAAGGCCAAAAATCTCACAAGGCTAATTTTTGTCTAGAACTTTAGAATGAATCAAATACTCAAGCTAAATACATGCTCCATCCTATAATCAAGGTAATTAATCAATGATCGTGCTCATATCATATCAACTTCAGCAAATCATGTAAATCATGGGTTAGGACTCATACTTAACTTTGAAACACAAGAGGAATCAAACAGTGGGGAAATAAGAACCTAAATGCAATATTTTTGTATTTTTTTTTCAAACTTTTATGATTTTTTCATTTTTCAGGATTTTAATCAATGTATGCAAAAAGTTTTAAATATGATCTAATCTAATGCAACTATATGCAATGCAAACAAGTAATTCCCTTCCCCCATGCTTAAAACATACTTTGTCCCCAAAGTATAATAAAAAGGAAAAGGAAAGAGAAAAACTCACAGGACTCTAGTAATCCGGGTAATGCGGCGGGAAATCCGATGGTAGTGATGAAGGCTTCTTCGGGTTATCAATCTTCAGACCTAGGATATCTAACACACAAACAAAACTACCTAAAAAGCAAAAGATTAACTGAAAAGTAAATCTACTCTAAACCTTGGGTTGCCTCCCAAGAAGCGCTTGCTTAATGTCATTAGCTTGACTCTTAGCATGATTTCACAAGATTAGACATTGTCAATGCCCTTAGTAACCTGTCAAATCCCTGTGCACACATCTCAAAAAGACATAAGTAACACAATGATAAATCAAAGATGCATAATATAGCTTTCAAAGACCATTTCAATTTATCAAACACGTGTGCCCAATTAGCATGAGATGGAAATTGCTCAAAAGAATTCAGCACAAGTGGTGGCTTTAGAAAATACTTACAGTATGAATTAAAGCACTTGTCAGCAATACCACTTTTATCCAAGATGAACTCCATACATTCTCCATCTTCCACCTTGTGTTGTCGACTTGGTTCCTCATCTTGAAACTCCATAAGCTCCTGATGTGAGAAGGTGGGGAAACTGAAGCAAGGGATGGCAAGGCCTAACATAGGGTGCACCATGACATCGGGAGCTTTAATAGATGTATCATGTTGTTTTTCTCCCTCATGGTTGTCTATTTCATCAGCAAAGAAGTCATCATGGTCAACAAAATAGTCTTCTTCCAAAACCACAAAACCCTCAATTAATTTACTCCACATGAGTGAAGATGACTCAGGCTCCCTAGGCTCTGTAAGAATCTCTATGCCAGCACAGACTTCCTTTGGCTCTGTGATAATCTGCTCAACTTGCTTTATAGGTGTGAATTCGTATTCGGCATCAAATTCATCTTCATAACTCACATCAAGTGTAGTAGATTGCTCCTCAACTTGAATCTGAGTGTCTGACTCATGATCGTTTGACTCCAATGTAATTTCACCACTCCTTTCACACAACTCAAAAGGACATGAGATTGTGGAATGAAAACTTGAAGAACAAGACTCACAATGCTCCTTGATTCTAGTATCCACCCGTATGGAGAGATCCCTGATTATATCCTCAAGAGACGTATCAACCGGCTGGGGTGGTTGGGAAGATGACTCAACCAGAAAGCTTTGATGGCTCATGAAACATAAGAAATCCCAGCATTCCCCAAGTCCCATAAATAAAAGCCTCTCATTACTCATGTAGTCAGCCAATCCCCTTGCCTCAAAAGTCATACCATGGATAACTCCCATGTTTACCTCTCTATCACTATATTGTAATCCCCAAGTACCAAGTTCAAACACATGGTCTTGAAATCTTGAAAAATATTCATGGAAGTGTTCGTCCTGCAGCTGCCTACAATCGAACAAAGCCATAGATTAGTAGCACAGGTGTTATGAACCGTAAGATAGGTTCACAACACCAAGAATAGCACAAAAGTAAAAACACAAATAGCGAGGAGTCCCCGGCAACGGCGCCAAATTTGATGAGGTATTTTTCGTGGTCGTTTATACCTATCAAAGAAATCTTAGCTTAACCAACTCAGTAGAGCAGTAAGTAAGAGTCGATCCCACAGAGACTCGTGTATTTATGTAATTACTTAGGTGACACATAACTAATATGGGGGTTTTCAGAATGATTATCTAATCTACTATGCAAAAATAGAAATAAATATGAATGCAAGGATGATTTGAATATATGAGAGACAAACGTGTTCAACTAGTTAGATCCATCATGATATTGATTCGTTGATCATCGATTCTCTTGATTCTCTTCTCACTTGAATAATCTATTGTGGATAATGATCCTACTAAGGATTAAGATCCAAACTTCAGATTTAGTTGACAGAACAACCAGTCTAACAACCCTAATTAAATAATAACCTAGAAGACCTTCTAGATTCAATTAAGTAACAGCATGACGATTCAAGTTATCAATAGAAACAAACACTTAGAGCAACCAGACATCTAAGTGAATTGTGAATTTATTCCCTACTTTAATCAACTTGTTCAACCGGTACTAAATTGATTAAAGTATACTCTTGATCAAATTAACTCCGACCGGTAATTAATCAGATTCAGTTGTAAATTAACCTAGAAATTCTATTAGGTAGCTAATCTAACAAAACCCTAGAATAATTCTGATTCAATTAAGCACATGGAATAATTTCTATTCAAGTTTGTTGAGAATCAATCAAATCTCACAACTACATACAAATCATGACTTCAATAACTAGCCAAACACTAGAGAAATTAGCAATTCATAATTAAAATTAAGAAAAACTTACAAAGGTTTAAAGTCTTCCTTAAGAGAAAACCCTAGCCTCCAAAAGTATGATCAAAGTTATGAAAATAAAACTAACATAAAGTATTTATATGCTCCTAAAAATATCCCTCATAAGATATATCAATCCATACAAACTCGGAAAACATAAGCCTAAATAACCAAAGACCAAAGCCCAAAACTAATTCTCGGCCCAAACTCTTGCTCGCTGAAAAACTCCCGAATGCGCGGCTTCGTCCCGCAAAAGCGCGGCCGCGCTTTCGTAGCCATCCCGCGCACTTGCTCGCCAGTTGAGATTGTGCGGCGTCGTTGCTCGGCTTCGACCCCGAGCTTTTCCTTCTCTTGTGCCTTGGTTTTTCTTGTCTTGGTCCATGCTCCTAGCACATCCTAGTCATTCCTTAGCTCCCTTGCCTCGTCCATCACCACCATGATCCATCTGTACTCGCCCCGTTGTTGCTCCTGAACCTAAAAACCTGTAAAACCGAGCAAACCAGCGCATAATACCCGATAACACAAAAACCTAAAAACTACATAAAAACTAACCTAAAACTAACTAAAACATATATAAAACATGCATCTTAACTACTCCTATATGCAAGCTATCAATGGGTTATTCCCAAACCCGAAAAATAACTAGACAAAGAAACTAAACTAACTCCCCGGCAACGGCGCCAATTTGTTGAAAGGGTTTTTTGACCCCGTTGAGTATAGGGAGGTCAGGTTCGTCCACGGGAATTAGAAGTATCTAAATCTACTTATTAATCCTAACAAAAGAAAACAAAACAAAGCAAAACACACACTATAGGTGCTCGGCACCGACCCACAACAGGTCGTAACCGACCTATCCGGGTAACGAATAAACTTCGAAAAATCAAATTAAAAGAGATCTAGAGCAAAGGATTCACCACAACAAGCTATGCATGCAAACATGAATCAAACTCAACTAACAACAATCTCATGAATGACTTTCGTCACGAATTATCAAGTAAAAATCTCAACTTTCATAAAGATCTAAACTTGCAACCCTACTTGTTTTCTAAAGGTTTTAACTTTCGTTTCAACCCAAATATTATCCAGATTCATAATTCAATCTTTTAATTCAATCACGAACTTGAACATGCCTCAACTTTCATCAAGGAATTGATAACAAACAAGAGGATAAAGGATAGAGATTGAAAGAGTGGTTTAATCAAAAATTCATGCTTTAATCATGCACAACTCGTCGGGTTTCACCCCAACCCTAGAAAGTAGACTACTCACGATCCATGGCACAATCAACAATCATAGACAAAAGAGAAGACATAATTCAAATCCAAACAAACTTCAATAAGAAAGAAAACTCACAAATCTCAAGCAAACCTCCAAGCCTCTCTTAAAATTGTCCAAGAGCTTGGAATCAAAGTTAACCTAGAAAACAAACTTGCAAATTGTTCCGTCTCTCCAAAAGCGTCTCCTCCAAGCCTCTAAAAAAACGTCCCCCTAAAATAAACCCTAAAAGATCCTTATATAGTAGTGGGAATATATCCATAAGGAAACTAATTATATCTAAAAAGGCCCATAAATAAAACATTTACTAAAACCTAACTTAAGGCGCAAGTTTCATTCTCGCCACACACGGAGGTGGTCGTCACCGACCTAGTGTAGGTCGTCACCGACCTAGGCAGCATTTGGATTCTTCATTTTTTCGCTCAAAACTTGCTCCAAAGCTTGGTTCTTCTTCAATGTTCCTTCTTTAATCGCTCTTGGCCTTCTAAGACTTCCTTTAGCTCCTTCTCAAAGCATCTTGATCTTGAAATCTTCACCTTGAAATCATCACACCTTCAATTGCACCAACTCTCACCCTTCTATCGACATCACCAAATGACAACTCTAACGCCACCTCCTAGAAAGCTTGAAAACTCGGGATATCTCCTCCTCAACGCTTCAAATACCTACAAAAACAATAAACAAGCACAAACGACTCCAACTCTCCAAAGAGGGTCGGAGTTATATGCAAAACAACACAATAGACCTAGAAAAGACTCAACCTAGCTAGAAAACTACCCATAAAAACCAACTAAAATGTGCAACATCATGACATCGTAATTTACTCCCGGAATGAAGATGAGCACGCAGAGCACCTTAGGCGGGTGTTGAAAGTGTTGAGGCAACATTGGTTGTTTGCTAAGCTATCCAAATGTGAGTTCTGGCTACTGGAAGTCACATTTTTGGGACATGTGGTGTCCGCTAAGAGAGTTATAGTGGACCATATGAAGAGTGAGAAGTGTTAGCTTGGGCGAAGATAGGGATAAGGAGTGGAAGCAAGCTACCTTAGCGTTGCCCAGTGCTAGGAGGTCAAGGAAGTCGATGACCTCATGACAGGGGAGCTGACAGACTTTGGAACTCCCGAAGAATGTGAAGGAAGTGCGGAGTTTCCTAGGATTAGCGGGGACTACCGAAGGTATGTGGAAGGGTTATGTTTCAGTTTCAATTTCGACGTGTTGACGGGGGGTTGACTTCGGCTTCTACACTTGCTCAGGGGAATGAGGACCTTGTGATCTATGGTGACACCTCCAAGGTAGACATGGGATGTGTCTTGTTGTAGAGGGACATGGTGATTGTTTATGACTCGATACAGTTGAAGCCGAATGCGCAAAATTACCAACTCATAATGTGGAGTTGGCACTGATGGTGCATGTCTTGAAGTTTTGGTGTCATTACCTATATGGGAGTACATGCAAAGTGATGACGAATCATAAGAGTCTCAAATACATCATCACTCAGAGAGAACTGAAGATGAGACATCGGAGATGGCTTGAGTTTTTGAAGGACTATGATCTAGAGGTCTTTTACCAACCAGGGAAAGTTAATGAGGTACGAAATTGAGGTGTAGATCCAGCGTTACCGAGGTAGTTTGAGTATCATGGAATGTCAACCGACTTCGCTCGGAGAAGTGAAATTGAAGTAGGAAATATGCCCGATGATTCAGGATATGAGGTAGAAGTTGAGCCGTGGAGAGGCACCTGCTTTTGCAGAGAGAGCATACAAGTATTCTAAGACTACGTGGCCGAATTTGTGTGCCTTGGGAGGCAGAGTTGAGACAAAAGATTTTGCAAGAGGCCCACACTACACCTTAATCGATTCACCCAAGAGTGAGCAAGATGTACTAAGGTTTACGACAGTATTACTGGTTGGATGGCATGAAGCCAGATATAGCAAGATTGGTGGATTAGTATTAGGGTTGTCAACATGTGAAGTTTGAGCACTAGAGGTCAGGAGGGATGCTCCCATCACTTCCTATTCCAGAGTGAAAGTGGAAGGAGATTTCTATTGATTTTGTCACTGGGTTACAAATCAACAGAAGTCATGATGCCATCTTGGTTGTAGTGGATAGGTTGCCAAAGACTACTCGCTTCTTGCCTATTAGGGAGACTTGGCCAGTGAGCAAGTTGGTGGAGGTGTTCCTAAATCAGAGAGCCAGGCTGCATAGTGTGTCCAAGACGATTAGGTCAGATAGTGATAGGTGTTTCATTTCCAGATTTTGGCAATAAGTGTATGAGGCACTTGAAAAAAAAAGAGATTTCACTTCACGACTACTTAACACTTGCAATCAGATGGCCAGTCCGAGGAAAAAAAAATCAGATTCTAGAGGACATGTTAAGATCTTGTGCTCTTGACTGGGGAGGTCATGGTCACATCACCTAACATTGGTAGAGTTCGCATGCAACAATAGTTGGCACTCCTCGATTCAAATGACTCCTTATGAGGCTTTGTATGCCCGAAGGTGCAGGACACCGTTGTGATAGCATGATCATCGGATGTTGTAGAAGAGAAGCCACATATGATCGAGGAGATGATTGGGAAAGTGACCTTGATTCGGGAGCATATGCTAACCGCACAATCGCCAGAGACCGTACCCAGACAAGCGTCGTCGACCACTAGAGTTTGAGATAGGGGCACACGTCTGGTTGAGAGTGTCGCCTACTCGTGGGGTCATGAGAGTCGAGGTAAAAGGGAAGTTGATTCCCCGCTACATTGGACCGTTTGAGAGTTTAGAGATAGTGGACAAGGTAGCCTACAAACTGGCACTACCACCCGCCTTAGATGGAGTTCACCTTGTTTTTCTCGTATCGCAGATGAGACAATATGTACCAGATCCCAGTCACAAGATCAATTGTGAGGAGTTGGAGTTTGAGCCCGACCATACCTTCAGAGAGCAGCCGATAGCGATACCAAACAAGTGAATGAAAAAAAAAATTTGCGGATCAAGGAGATTCAACTGGTGTTGAACCAGTGGGCTAGATGAGGAGTTGAGGAGGCCACTTGGAAGACCGAGGATAGGATGAGAGAGAGCTACTCGATCTGTACTCGGGTTTGGTAGAGGCCTTCGAGAGTAGAGTTTGGGGATTGTTCGAGAGTAAGTTTGACGTTGTTATGACTTAATGTGCTAAGTGTGGTTGTTGTTTACTTGATTGTGTTGTGACGCGTGTTTGGATTGGTTGTATTTCTTCATGGTTATAGTAGTTGGTATGCGTTTTGCGTATCACGTGTTATGTTTAAGTTGTTGTCACCAACTTGGGTTCGAGGACGAACCTCTTCAAGGGGGAGAGGTTGTGAAACCTCGGGAACCTTTGTGAGTTCCCACTTTAACCTTAGAAGTTTCGGGACGAAACTTTCCTTAAGAGGGGTAGAATGTAAGACCCGAAATATCCGTTCATAAAACCGTTAACCTAGCCTTATTTATACCACCTTTAATCCACTCCTATTTTTATTCCTACCCTTCTTATTCTTGCGTTGGGCTTAAAAGCCCAAAATTTGATAACTAAAAACCCGACCCATGAGCCCATATCCTTTCTTTTCCCTCTCATTTCTTCCCCTTACCCTAACTCCTATCTAGCTGCTCTCATTTGAAGCGCCGCTCTCACATAATAGAGCAAGAGAGGGCAGGCTAAATGAGATCCACCGGAGTTATGCAACCTCAATCGCCGTCTTCGTCTTCGTTCTTCCCCTAGACCTTTCGCCATCGTCCTCGGATAACACAGTGGTGCATTGTCGGAAGCGCTCAGCGCAAATGAAGTCGCGCTCCAAGCTCACCGCCGACCGCATCGATCGTTCTGAGTGACCATCGGTCTCGTTCTTCATGGCCGGGTTCGAGACTGATCAAAGACAACAGGCCGTTGTTGCATGCCGACGTTGATTTTGATCGTCCAATCGTGCGGGTTCGTGGCTCCGTCCTCGCCTAGTCAACCCACCATGACGCCGCGAATCGAGCTTTTTGGCCTCGTCGTTGTTCGTCGACGGTAAGAAGCGGCTCTTTCCGGTCTGACCTTCTTCTCCTTCCTCCCTTTTCTTCAACTCTGTTTTTCTACTCTTTCTGATCTGTGGTGTCCTCCAGCGGGTGTTCACTCGGCACCTTTCTGAACCATCTTCAACGGCTTGCTTCACCACCCGTTGTCGAAGAGATCGAGCTAGCCACACCGACTTGAAGAGGGGCCTAGTCAACTTCGTTCGACTTTCGAGAGTTTGTTCGACTTTGAGTTCTAAAAAGGTCGGATATTCTCGACTTGTGATCGATTTTGTACTCACTGCATTATTTTGTTTGAATCCTTCTTTGGTCTTGTAAGCTATGTGATTTGATATGATTGATTGGTTAAGTTGTTTTAATTTTGCATCATAGTCTAGAGTGTGTCGAATGTGGTTGTTTAATCCTACTATTATGTTGTAATCTCTTTCCGGGTTTTTTTAGCTGGGTACCTCGTATTGAAATCGTATTTGGTCATCATGTGGGAATGTGATCTTGTTGTCTTTTTGGGTTTTGTGTATTTTGTGGCTATTGAAATGAGTATGTACTGTTGACCGAATGGTTGTTGATTGTTTTGAATTGGGTGGTCAATGCAATGTTGTTATCGATTTGGTTGTTTGAATGAATGCCTTGATCTAAACTACTAAGTTAAAATACTACTAGTTCTTTATATTTCCAACCGGTTGCCCTCACCAATCCATTCTTGTTAGTTAGTTAATTAAAATTAAGAAATGGTAAGTTGTCTAATATGGATCTTACTATATTGTTTAAGTAAATCCTTATTGTAAAAATGTCGGTTTAGAAGCATGTTAATAACTAGTAACCTAGGTTAAAAATGTCGGTTTCCTTGTGAAATGTTTTCATGCATGATGTGATGCGCTTTCCATTTCAAACGTTTTCTCGTAAAAGAAATAGTATCGTTTTCTCTGTGCTGGCAGCGTAACCGGCACGATCATGTGCGATGATTGTCGGTGGCAAAGAGGCGTCTAGCCATGGTCGTGTATCAGCCGGGTCCTTTCAAAAATAAAAGTAATTGCTTTGTTTTTGGCAAGTGCTCTAGTGGAGGCTTGACCAGAGGTTGGAAGGATGACTTATATGAAAAGTGGGAGGGCCTGCCTCCGCACTCGGGCGCAGGTGTGTTAGCGTCATAGATGGGAATGCAACGGTGGGAGGAAGAATTGCATTTCCAAATAGGTATGTGAATGATTTTGCTTGTGTTTGTGTATGGTTGCTTAGTTGGTTCCTGACTTATGAATTATTGGCATGTTTGATGAATTGTTGTTTCGTTGTGTTTCCTTTCACTTGTTGAATGTCGAATTGTTGGTTATGGGTTCAAACGCTTTACTTTTGTCGATTGTTGGTTATTGTTTCAAATGTTTTACTTTTGTCGCTTGTGGTTTAAATTGTGGGTATGTGTACTGATATACTATTTTTTGTTTTATTCACTTGTTAAAAATTAAGTTGTTGGTTATTTATGGTTTTCAAATGTCTTACTATTACCGTTTGTTATCTAGCTTGCCTAAGATAATAGCTTACCCCTCGGGGACTTATTTTTTTCCAGTTCCAGGTACTCATATAGGTCCCTTGTTGGAGCCTAGGCCAGATGCTGCAGCGGATCGTTAACATACGTGTCACTAGGTTACAGAGTGGGTTGAGAGTTCTGTTTAGCTTTGTTATTCGTTTTGGATTTTGCACTCTTTTGTTGACTTTAGCGGATTTCTGGTGTTGGATTTGACTTGGCTAGACATTTGGGATCTCATGCATGACATTATTGAAAATGTGGTTTGTTGAACGACAGTTGGATGTTCTAAAATAGTTTTCTTGTCGTGCCCGAGTTGCAATGTCCAGGTATTCTAGTTGTCAACCAGTTCAGGTAGGACCCGTTAGGGTCAAACTACCAAGTAATGCCCCGACGTTAAGTCGGGGTGTTACAAAATTCATATATCTTTATATTCTTTACACTTAGAGATATGAAATATTAATATCTTATATAAATATAAGTATTCTTTTAACAAGAAATCTTTTAATAATAAAAAGCTATAAACTTTAAACTAGTATCTTTATATAAAAATACTTTTACATGAGTTCTTATTATTATATTTCCCTCTTATCACCAAATCTTTTTAAAGACATGTAACCACCTTATGATATTATAAAAAGTATTAAGATGATAATTTCTATCATCTTGCTCAAATCTTATTATTCATTAAATTATGCTCCAAGTAAGGTAACCCTATTATATATATATATATATTATACTTTTCAAGTATATAAACTCATATTTTAAATCCCATGATTTTATTTAACAATCTTCCCATATCTATTATATTGTATTTCTTTATATAGAAATACATGTAAATTAACTAATATATCTTTTTAGTCTTCAACTTATTCTTGTTAAATTATCTTATGATAAAATATCTTATTAATATTATTTTCAAGCTTATAAAAGGATTTAAGAGACATGCAAGTCTATTTTCTTTTTTAATATAGTCTTATCTTAATAACTCCTTTTTATCATAATATATTCCTTTAATCATTTAAAATAAAAACACAACCAAGTTAATATATATATATATATATATATATATATATATATATATATTTAAAATCAGCCTTTATATGGTCAAAAGTTATTTATATTATTCTTATAATTGTATTGGAATTTATTTAATGTCTTGTCAACATTATTTCCTATTTTAATAATCCACTTATGATATTTATTCTATTTATTTAAATAAATATCATAAATATAATTATTTATAAAGAGATATAAATTAAAATACGAGTCGGGAAAAATGGAAAATATACCGAGCGAAACGAGACGGGAGTTGGGCTCGGATTTCGAGATGGGGCGGAAAATGGGCCTCTCCTTTTTCCTTTCTCCATTAACAAAAGCTGATGGGTAAATTTTTAGACATATGGGCCTTAAACTCATCCCAATATTAGTCCAAAATAACCCAAAAGCTTCAGCCCATACCCTCCTTCTTCTTCCTTTTCACGTAAAAGACCAGAGAGAACATCAGGATGTGGACGACGGACTTCAGGCGGGGCAAGGCAGGGCAAGGCGGCGCCCCTGGTGGCCGGCGTGGCTCGCGCGCCTGGTGGTGGCAGCCCGCAGGTGGTCCAGCGGTGGTGGGCGGCCAAGGAATGAAGAATATGCTTTTTGTGGGTTTTTATGGGGAAAAATTCAGATTTTGGGAAAAAATAAAATCTGAAATTTTTGGGGCTTTAGAATGGACGAAAATGAAGAGGAGAATGAGAGAAATTGATGTGTGAATTTTCTATGGCGTTTCAACCCTTTTTATAGCCAAATATGGAGCTTTCCTTGATCCTCCATTGATGGAATTGCCCAATGGATGAAAGGAAGATCAAAGGGCATAGGTGGAAGGTGTGTTTCTTGCTTGATGACATGGGGTGACGGAGTTTTGGTTGGTCTTAGAAGCAATTGAGAGAAGTGGAAGTCATTGATTCAACCTACGTCAAATCAGTCAGGCGAGCTGATTTGATGAATGGGGGAAGAAGAAGACATAAGGGAATAAAAGAAAAAAATTCTTTTAGGTGTAGATGAATTATAATGGCATAGCGGGTTTGAGTGTGTGTGAGCGTTTCAAGGGTGCAAGAGGTCTCAGGTTCGAGTCTCGGCTCTTGACCCTTTTTATGCCTTTCTTTTATTTTTGTTAGCTTTGAATTAATTACACTAATTATAAATTCGAAAATAATATGATTTATATTCAATTGAAAATTTTATGTGACACTTTGATAATCTTTTACCATATTTTTATAATTTATTATAAAAATTATAAAAATAATTAAACTCTCTTTTTAAGAGAACATATTTAAATACTTATCCGACTTGCTTATATATTTACTGAAATTCTTAATTGTCATTGTAATAAACTTTTATAATCTCTTTATAATTTAATATGAAATTATAAAGATTATTAAGTTCTCTACTTTAGAGAAAAAAAATTATTGGGATAAATATCTGTTTTATTATTTTTAAAATTTAGTGGATATTACAAATGTAAACAAGAGCACAAGACCAAAGGTAATAATGGCAATGACATAGATCCAAGTTGTAGAAAAATCTACCTAAACATAGTCGCCAATAAAATCCAACCCATGAATGTGCAACAAACAACTAATAATCATAAGTCCATCCAACATTCGAGCAATCAAGCAAGATTTTGGATTTTTATTGGGAAAAAAAGGTTTAGACATTTTATCAAATACTTGGTGGGCAATCAAGCAAACATAAAAAATCAACCTTTATTTCTAATCAAATCGTTCTTATTGCAATGCGAAAAACATACACAAATCTTTATTTTGCAATCTCTATCAATTCTATGGTTTTCTTTACCAAAATTCATGAACAAATCATACTTAAACCCATGAAAATATATGAACAAAGATTGAAAACCCAAATTAACAAAAATCATATCTAAAGACATTATTAAGGAAGGGATTGAAGATGAATTTGCTTGAGAGGAAGTAGATTAAAGTAACATGAGGAGTGTTGATTGAATGAAGAGAATTTTGGTCAGCAATCTTCAAAAATTGTAGAACGTTATTTGCTTGAATGAAGGTGTAGGCTAAAATTGAAAAAGAAAGGATGCAAAAAGACAATTATACCCCTCAATGTCCAAAAAATTTGCATGTGCGCACCCCTATTAACAATAAATCTAAACAGTTAAACTAATAAAATTAATAGTTGAGAATTGTTCTCATTTTATATAGGATAAGAACATTTATCATTTGATCCTCATTCTTCTACCAGAACCTAATACATCACCTTATATGCTTTATATATATTTATTTATGGTGATTGTAAAAAATTTCCAAAATATCTAAACCTACATTTAGTATCCTTTCTATTGACATGTCAACTACACATTTAAACAAGTCAGTTATATGGTCCATATCAATTAATATATTACGATTGGTTCGTATTTAATTGAGAACATTTACTTTGGTTGAATCTCACATATATAATTAATTTATAAATTTAATCTCTTTATTTATCCTTTTTCATAATTATTTAAGAAATTATGTTTTCCTATTCATTTAGATCATAAAATTAACAACATAATTATAATTTTAAATGATAAGGGTAATACAACTTTTATAATTTTGTGATTTTAAATATTTGTTCAAAAAACTTAGTATTTGTATGATTATTTATCATGTATGATTGATATAGTTAAAAAAATATTCATATTTTATTTATGTAAAACTCGTATAAGGTATGAAAATACATGCTAGTATTCTCTAAAAATAATTAAGCTCAAATCCAACACATTCCCTATTTTAAAAAAACAATACATTTAATACTTTTATGTTTTACCATGGAAAATATTCTACAATACTCATTTAATAATTAATTAAATATTATCTTAATTATGAAAATAATAATATTTTAAAATCTTAACCTAATAAATGATAATTTTTTTGTTATTTGACTAATAAACAATAAAATATTCTAGAATAGACTAATAAATAGTAAATTATTTGTTTTTTGACTTATAAGAAAATAAAAATATTATATAATCTTAATTTAATAAATAAATAAATAAATATTTACTATTTGAGTAATAAGGAAATAAAATATTATTTTTTATATAAATATCAACACTTATCATTTGTGCCCATTTTAATTTATTTGTCTTTCAAAAATATAAAAAAAAATAAAAAATAAGTCTTTTGTAAATTTGAAAATCATTAATCATCAATATATCTATAACTATATATTAAAGTTGTACCTCTTCGAGCCACCATAACGATTTTGGTCTCACCTCATACTTACAAAATTAATTTTTATTCCTAATATTTTAACTTTTTCCTATTAAATTCTTTTTTAACTATTTAAATCTATATTTAACATCAAAAAAATATCTATTTAGTATAACAATATCTTTTACAAACTTCATTATACAAATATTTAAAATTAAAGATAAAAAATTTAAAATATTTTAAAATAAGAATAAATATCTTTTATCTTTTAGCATGATATCTTTTGACAAATTTGTTTATAGATATATATATATATATATTCTTTTATAATAAAAAATTAATAATAAATACTTATAATGTTTTAAAAGAAAAAACTAGGTAATATAATATTTAATAGTTATATTGAAATATTTGATAATCTCTAAATTAAGGTACATAGAAAGTAATTAAAAAAATAATATTTAATGTTATCTAATCTTTACTTTATCGAACCACAAAATGTGTTTGGCCCCACCTTAAATGAAAATAAATTATTTTTAAAATTATATTCTATAAATAAATCATTTTTATCTTTATCTTTCATATTTTGTTATCTCTTATTTTTAAAATGTGTTTGGCCCCACCTTAACTAATTTTGTTATAACTAGCTATAACTAAAGTCGAATCCATCTATCTTATGTGTCATCGTCTTAACTATGCCACATATGCAAATTTATTTTTCCATTTACCTCTTTGCCCTTAATTTTTTTAAGTATTTACAATCCTTATATTGTAATAATATTCCTTATTTGACTAAAAATAATATTATATTGGTTATATTTGGAAGACATAGTTTTTTCCTTTACTTTATTAAAAATCATTACTATATACTAAAACGGAGGTTAAAAAATTATTAAATAACACATGTCACTTTTAGATTGGACAACACAACCCTTTTTTAAAACCAATCTTATTGGTTGAAATTTTATTGGGTATTTTTTACCTGTTAAAAAATAACTATAGACCCCACATATAATAAAATCATTATTTATATCCATGTGAAATATCTATAAGATTTGGTAGTTTTTGGCAAAATAAGCATTAAATTAAAAAATATCCAATTTTACAAATTTGTAATTTTTTGCAAGATTATAAAAATATATATAAAATATTTCATAATATTTAAATTTAACAATATTACATATATATTTCATTGTTCAAAAGTATAACTATAAAAAAAAATCATTAAATTCTAAGAAATATTTCATTTAAAAGAAATACAACCTATTATTATTATTATTTATTACTATATACTAAAGTGTTAACAAATTCTTTACCATATTGCGTCATATCACCTCTTTTTTTGATATTACAATTCATTTTTTCTATCATATCAAAATATCAAAAAATATTACTAAGAATATAAAGTGTCCCATTCAATATTGGAAAATATTCACATCACTCAATATTAATATAGTTAATTAAAATATAAAAATTGGATATAGTTAGTGATAATAAAATAAACATTTACATTATCTTTGTCTTTTATCTATTTATGAAAAATATTTTTATTAAAATAGAATTTTAATAAAAAAATGATGGAAATTTACATTGTCTCTTACAAGATTGACAATGATCTATTTATGTAAAATTTCTTTTAAAAATTGAATTTTTATTTAAAAAAGATAGAAATTTATATTATATTTTAGAAGATGGACAATTATCTATTGATGCAAAATTTCCTTTAAAAATGAATTATGATTAAATTTTTGATAAAAACATTACTTAAATTAAATTTTGGTAAAATATTTTTTTAATATAATTCTTATAAAAATGATATAAATCTAAACCACTCTTAGAAGATTGACAATTAAATGATTAAATTAAATTTTGAAAAAAATAATTAACATTTACATTTTCTCATAAGAGATTGAAAATTAATTATCTATATTTAATTTTGATAAAAATGATTAAATTTAAATCAATCGGAGTCCATATATATAATATAATTATTATTTATATTCATTGTGAAATTTTCCATAAGATTTCGATTTGGTAATTTTCCATGTATATATGTCATGGTTAAGAATTATAAATATTACATGAAAAAATATATGTCACTAATATTAGAATATTCACATGATTTGTTGAAATTTAATTGTATTTTTTTTATTGGTGATACTGATATTCCATAGGATTTGAATTTGAAAGTTTTTATTAATAAAAGAAATTTTCCAATTTTAATTTTTTTATTATTTAATATCCAAGTTCAATTTGAATAATTATAACAATAAAATTGTACATTTTAAAAGAACAAACAACTTTTTGTCATCTACAATGATAATATAATTATTTTAATAAAATAGGTCATCTACAAAAATTAACTTTTCCAAACAAATTAATTCAAATATTTTTTGTTCTAAACTATTACATAAGATCTAAGTAAAATATTTTATATGAAGACAAAATATATATATTTGAGTAAAAAATGTGCAATATTCTTGTCAACTATGAGTCTCCAAAACCAATTTTTCCTTGAAAAGTTACAAACTCTTGCAATTAAACCATAAACGTTAAAGAATATTTGTTTTGACTCTATATTTTCTAAGAAAAATAAATAAATCTATAATACAAAAACTTCTATACATTAACTATTTATTTATTTATTTATATTTAATAAAACGCGTACAAGGTACGGGCCCTTACACCAATTACCTATATATTTACAAAAACCATATCATCATATTCTTATATGCTTTATTTTTTATTTTTTTGGTGATTGTAATATTATCCAAAAATATATGATATGGATTACTCCATTTTTTATTTACTTTTATTTTTAAAAATTCATCCTCTTGCACAATTAAAAGTGAATTTAAAATTTTAATTTATTAAAAAATATCTTTTTTTATTAAAATGTCAATCATATGATCCGTATCTATTAAAATATTATAAATATTTAAAATTTAATGGAGCACATTTTTATTGGTTCAACCCCACATATATAATTAATTTATAAATCTTATCTTTTCGTCTATATTTTTCCTAATTATTTAAAATATCACGTGTTGCTTATCTACCCTAATACATTATAAAACGGAAACCATCTCTGTTGAAAAAACTGCGCCACGTGGCAAAGCTTTAATAAAATAATTTTAATAAATTATATTATACTTCCTAGAAACTCTATCTTTATTATCTTTAAATTATAGTACTATATTGTATATTTTTCTATCTTATCTTCTTTACCAATCTGTATATTAGAATTTTTCATAGGGTTATCTTATTTATTACGGAGTAAAAGATAAGAATCCTAATATATAATCTTAATAGATTAACTTTAAAAAAATAATTTTATATGTTTCTAGATAGCATATCCTAATTAATTTTATCTTTTTAAAATTAAGTATTTTATGTATATTAGTGTTTCAACAATAAATAAAAAACAATTTAAAAATATGTAATTCAATTGAAACTAATATTTTACTAATTTTATTATAAATTTAGGGTAAGATCTCAACAGATAATGAAAAAATATTTAAATATATTCAATTGAAATATGGGTTATAATTTAAAAAATAATTTTTATAGCTTACGTAGTTTTAATAATGATATTATATACATATATTTTATATTTTATATTAATATCATAAAATTATATTTTTAGTAAAATTATCCCTTGAATTTCACGGTACTTTAACTAGTTCATTTAATTCATAATATTAATAAAATTTCTATCACTATTTTAAATGATATATGACAACTTTTATAATTTTGTGATTTTATATATTTATTTAAAATTTCTATAGTTAGTATAAATATGACTATTTGTCATGCATGATTGATATATTTGAAATTTTATTATTGTTAATATTCTATTGTGTTTAGAGTGGTCTATACCCCTAAAAAGTTTCTAATAACAAAAATGCCTTCATTTTTTTTAAAGGGTTATACTACGCACAATCCACTATAAATAATAAAATAACCCAATTTATTTAAAATTTGAACATTTTTCTAAAAAAACATGCATCTCTCCTTAATTGTCAGATAAGCGATTTTATGTCAAAAAAATGCAACAACCATCCTTTTCATCACGCCTCTACAACATATCGCCGGTACGCGGGCGACGATTGTGAACGACGACTTAGCTGTCTACTTCCCAGATGGTGGTAACGTGGTCGGGGGAGGTGTAAGCAGATCATGGCAAATGGCACTCGTGAAGCAGTGGAGTCGATGAGTTTCTGGAGAGTAGGAGTTGTGGCAACAACATGTTGTCGTCAAAGGTGGATGACGACGAAGAATAGTGGCAGTAAGAACGACAATTTCTTTGACAACCCAAATCGGAGAATCGAAAAGAGCATAGGACTGTGGTCTGTGTGGCCAACAAGCGATGGGGAAGTTGTGGTCGTTACTGATCGAAGACGGTTGTTGGATGTTGGGACGCAAAATCCAGTGAAGCAGCAGCAATTGGTGGTGAATTATGGTTGTGCAATAACAAAACATTGCGCTTGAAAGTTTAAATGGCGAATGTGAAAGAACAGGTTGCGTAACTCTGAGAGGCGGCGAGACATAAAGAACAATAATAGTGGAGTCGGGAGCAAGGTGGCGCAATCACGGCGGTTATACAATGGAGAAGTGGCGAAAACAAAGGATGAATAGGCTTGTTGCCACAATTTTAGTCCAATTTTAGGAAAAAAATACAACAACATATCTTTTTTTTTCATTTTTCTCTATTTAGTATTTATATATATAATCAACTTTAATTTAACATATTTTTATATAAAATTTATTTTATAGAATTTTTTGATATAAAACAAACAAATAACTACTTGAGTTTTTATAAAAAAATTGCCCAAAGGCCATCCTTGCTATTTAATTTAAATATGGATATTTTTTAATTAATTTTAGAGGTATTTATGTAAATTGATCTATTTTATTTAAGCAAAACCCTTACAAAAACATGGTTATATATATCAATATACTACAACTAAAGTCGAATTACTCAATCCAATTTGTCAACCATCTAACTATGCCACCTAAGCAATTTAATTTTTACATTTACTAATTTGCCCATCTAAATCTTCAAATATTACTTAATTCTACCACATTATAATTTTCAAATACTATTTAATTAGGTCACTTTACTTATTGGTGATTTGTCATATTATACTTACCTTTTCTAATTGTAGTATTTACAAAAATATATTTTTATAAAATGTATTAACTCTTTAAGATAAATGTATATAAAATAATTACTATATCTTTCTTAATTAGTTTACCTCTACTTAACTTTTTAAGATCAATCAATATTAAATAATTTTATTTTAAAATAATTTTAGATTAAATAATTATATAAAAGGAATAAATTTATTGTACTCTTTTCTATGTATGTCCCTACAATTTCATGGTTACTTTTTCTTCTTATTCACTAATTATATATCCTTAATGAGTAGTTCAATTTGCATTTTTAAATAATAATATATTTAGATCAATTTTATTAAGTAATTATTAAATGATTATATTTTAGGATCAATTTATATTAAATAAATGCACAAAAATAATTTTTGAATTTTTATGGAAAAATAATTGTTTCTCTTTAAATATATGTATACATCCCTACAGTTTCAAGATTATTTTTCTTCTCATTCACTAAATACATATCCCAAATAAGTAGTTCCATTTATATTTTTAAATACTTATTAAGATCAATTTACTATGTCAATGATATTTTTCAATGGTTATTACAAGATAATAAATAAATATCAAAGAAAACTATAATTAATACATAGAAATTTCAATAATATTTTTCATGTATAGTTTCTTACTGTAAAAAATAATAAGATAGTTTTCTAATATAAATTATTCAAGTAGTACAAATGATGATGACATAATTTAAAAATATTCAATAACATGTTTCATGTAGAATATTCATAGAATATTATATAGATTTATCATTGTATTATGAAAATAGATTAATCTTCATTTTCTCAATTACATGGAAATTTCAAAAATATTATCATAAATAATTTTTTCAATAATGTCATCATAAATTTTTTATATAAAAATCCGGTAAAATTTGTATAATAAAAATTATGCAAATTTTTTCTTATCAATAATATCAATATATTATAACAAAAGTCGAATCCATATATTCTATTTATCGTCACCTTATCTAGGCCACAAACCGCATTTAAGCCTTAACTACACTACAATGTATCGTCGATTGAACCACTTACTCCTTCTAAGTGTTCAAATGAAACCTCATCCTAGATGATGATAATGGAGACAAACTTACCGAAGATTAACTTTTCACTTCCTTTTCCAAAAAACTATGAAGCACGAAGAGGAAGATTGAGTTGTTTGTATATCCAATGCAAAAGTACAATATGAAGATTGTTTCTCAAATATTATTTCGACCATATTTTTCTTATTTTATTTTTATAGTTATTTCAACATATTTTCTTATTGGTTATTCTATTTAGTATTTAAGAGGTTAAATTATATGAAGTTATTAGCATTAAGTTATATTTGATTTATTTGAAAATAATTATTAATATTCACTAAAAATAAGTACTTATTTACAATAAGTATATAAATCCCTTTAAATCTATATATATATATAAAATAGATTTTATTAGTAAAGATCCCGTGCAGGGCACGGGTACATCAACTAGTTGGTTATCCTCTATGGAAGAAACTCAAGAAAGTCTTCATTATTTAAAAAAATATCTTTATAATAGAAAATAGGAAATTTATTAAACCTAAAAAAAATACAAAATCCGTAAAAATCATCTCAACGAAAAGAAAATGGCGTTTGCTAACTTGCACCAGTCGTCGAATCCTTTTTTTTTTTTGGTCAATTGCAGCAGTCGAACTCGAATCTGGGTTAATCGTCTTCATCTCACACCATTTGGGAGCATTCTGTACTCTGATTGACTCCTTCTCAGAGTTTCTCTTTCTCTACCGGGAAAGAATGTCTATCAGAGGTATTCCCCAGAAGCTCTCTTCACTTGTTTGTAAAGATGGTAGATATAGGAGTGCTCTTGACAATTTCCTGGACATTGATTGCAAATCGGGCAAAATCGACATAAACAAAGCCCATCACTTCTTCAACGAGATGCTTTTTATGACACCTCCGCTTCCAATTTCATGCTTCACTACACTCTTGGGTGGTCTAATTAGGTGTGAACATTTCCCTATAACCGTATCATTCTACAAGAGGTTAAATCTTTCTCGTCAACCTGGATTGAGGCCAGATCTCTTCATCTTGAATATGTTGCTCAATTGCTATTCTAGTATGAAATTAGGGAGTGTTGGGTTTTCGGCTTTTGGCCTTATTTTGAAGACTGGATATCACCCAAATATTTTTACTTTTAGTTCATTAGTCAAAGGATTGTGCTTGGAGGAGAAACTAGTTGAAGCTGTTGTTTTACTTTCAAAGATGTCTCGGTTGGGTTGCCCTCCTAATATCATTATTTACACTACTATAATCAATGGATTATGTAAGACTGGGAATGTCACCACAGCCCTTCAGTTGCACCGAGTGATGTTAAGTAATGAGTGCCCCACTGCTAAGAAGAATTGCAAGCCAAGCACACTGTCATATACTTTGATTGATGGTGGCTGTATAGAGTGGCCTCTGGTTAATGCAAAAGGAAAGGATGCAAGATATTCTCCGAATGTTTTCTCTTACAGTTGTTTGATTGATGGGCTGTGTCGTTCGGGGATGGATGAAGATGCTAGGTCTCTCCTTGTTGAAATGATAGATCATGGTGTTCTTCCAAATACAGTGACTTATAACATCGTGATGAATACATTATGCAAAAAAGGCAAAATGGAAGAACCCATGGAGGTTTTGAAAACGATGATCTCAAGAGGCAAGTTCCCTAACACTGTTACATATAGCACAATTGTGTATGGTTATTGCAGAATTGGGAAGATCGAAAGTGCAATGAGTTTATATAAAAATATGAACTCTAGGGGGGTTTTTGCCAATGAAGTGACTATAAATATCTTGCTAAAAGGCCTTTTTCTTGCGAGGAAAGTTGGAGATGCTTTGAGTTTATTCACAAACATGAAAAAGATGGACTTAAATGGTGCTTGCAGTCCAGATAAAGTTACGTATGCCACTATGGTTGATGGATTATGTAAAGAAGGGAATACAGATAAGGCTGAAGAGCTTTTCCTGGAAATGCAAGATAGTGGTATATGTCCTAATGCCTATGTTTACTCCAGTCTGATTGATGGACTATGTAAACAAGGGCATGTAGACAAGGCTCAAAAGCTCTTCTTGAAAATGTTAGCTAGTGGTGTTTCTCCTAATGAGGTTGTATATGGCTCTTTGATTGATGGATTACGTAAGGAAGGAGACATGCACAAGGCTAAAGAGCTTTTTCTGCAAATGCAAAGTAGTGGAATTTTGCCCACTGTTATAAGCTATAATATTTTAATTGATGGGTTTTACCGTTTTGGAAATGTGGAGGAGGCAAACACATTTTTGGAGAAGATGATTAGAGATGGGATTCTGCCAAATGCCATGACATTCAAAATTATAATTGACAATCTTGGGAAGAAAGGAAATATGGAGCAAGTTGCACGTAATGTGATTTCTTTGATGGAAAGCTGTGGCTACAAGTGTGATGTGGCATCTTATAATGCATTGATGCGTTGCTATTGTAAAGCGGGGTTGGCAGAGGATGCATACTATCTGCTTGTTGAAATGGAAGCCAAGGGTTGCTTCCCCAATGTCATGACATACAGTACATTGATACGTGGCTTTGCTCATGAGAAGAAAAGTGCAAGAGTGAAGGAGCTGATTCAGAAAATGCACAACATAAGGATTTCATCTAACTCAAACGCAGCATCCACTTTATTGGAATGCATCAGCAGGAACGACGAAACCCAATGAATGACATGGTCTGAATCATTAGGTGAGTTTGCTTGTTGCAAATGCTGTCACTTTTTATTGGGGTCTAGCTTTTCAATTTGTGCTATAACTAGTTCCATGAAATGATCTTGAACTAATTTTATAGCATCTTCTAAATTTTTAGAAAATCAGTTTAGTCTCTATGCAGTTGATTTAGTGCCCATCTTATTCTTTCATCTAACAGAGCAGAGATGGACAAGAAAGAACCTAGAAACCAGGTTTAGTTTACAGCTGCTCTCAATCTGCATATCACATTGATCACATATGTTTGGTAGACCTAAGGAACTCAGCAAATAAGATAAATATTGTCGTGTGGTATTCAGGATTGACCTATTTTCCATGCTTATGCACTGGATAGCTAGTCAATATAAGTTTGGTTGGGTTATGTATGTGTCCTCCTGACTCTATTTAGTATTTGGGAAATGGATCTCCCAAATCTAGGACTTTATAGATTGGCGCCTAATTGAAATAACTATTTCCTTACACTTGAATTCTTTCCCTTTGAATTGCTGCTTTCAGCTGAGCAAATCTCCTTTTTAGGAATCATAATTTAGACATGTTCATCCTCTGATTTGTTAGCAAGAGGATGGTTAACTGGAGTAGACAGTAGTTTAAATAAAAAAACAAGAGGGTAATCAGAAATACTTCAAGCATCCCAAAATTTTCAGAACCCAAGTTTTCATAAACTTGTCATCATATCAGTGTGATGCTTATTGGCTAATAATGATATTCTAGCAAGATGAATTTTCTGCAAGTTTCAACAAGCCATCCATTCTAAAAAGTCACAAATTTGCAGATGGAGATGTGTAATTGTCATAACTTGTTTCCACTTTAGCTAGATCCTGATAAAATGCTTCTCCTTGAAGCTCTCTATCATCTCCTTCAAACTCTTCAATTGGAATGAACTCAATGCCCAAACTTCCTGCTCTTTTCCTGGAAAACTTGCATTCTGGAAGATAAGGTTCGCCGGGGACACACCTAAAATCAATTTCGCAATTAAAACTTGTTACCGCACACAACACATGCCAATCAATACATACAAGCAGCAAAATAAGCTCATGATGCAACATCATCAACTCACTTGTTAGGGAGCGGAAGAGTCGGACAATTCTCTCTCAAGATCCTCACAATCTCGGAGTAGTGGATTTCGCGTTCAACTAGGCAATACCTTCCACTGGCTGATTCAATCTCAAAAGCTTGAATATGCGCGTCTGCAACGTCTTTCACATTCACCCATCCATATGTTATATCTTCATACGTTTCTGCACCTGCAGCATACATACATATAGATAGATTTTGCTAATTGTTAGGGAAAATTCATCTTGTGTTCAAAGGAAACAACACATGAATCTATAACAAGTACCTATCATGTTGAAAAGAACAGAGGAACTTGCGTTGATGGTAGGTTGTAACAAAGTGCCAATCACCCACCCGGGGCAAATGCTAACTAAATCAATGCCCTTATCTTTTGCATATTCCCACGCCGCTTCTTCTGCTTGGATCTTTGATAACGCATACCATTTCTGCTTTCATGCATGTACATTATATGCTCACTGATTAATTAGTTATACAACCATCTTACAGAAGAAAGGATACATATGTGCTGTAGAAAATAAAACCGACCTGTTGTTTACGACAAACGTCTGGATCAGAGAACCAAGTTTCATCAACCATGGCGTCTAGAGTGGTGGGGGTGCCATTGAACAACATGGATGATATTGAGGAGGTTAGAACCACTCTTTTGATGGAAGAAACCTTGGCGCATGAGCTGAGAACATTTATGGTTCCTTTAACCGCCGGATCAACCAATTCTGCCTGCAGATATAATACATTGATATATATATATATATATATATATACATAAATGATAGTATATTAATGGATGAACAATTGAGAAGATGACCTGTGGATTTTGGGAGAATAAAAAGCAAGGAGATGCAGTATGGAAGACACCGACACAGCCAGTAGTGGCGGAGTCGAAGGAGCCTTCTTCACTAAGCTCCGCTCTGAACAACCGTAGCCTCTCTTTTGCACCTTCAAGCGCCATCAAGTGCTCTACCTTGTTTGGATCATCTGCATTTAGTAATTACTACATGTAATGTAGTTAGTCGATGGTCGATTGGGAAGCTCATTACTTAGGCCAGCGAAATCGAGATACGAAGACTGACTAAGATCACGGACTGTGGCGTTGACGGAGTAGCCGCGGAGGAGCAAGAGCTTCACCACCCAAGATGCGATGTAGCCCGACGCCCCCGTTACACACACCAGCTTTCCCTCTCCACTCATCTTCCTCTGTTTGGGAGTGGAGATCAATAGCACATTGGAAAGGAAAAGGTTAGAAACTATGAACAATAATAATATATAAGGTTATCTCAATGCTTTCAAGTTCATGTTGGGTTGGAATTGAATAGGAGAATTGTGTGTCTAGACATAGGCACATAGCATTTTGGAGCACCAGGCACATTCACTATGCACACTCGCTAAATTCACCCACGATTCAACTTTAATCAGCATTGATACAGGTTAATCCAGCAACACATAATTTTATCATGTTAATCCCATGCTAATGCATAACTCAGTTTAATCCCAAGCTTAATTTAATTTCATATCAAAACGATATGTCATTTTAGGATTGATTTCCATATCAAAACGATATTTGCATATAAACACCAATACCCGAAAAACCTGAATTATGCAGAGCAACTTATTGCCAAATCTAATTATTCTTGAGTAGTTTACATCACATTTTGACATATCTAACATGGAGATCGAGTAAGTTTCAAGAGAAGATACCAAATAAGAAATGAGTAACTCAATTATGCAAATAATTTAGCTACAAGATTGGTACTACAAAATACATTTCAATCTAAATATACCGAGCAGGGAACCAATTGGTAGGGTATATATGCTAAGCTTGATATCTTTGGATTTCAAATGTAGGATATGTTATTATTCTCAAACATGGGTTTCTGCTACCACATTGGTTTCTTGCTTGTGAGCTTATCGATCTGTTCTGATGCCTATAGTCCATTTATTGTACTAGATTGAGTTAGCAATGTGACAATTTCATGCTCTTATACAAATTAAAATGGAGTCTTTCCGTATGCATAAGTAACATGTCTAAATAAATAATTCATTTTTGTAGAAATATCATAGAAACTTATAGATACACTCGTCTTCCTCGAAAAGCATCACACTTATGTATTGAACAGGGAACAGTAATGTGTAATGTGTTCATGAAAACAAAGCTCTAAAATTTTTGGGTTGCTTGAAATTTTCTGTATGCCTATTCAGTTCAGACATTATTCATGCTAAACAGTGAACACTGAATAATGCCATTTGCACACATACATGATCACCATTTTACCTCTTTTTTACTTGCTTTCTAATTCAGTTCACCTTATGTTATGTGTGGTATCATGATACGCAACCGGACTCGAACGCGCGACCTATTCGGGAACGCAGGCCTCCGACTCGATTTCAGGATTATTGTTCTTAAGTATTTCTTTAGGATTATTATTATTGTAATTTTTAAGTTAGAATTTTATAATTCTCTTCTCGGGTTTTCTTTACGGTTCTTTCCCGGGACGCCTTACTTGAACCGTTAGGATTAGGGTCTAGTGGTAGGACTTAGTATAAATACTCTCTTGATGTTATATTTTTCATTAAGCAGAAAATTAATTATTTGCCCTAATCTCTCTTACGCTCTTCTTCTCTCGTCACTCTTCACCTCCGGCCGCCTGACCATTCTACCCTTCTCCTTCAATTTGGTTACTGCATTGAACAGGTTAGAGATAACCTGTATCAACTGGTGCTTTCATCGTTGAACCATGTCTAACGATGGCGATAATTTTACCATCACCGGCGCGGAACCCGATGTTCGTACCCTACTCGAACAGTTAACCGCCGATTTCCGTGCCCTCCGACAAGAGCAAGCGCTTCAACGACAGGAAGCCGAGCAACAACGGCAACGCGTGGATCAGATCTTCCATATTCTAGGCACTCGTCAAATTTTGGAAGACAACGCTCGCGGCGTAATTGCCGGGAATCCGTTCGAACGGCGACCGGCGAACGAAGAACCGAAGCCGCCGGCACACCAACAACACCCAACAGCCAGACATTCCACAACCGGGCGTTCTGGAGGAGCGCAGGGTTGAAGCCGCGGGTGCGGGGATGGCTTCCACGAGTGTCGGGGCAGTAACCGCGGGCGCGAGCGAGCACCAACACCACCAACAGTCGCCGGCTGTGCAGCAGGACCGCCAGATCGCGGAGCATCGCGCCGAGCGTTACCCTAAAATTAGGGTTGACGCCCCTCGATTCAACGACATCAATCTCGCTGGCTGGGTCTTTAAGGTTCAATCTTATTTCGACTATTTTCATACTTCTGATAATGAACGTCAATTGGTGGGTATGTTGTTTGAGCATCCGACGCCAGATTAGTTCCGTTACCAACTTCGGAACAATTTAACGGGGACTTGGCCTGAGTTTTTGGTTGTGATTCAGCAACGATTTGATCCCCACCATTACAAAGATTATGTCGGGTTACTTGCTAAACTTCGGCAGAATTCCTCCGTTTTGGCTTATCAGATAGAGTTTGAGGGTCTCCTGAACAAGGTCGAAGGGCTATCCCAGGCTACTCTGATATCGTTCTTCAAAGCCGGATTAAATCAGCCCGTCCAAAGAGAGTTAAACCTGCGCAATCCAACATCGCTAGCCCAGGCGTTTGCCCTAGCCCGAGAACTAGATGCGTCCTATATTGATACGGTGACAAGCTTGACTACGAATAGCTTCCATCCGAGTAGCGTTAACAAATTGATTTCTGCTGTTAGTGGGCATCCTCCCGGGACCAATGTCACGGGTCTTCCGATCAAGCGTTTGACTGTTGCGGAGCGCGAAGAACGCAAAGCAAAGGGACTCTGTTGGACTTGTGATGAGAAGTATGTTCCTGGTCATCGTTGTCAGCATCGTTTCTTAACGTTGTTGGGTAGTGAGGACGAAGCCGAGTGTTTTGGGATGACGCCGGTGCCTATAGACAAACGGCCACCGGAGAATGCTAGTGATTTACGCCGTGAGGACAAGGCGGATATCACCGAGGGGTAATTGATACGCAACTGGACTCGAACGCGCGACCTATTCGGGAACGCAGGCCTCCGACTCGATTTCAGGATTATTGTCTATTTGAACCGTTAGGATTAGGGTTTAGTGGTAGGACTTAGTATAAATACTCTCCTGATGTTATTTTTTCATTAAGCAGAAATTAATTATTTGCCCTAATCTCTCTTACGCTCTTCTTCTCTCGTCACTCTTCACCTCCGGCCGCCTGACCATTCTACCTTTCTTCTTCATTTTGGTTACTGCATTGAACAGGTTAGAGATAACCTGTATCATATCACCAATTTATTGCATATTTAGATTTACTTTTTTTTGGTGATGGAAAATTGGTCAATCCTGTACAAAAAAATACCACAAGACAATGTTTATCTTGTTTGCTGAGTTCCTAAATTTTAACAAATACAAGTGATCAACGATTCAACGTGGAACACAAATTGCCGCATGCCTGCATGTAGTAAGTAAACATGACATCCTAGTAGACGAAAGAGTGTTGTGTGCTAAACTACACAAAGTGCATACAGCTAAAGCTGAGTTTTTAACAATTCAGAAGCTGCTAAAAATTAGTTAAAGACCATTACATCACCAAAAAGCAAAATGTTTCTCTAGTTTCAGATCGTCTTACTTGATTAGAAAGTTCTCAAAACACTCTGAATAGATTTGACTATGTAAATTGATAAGCTAGCACCAAGAAATTGAACTCTTAATATCTGCCCCTTGCAACCAAAACAGTGAGGAAACTCCCTTAAAACTGACTTGCTCCAATGAAGGGCAACCAAAAGGCCGAGTTTTTAACATCATTGCAAAAAACTCATTCAATTCCAATTTACACACCATATTCATAAGTCATATCAAAGAATTCAGAAAGAACATATATGACTAGATAAAACTTGAAAATAATAAGCATGCATATAAAGTGTACGCTGTCTAATTTACTAGATAATATATTTAAAGAGCATATATACCTTAATCAAAACCAGCGAGGGGTGAAGGAACACCGTTTGCGAAGCTAACTTCAAAAACTTCCATAAAGAAGTTTGGATAGAGTTGGTCTAGCGACCGAGACATAGCCCGAAATCCATCATCAATGTTATCTTGTAAGTTGCCTAAGTTGATAACTGCAATTAGGTTGCTCAGAACTCTTCTGTCTTGAAATCCAAATAGTTGAAAGGACACATATTCACAGTTTGGTACATTATATAATCCTTCGTCATGACAGAAATTCAATCGGATGCCATTCATGGTCAAAATACCATCAGTTGCTCGATCTTTGTAGGGCACCAACTTCTTAAGCCGTCTATAGACTTCTTTCCTATGCTCAAAGTAGTTCCTCAGGTAATGCAACAAACCAGAATCATCATTATCGTAACTCTTAGCCTGCTTGCCATATTTAGAACCATAACCCGCTACATATATAGCAACCGCGTCAAGTGCTTGTGGTGGATTGTTATTGTAATAGACAACCCGTTGAGGCCAATTATTCATTCCGCGGATAATAGTTGAATTCAGCATATTTTGATAGTTTAGAGAAGCTCTGAAGCCATCGACTGCCGCCTTTACTAAAGTCATTACGGTCCTATTAGTTGGGACTAAGAAGGGGCAAATCAAAAATCTATTCCTTTTAGCCTTGTACTGGCAGCCTTCATGCACTTTATAAGAGAGACCAACTGTGCAGACATCACATTTTCCATCAAATTTTCAACAACCTCTCCCAAATCATTGAAATATTGTTGAAATGGATCGGGTTGTACTTTTGGTGCGGTGGTAGGAAGGAGTAGAAAATTAAAATCACCTCCAATCTAAACAATTGACTCATCTATGATAGTTTGGAGTGTAAAGTTTGAGTTCTCTAAGAAGATCAATTTTTCGATTAAACTTCTTAGTATTGGTCTCATGGATACTATTATTTGTTGTGGAAGAAGGTGCTGTGGTATTTGTTGTGGAAGGTTTTGGTAGAAAGACCGTAAGGTACTGAAGGGTGGGAAAAGAAGACCAATACCTCGTGAGTTTTCAAACATAACACTTTCTAGTGGGCAAGCTAGTTTGTGGCGGCTACACAAGTCTCTAAAAGCAATAAAATTAGGAGCCTTCATTTTAAAGCACCCTTCATTTTTCACAATAAAGCACCTATATAAAAAAAATTCTAAAATTTATAACCCTACCCCTCTCGTAATTTCCACCTTCTCCTTCACTCTCTCCTTCACTACTCCCTTCCTTCTTCAACCTTCAATCTTATCAACAACTAGAAGCTTGCAAATTACAAACAATTTCCTCCATAAACAAGGTAGATATCTTCTTTTTCATTGATTTTTATGCAAACAATTCATGTTTTTTAGAGATTTGAGAACAATTGTTTTAGATTTAGGGTTTAAGAGAAGTGTTTAGATCTCAAAATAGGGCTTTATATGGTAGATTTAGGTGTTTTAATTGAAGGAGTGTTAGCCATAATTAGTAGAAGTGACACGGCCGAGCTGGTTCGAGCATGGATGGTGCGACTGATGCGTGACTGGTGCGCGGCTGGAGGTTGAAGACGATGTTCGGCCGTTACGGCCAGAACACTTCTGGCCGTTACGGCCCAGCTCCTCCTGGCCGTGACGGCCCAACACCACCTGGCCGTAATGGCCAGAACCCTTTAGCCTTTTGGTCGATTCTGTACTGAGTAATCTGTGTTGTCCCTTCTGTACTAAGAAATCTGTATTGACCATTCTGATTAACTGTTTTAGATGGGAGATAGGTCGATTCGTCATCGTCGCCGAGATGCACTAAGAGAGCATGTTGTGTCGCAGCCAGATCCTCAAATAGAGGGATTAGACGACATACAGGATGAGCCGGTCGACCAGGCGCAGGCTCCGGCTCCCCCAGACTAGGAGGATACTCATAATTACCGTACTGTATATACTAGGCATCGTCGACGGTGCTCTTCACAGCCTGTTATGATTCATAGTGCTGAGCTGGACGATTAGTTTGTAGAGGCTCCGACTGATGTGCCCATGAGTCAGGATCCGATGTCGACGCACGGGAGTCAGGCTCGACGATCAAGGACTGCGAGTCAGTCTTCACGGTCTCGCGCTAGAGGCTGAGGTCGGACTTATAGTACTCAGACCGAGGCTACAAGCGGTGGAGTTGCTGCGACTCCAGCTGGTCCTTCGTCTAGCCAGGGACATAGGAGACGCTCCGGCGTGATGAGCATTTCTCCGTTTCTGACCGGTCCTGTACCCGGTGGCCCGCAGATACCGGAGTTGCTACTTGGATTTGAGGAGCATGTCGCCCACCACATCTATGCTGGCCGGGTACGTTATTTATCTGTACACTTTTATTAACCTCCTTTTATACGTTTGATCTTATTTGGATTATTATTGCATAGGAGCGTGTTGGGTTTAGGATTCATGGACGTACTTCCCAGCTGTCTAAATGGGTGCCGGCTGGGGAGGGCGATTGGATTAACATAGTTAGGCATAGTGGACTTGCTCATCTACAAGACCTCATGTATAGCCACATTCATACTCCATTGATTGTGGCATTTCTCGAGCGATGACAGCCAGAGACGGGCTCGTTCCATATGCCTTGAGGAGAGATGACGATCACGCTGCATGATGTGACACTTATCCTCGGTCTCAGGATTGATGGAGATGCAGTTATTCTTCCGACTAATGAGCGGAATCTGAAGCAGGGTGTAATAACTGCGGTTTTTTAGGATATTTTTGAATTTTTCTCGGATATCCTTTTAATCTCTTTTGTCCGTTTTAACGCTTAATCCAATATTTTTGTCGGAATTTAAATCCTAGAAAATTCTTGGTGATATCCTAAAATCACAAAGAAGTGATTTTATGGATCGGTGTGAATTCTAGGATTTTTCAGTGGAAAAAGAATATTTATTGGATAAGCCGTCTTTCTAATTATGTACCGGAAAGGATTTAGAATGCGAAACGGAAGCCTTAAAAATTAAGGGTAGCGAGATAAAATCATGGAAAATTGGTTTTGTTGGTCTACATAATTTACGGGACGTTTTTTGTTTAGTGAGTTTTCTCATCCGAGGTACATAATTTTACCGCTTTAACGCGAGTCTCGTTCCGAGACGGTTTTGGATTTATAAACCGCCTTCTCTAGCTTACTAAGTAAGGAATGAATTTGTGATTGAAGTCTATCCACGGCATACATATCTTCTGCGTATTCAAAGTCTATCACCTAGATTTGAAAACCAAAAGAAAAAAAAAGAAAGGGATTGAGAAAGCGATGGAAGGACGACGACGGACTCGGTGAAGTCTTCACCGCCGGCCGGCTATCTCTTCCCCTACCTCCTCCTCATCTCCCCCTTCACCTCACCTCCTCCTTCTTCTCTTGATTTCTGGTTTGTAGTTGCTGTACCAGAGAAGAATCAAACGGAACGACGACGTACTCGGGAAGGAAAGAATTCAAACCACATCGCCGGCTAGCTTCTCGCCTCGCCGTATATCGTCACCGGCGACATGTAGGCTGTACGACCACCAACCACCATGGGATCCACTGTCGGGCAACGCCCAGCCACCCTCGGGCTCGGGGATCAAGCCATGATCGAGCCAAACGAGCCATGGGCTCGAGTGAAGGTATATACGATCGAAATTAATTAGCGGGTTGATTGCGGAGCCACCGTAAGGGCCTTTCGGTTCCGCTTTGCTAATTAAATTTATGTTTTTATAATCTTGACGTTGATACGGTTCCACAGGTTCGAACCGCTCGAGAAACGGACGTCCAGATCTTCCGTTATAGCGAAGACAAGTTTTGGATACCGATTGGCAGGTAAAGGACTTCGGATAATTACTCAGGATTCGTTGTTAATCCGTTTGATCCGAGATTTGGTAATCTTTAAGAACTGTTGTTGATGAACAATTTTTATTTAGAAAATTGTTTTAAAAGTGAAGCGGATAATTAGTTATAATTCCGCCAAGATGGCTCCTTGAAGCATGATAACTAAGGATTTATTATATATCGATATTCGGAAATTAAATCGTTTATCGATTAGAAAGTTGTAGGAGTTGAGAATACAACTAAGAAGTGTTTCTGTGAGCTCGTTGCTGAGAAATCCTTTGGTTATATTTGTCAGAGGTGTGATACAGATTACTGTTGGAATTGCTAAGAACGTCGAGCACGCCTTATAAGGCAAGTGGACGATTCTCTCTTGCATTATTGTTATTAAATGAGGAATTGGATCCCATTTAATATTTGTGTTGGGAACAACTTGTATGATTAATAAAATATGATAGGTCGTTATATTTATTAGAAATAATGACCATGTTGTTTATTCAGTTTCGCGTTAGAACTGGATTTAGGTCCGTTATGTGTGGCCTTGTATGTTATCTCATGCTGAGACATTATGGTGAAGTAAGTTAGTTTTTTTTAGGGGTAGGAGCCAAGTCTCCGATGACCTCTTTATAACACAGTCTATGTTGGGAGGTTTAGCTCGTTACTATCATATCCCAACATTCGGGTCATGACTCATACCTCACTCAACGCTGAAGGAGGTGTTTATGCACTCTAGCTAAGTGCAAATTGGTACTAGGTGTTCGTCAATGATCATGGTTGAAATAATCCCTCTCATCTTGGCGTCTCCATGTACAAGTGGATTCTCTGCGGTTTTAGCCGCTTAAAAGTTACCAACATGTTTGTGAAAAGTTCTGAAAGTAATAAAGATAAGTGCATTTGGCACATTAATGTACCCGAATGGTTAGTCTATTCGATAACCATTCATGCTCCCGATTATGAATGATTCTTAATCAAACTTTGATTAAGTCAATCTGATTAGTCGACAGAGACTTTTTAAGATGTTATGTGATTAATATGAGTTCCCAACAATTGTTTATGCTTCTTAAAGAAACCACAAGCGGTGGTGTTCTCTCTCTCTTGATTATGCAAGTCTCCTTCTTATTCTCTATAAGACTGCTAACTGTTGGATCAAATCCGAGTCTATTCGGATTTGGATGCCAATATGTTTAGTTACAACCATAAGAACCAAGTGAGATTCTCCGCTTGCTAGTCTTTCATTAGACTAACCCGTCCATTTTCTTTTCTTTTATATGGTCGGCTGTTGTCCACCGTTGTATTCGATACATCAGGTTCTTCTTGGAAGTTGATTCAAGAGGCGGATTCAGATGTTTGAAGCTCCAGAAGTTGAAGAAAGGTTTTCAATGGTTATACTTGAGTGAAGATCATGGTTGAACTACTTCAAAGTGAAGCTGAGTTTCAGAAATAAGAGCTTAAGGAAGACTGGATGAAGATTTTGTTCAACTAGAAGGTTGTTCTATTTATTTATTCTTTTTGAGCTAAGATTTGTATAAGACCAATTGTTTTTATTCCGCTGTAATGTTTGTTTTAGTTTGTTCAGTCAGTTTAAAGCCTTGGGTAGCTTCGGTTTAGTCTTAATCGAGGTTACTGGCGGTAATACCTCCAGGGTAGGAAGGGGGTGTTACACAGGGAGAGTTGAAGGAGCTGCAGATCTCACAGCTTCTGAAGTCGTTTGGGTTAGATGAGGAGTGGTTCAACAACAATTATGATAAGGGAGGGTTCACACATTCAGATATGAAGGACGTATGTGGGAAGCGGATCCGTGAGCGGGCTGATCCGAAGATTCCAGCAGCGGGTTTTCTGATGTAGAATTTTTTGTCCGCCCAGTTCGAATGCACATGTTATTTTGAATACCTGTTGTCTTAACCCACTCTATGGCCTCCTCTCTACTATCAAATATCCTATCTGTGGTAAATAACTCTGTATAGTCATCATACTCTTGCACCACCTCCTCCACGGGTTCCAAAAACCGTGGCATGCCGCTCAAAGATGGAAGCCCACGCATCGCCAGTGACTCCATCTGTGTATAATTAGGACTGTACTGATCGGTATGCATCTGAGCATACCCACTGTCGTACTGATCTAGACACATCTTAGAGTATCCACCCCAATCACCTGTAGTTGACATCTGACTTGGATGCATCGACGAATATCCACTACTATACCTATCTATAACAAACGGAATCGGTTCTGACTGCACCTGGGGACATCCATATACAGAATTGTTGTATGCGGGATCACTCTGTCCATCTTCGATCCGCAATGCATCAAGCCCAATGTACACTTCATTATCTTCCTACAAAGATTAAAACAAAGATTAAATAAGATTTTGTAAAATATAGCCGTAACGGCTAGAGTGTGCCCAAGCCGTAACGGTTGGGGCTCCTCCGGCCGTTACGGTTGGGAAGCACCTGGCCGTTACGGCCAGGCACACTCTGGCCGGTACGGCTGGCTGTTGTCTGGCCGTAACGGCCAGACCGTTTCTTCCTTTCAAAGATCCAATTTTTTTGTTCAAGAAAACTTCGAAGTCCTAAGGCAAAATTTACGATCTTTTGTCAACAAAGTAACCTTCTTTAACCTAGTTTTTTACTAATAATTATATACATTTGCCTACTCAATACATGCAAGATTAAATACACTCTTTTTTCCTACTTCAAAACCATCTCTAGATAAACATGTAGTTTTACACAAAAATTTTTTTTTCCAAATATAGTAGAGTGAAGTAGAGTGGTGGAAGAAAACAACTTGGAACAAACAAATAAAACATACCTCATTATGATTGATGTTCAAGGCTTGATCTTCTAAATGCATGAAATATTGGTAATCTCCTTTGTTGTTCATGGTTGAAGATTCAAAATCAACTATGAAAACTAGACTACCATAAGCTTGCATCAGAGTTCTAAATCTCCACCGTTGGGGAGCAAACACATAAAAAAAATCATGAGGTCTTTTTAAAGGTTGTAATGGGGTCAAGGTAAAGAGAAATTTGGAAGGGATCATATTTGGCTTGTGGTGCTAAATCCGGGATAAAGAACTAATCCTAACCCAAAATTCAACACTTTCTTCTATTACTTCTCCTAAACTTTCTTTTTCAACTCCATACACTCTCATTCAAGCACTTTGTTTCTTTCTTCACTTTTTTTCTTGCGTCTTTTTCAACTCTTCTCTTTTTCACTCATGAAGATTACTAACATTTGAACTCAACTTTTTCTTTGTTTTGCAACATACTTTCATCTTTATTTTTTCACTTACACATTAGAGTTCAAACACATGGTCTTGAAATCTTGAAAAGTAGTCATGGAAGTGGTCATCCTGCAGCTGTCTATAATCGAACAAAGTCATAGATTAGTAGCACGGGTGTTATGAACCGTAAGATAGGTTCACAACACCATGAATAGCACACAAATAAAACACAAATATCGACGAGTCCCCGGCAATGACGCCAAATTTGATGAGGTATTTTCAATGGTCGTTATACCTATCAAAGAATCCTAACTTAACCAATCCGAGTAAAATGGTAAGCAAGGGTCGATCCCACAGAGACTCGTGTAATTGTGTTATTACTTAGGTGCCAAGTAACCAACTAAGGAGGGTTTTATGATTGAAAGTCAAATCTAATATGCAAACTAAGAACTAACTAGGAATGCAAATATGATTGTGTTAAACAAGTATGAGAAAGACGTGTTCAACTAGTTAAATCCATCATAGATATGCTTATTGGTCATTGATTATCTCGATTCTCAATTCACTTGAATAATCTTATAACTAGTTGAAAGAACTAACAATCTAAACAACCCTAATCATTTAACAACCTAAAACATCGTCTAGATTCAATTAAACGGCAACTTTACTAGTCAAGTTATCAATAGAAAAAAACACTTAGAGCAAACAGACATCTAATTTATTTGTGGATTTATTCCCTTCTACAACTGAATAGCCCGAACGGGTCCAAACAATTATAGATGCTACTTTATCTAATCAACCTCGAACGGGCATCAATCAGATTAGTTGTGAATTAACCTAGAAATCCTATTAGGTGATCAAACTAATAAAACCCTAGAATAATTTTGATTCAATTAAGCACAGAGAATAAAACCTATTCAAGTTGATGAGAATCAATCAAACCTCACAATAGTATGCAATCTAAGATTTCAATAACTAGTCAAACACAATGAATTTAGCAATGCATAATTAAATTGAAAACAAACTTACAAGAGTTTCAAAGTTGCTCTCTTGAGAGAAAAACCTATTCTCCAAAAGTCTGATAAAAGTTCTCCTAAAAATAAACTAACAAAAGCTTATATATGTCTCACAAAATAGTCTTCCAAACCCTATCATTAAACATGAAAGTCGGACAAGATATAATCCAAGCCCAAAACTCGAGCCAAATTCTTCGGCCCAGGACGTCCGCGTGCAAATCCAGATTGCGTGGGTTACACCTCGAATTGTGCGGCCGCGCAATTGGCAAGTCGCAAAATTTCTCTCAGTCAAAATTGCTCGGGTTAGGTCCAAAATTGCGCGGTCCGCATTTAGCATGCAACCCGCGCTTTTACCCTCGGTTCAGCATTTAGGTGACACTTCAGAGGCTGTTTTAACCTACTTAGAGTTGGAATTTGGACTCGGAGTAAAAACATGAATTGTAGCTTTTTGAATTAACTTTCCAGTGATACCAAATTCGGCTTCATCCTACCACTGTAGCTCCCAAATAAAGCATTGCAAGATAGAGGCGTCAAAATAACAACTCCAATGCATAGCCCGGATGTAAGCGTTCTTTTCACAGAAACTCTTGGGTATTAACTCTTCTAATCTTCACTCGTATCACTATGAGCTTCATCAAACTTGACCACAATCATTTAAGATCCATCCCGTCCATGCTTGTTTACCTAAAGATCTGCAAAACCGAACAAAATAAGCGCAACTACCCGAAAACACTAGATCCTAGAAACTAACCTAAAACTAACTAAAACTAAGTAATATTTATGCAAAATCAACATAAAACATGCATCTAAACTATACCTGTATGCAAGCTATCAACTTGGCAAAAAATATATCGTTTCTAGAATAAAACCATCTTAATAATGTCTTTAGTTTGTGGAGAAAACATTTGAATATATTGTAGTTATTGGAGACCACAAGGAAGCAACCTTTAGGACAGAGTTTCCCAATTCCAGTCAATAGAACTCCAATAAATAAAATCACATACTCACAAATGAGTTTGCGTAGGAAGAGGAATAGTAATAAATAGAAAAAGTATGAGGCCTTGGATCCATCCTACTATCAAGCAAAAAATCCACACTTTCACCATTACCGACCTCCCAATAACATCCTCTTTTAAGCAACCAAATAGCTTGATGGATGCTACACCAAATGTAGCTAGGCTGAAAACCCAAAGAAGAACTCAAAACATCAGCCCCACAATTGAAGTAGGTGAATCCAACAAACACCAAACTTGTTTAACAACCACTGCTTGATTAAAGGCTTGAACTGTAACATCCCTGACCAAAATGCAGACGTCATTCTGCATTCATATAATATTAGAAGCATATACATGGCATATTGACATGATACATAGTGATTTTTTTAAAAAGTAATATTTATTTTCTAATTAAGTTTTTATATTTTAAAAAGTTTTTAAGTAAAAGGTAATTATTTATCATTTCAGGGTAAAGTTTGTAGTAAAGGAAATTTGAGGGTGAAAAACGAAATTATCCAAAAATTTTAGCCGAAAGTGCGTAGAATTCCAATTTGATTTTTGTGATCAACATCACTTTCCTTTTGTTGGAAATTGTGTTTTTGACTTTTGTGTTGGAATTGGAGTTTTGTCTTCTAGCCTCTATCTTTGTATGTACATATATTCATGTGAGGCTTTGTGAGCTCATGTTCTTATTAGCTAAGCTACGTAGATGAAAAAAAAGAGTACAGAAAGAAAGAAAACGAGAGGAGAGAAAAGAAGAAGAAAGTGAGATCTTGTTGTTTTTATTGATTTTGATTCAAGATCTCTTCTATCGGGTTTTAATCTTGAAGTACAAGCGTGATTTGGTAAGTTTTTAATTAGTTAATGATTTATTTAGTTTTTCTCTATTTTTCAGATCTAGATCTACAGTTGATTTTAATTTGAAAATTAGTCGATTTGTAGTTCTCAGAGGATGTTTTCGATATCGGAGTTATATTTGGTAAAAGATTTCAGAGTAATTTTAGGCTATTGCCTTGTAATGATATTATGAGAACTTTTGATCAAGTTTTTCATAAAGGTTTGAACTAGAAAAATGTTCTTCTTCTATATATATAGTTTATTATTGTCAAGTTTTAAAGGATTTGGATTTATGCACAAAAAGTTATAATGCATACTGGCATTTGATTGCATTTAGGGTTAGAATTTATACGAGTAAATCGCCTAATTTGCATTGGGTTACATATAGGAGCACCAGTCATAGAACGGGGTCAGAGACAAGGGGGAGAAATATAGTAATTGTCTTGAACAGGTGAGTATAGACCGGAGATTCAACCCTATGAGTTATATGGATAGATGTAATAGCTCTGAAATTTCCAGAGTTCTTTGCACAGAAAGTATGTTAACAGATGGCATATGATATATGGTTACGTGATGCACTTGATTGCATAGCATATTGCAATAAGATTAAAAGGACCTGTGACTGTCTTGCCCTGAACTGTAATTTAGGAAATCTTCGGATTTCTTTGTTAAAGCGACCTACGGGTCATACAGAATCTTCGAATCATACAGGACCTACGGGTCAATGAGGAGATCTTCGGATTTCTTTCTTAAAGCGACCATAAGAGTCATAATCATGAGATCTTCGGATTTCTTTGTTAAGGGGACCATAAGAGTCATAATCAGGAGATCCTCAGATTTCTTTGTTAAAGGGACCATAAGAGTCCATATACAGTAAACCCGGGGCAGATTCAGGCTTGAACAGTTCACAGAATAATGAATCGGATACATCGGCATTTGCATTTGCATAGTAAATTCCGATATGACATATGTATAATATGTATGTATATGTACATGGACTAAATGGTTTACTCTATGTGAAATAATTGATGATGGTTTATATTCATTGAGTATGCGACTCACGTAAATCGCAAAACCATTTTTCAGGTTTAGCTAGAATTTTCTGACGTGTGTCCTTTTAGAGGTCACATTCATACAGGTCGGCCGGCTGAAGCTTTAAGCAACCTTCTCCTCCTCATTTTGCATCTTAGACTTTTGTGTTGTAATAAAGTTAGAGCAATAGATGTATTAGCACAAGAAGTAAAGACATAGAATTTCGTGCGTGTGTGTATGCGACCTTATATGGTTGTTAGTTTTGGTTATATGTTTACGTGGATAGTTGTTATATGTAAATTATATGTTTATATGTGAAATAAGTTTTTACTAAGGCTCCGTTCGGCAACACTTATTTGGATACTTATAAGTACGCAGTTACTTATATGGAAAAAATAAGCTTCGTTTTATGTGTTCGGCAAAATTTGCTTATTTGAAATAAGTTACTTATATCATATACTTATCTGCTGAAAAAATAATCAGCGTCCCCCAACCTTATGTCAAATAAGCTAACTTTTCTACCAAAATATAAGTAGGTGGGACCCACGTGATTTCCCAATTATAATTTTTTTATTTTTTTACCCTTTATTAAGCCATTTTTGGTAATTGTACACCTCTTGCTTAAAATATCAGCAATTCAGTTTACCGAACACATTCCAGATTATTTGGAAAATAAACAACTCATATCAGTATCCCATATCAGCATACACGATCAACATCAACAACCATAAGTATCAACATCAACATCAACATCAGCATCAACACCGATAAGTACCTATTTACCGAACGGAGCCTAAGTATACGTCATAGGATATAAGGGTGTCACATGAACACTTCTAAAACCCATTCCACCATCATCTCTAGCTAGACGCACAAAGCTTAGACCATTTTTTCGGTAGGAGAGCTGGTTTTGTGATTCTTTCCCCTTTTGGTTTTGTGATTTTTTCCCCTTTTGGCAAGCTAGACGCACAAAGTAGATCCTCTCGGGCGGGGCACTCAAACACATGCATGCTAATAAAGAAAAGAGAAGAATACCGCAATAGTCCTATTATTGGCCAAAATTTATGTAACAAAATTTACCGCACTCAATACCATCGCACTCTAATGGTATTGAGTGCAGGCTCGCAACCATGACCAAGGATGGCGAGCAACGAAAGAGAGAAGGGTGATGTTGGTGGATACCGGCCGGACGATCTTGCGTGCGATTACTGCGATCTATGAGCCTCCGGTGCCACCCGTTGTTTGTCCGGCGATCGTTTATCATCTACGATGTCCAATGTACGATTTTGATACTAATTTTGTTACATAAATTAGTTACACATGTTCTTTTCCTTTTTATTGTCTTTGGTAATAGCCTACACTATTTCAATTATACATAAAATCAAAATTACATTTTTACATAAAATCTTGTTACTAATTTATGTAACAAAATTAGTGTAATAACCTATGAATTCGTTTACATAAAATTAACCTAGAATATTTCGTGTAACAAAATAAATGAATTAGTTTATGCAAAATCAACATAAACTAATTTATGTAAAAAAAAATTAATATACTTGATTATGTAAAAAATATTAAGTAGAGATAAGCTCTCCAACTAAAAGATAATATTCTCTAACTAACTAGATAAAAGATTTAAATAAACCAATTATAAAGATATTATGCAGATTGTGAAAACTAGCTAGATTTTCTTGTCATAACAATATGCAATATTATGGGCGATTTATTTGCGCACTCACAATTTTGTGTTTCGCACTTCGATATGGGCGGATTTCAAACCCGCACAAGAAAATGACATATAATATGGGCGGGTTTCTGATGTTCATGTTTTTGGTATAGTTTTTAGTGTGTTTTATTAGTTTGTTAGGTTTAGTTTTAGTAGTTTTAGAATTAGTTTTGTGTGTTTTTGGATGAGTTTGCATATTTTGTGAAAAGTATAGAAGCTACTCCGTTTTGTGTCTTTTTGTAGGTTTTAGCATGGAAAAGGTGCTTTTTGGAGCTGAATTGGAGTGCTATGGTGGAAGACGGAAGAATACGAGATAAAGATGTCGAAGTCAAGATTTTTAGAGTTGAAGTGTTGAAGAAAGCCAAATCCAGGCTCGTTAACGAGGCTTGGAGATAGAGTTTTTTAAGAGTTCGTTGTATTATCTACCGACCCTGTGCGAGAATTTATTCCGTGTCGGTAGGTTTTTTTTTGAGTTTTAGGGTTATTATATTTTATATTTTAGGTCTTGTTATCTTTTTAGATTTTATTTCTATCTTCTTAGAGTTAGTTTCTATCTTTTAAGAAAGTTTTTATCCTCTAGCCTTTTTTATTAGATAGCTTTATTAGTATAAATACCCTTCTTTTCTAGCCAAAGAGGGGGGTGTTCGAGGAGAGTTGAAGGAAGACGAAGAGGGAGAAGTCGAGAGAGAGAAGAACCGAGTCGAAGGTGAAGTCGAACCGAGGTGGAGCGAGAGTGAAGCTAAGGTCGTTAATCGTTGTTCGATTCGGTATTCTTGTTGTTTTCGGTTTCTTCTAAAGTCTGTAAGACAATATTTTTCTTAGTAATTTGAAGTAGTTTGTTTTGTTTTCAATGTTTTCTCTTTTTGAATTTGTTTGCTTTATAATTATGAGTAGTGAGTAGTTTTTCTATCTAGGGTCGGGGTTAAACCCGACATAGTTGTGCATGGTTTCATGAGTAAGAGATTGTGTTGAATGCCTTCTATCTATTTTTAGATTGCTTGTTGTGCTTATGCCTAGATGAGAATCGAGGTAATTTGAGTTTTTAACTTTATTGAAAGAGAAAGTTTTAGACTTGAAGGTTGATATTGTTCGATTGCGAAAGTTTCGAGCTTTGGATCCAAAACAAGTGATTGAGTGAGTTAATTTATGAGAATAGATTGATTTGCTTGCTAATCAGCGAAAGTTGATGAATTTATCTATTTAAAGGCATGATCTTTATCTTCTTACGAGTTATATGCATAGCTATGTTGTGGTGACCCTTGTCCTAGATTTTTGTTCTTAATTGATTTTCTCGTTTATACTCGTTTATATTCGTTACTGAGTTCGTTGCCTCGGTACCGAACCTGTTCCTAGGTCGTTAGTCTGTGTTAGTAGTGTTATCCAGTTTCGTTAACGACCCTGACAAAGTCGTTAACGAGGTTGGTCGTAGTTGAGTTGTGTTGTTTTGCTTTGTTTTATTTTTCTTAGTAGTTCGATAAACAAACAACCGTGCTCCCCGTGGAACGATCCTGACTCCCCTATACTCAGCGGGGTCTTGAGTTATAAATTTATTTGTTGTCAAGAAATAACCCTCCAACAAATTGGTGTCGTTGTCGGGGAAGCAACACTGTTTGTTTGTTTATCTGTGGGTCCGGGAATAGCCCGACCCCGTTTTTGTTTTTAATTTTTGTTTTCTTTGTCTGTTTTCTCAGCGTATGCCAGCTGGACGTCGAAGGCTCGAATTTGACAACACCGGTTATTATTCAGAACCTGAATGTTCCCTGCATCGAAGACGCCGAGAGAACCGAGCTATGGCTACGCCCGAGGATTTGACTCGTCAGATGGCCGAACTACAGAGGCAGATGGAAGCGTTAAAACTCGAGAAAGAAGCCGCTTCTGCCGAGGCTAAGCGTTAACGAGTCAACAATGCTCGTCTACAGGAAGAGTTGAATGCCTATCCGAAGACTTCCAAAGAATACATGCACCCGGAACTGAAGGTGCCAGAGTCTCCAATTGTGCTTCCGGAGATAGAGAAACCTTTTGAGATTAAGTCTCAATTTATATCCTTGATCAAACGGGCTCAGTTTGAAGGGAAACCTACTGAGTGCCCTATGGAACATATTAGAAATTTTCTTGATTTATGTGAAACCGTAGCTGCTGAAGGTGTCTCACTTGAATATGTTCTGTTAAAAGCTTTCAGGTGGTCTCTTACTGGAAAGGCCCTGAGCTGGTTGGAGAGCTTACCTCCTAAGTCTATCAGGACTTGGAAGAATTTGTATGATCAATTTCTTACAAAGTTTTTCCGTCCTGCCAAGACAACATACTTGAGAAAGCGCATCACCTCCTATCACCAGCTGCCTAATGAGACCTTCTTTGAAACATGGGAAAGTTTTAAGGAGATGCTTACACAGTGCCCCACTCATGGGCAACCTTTATATGTGCTTCAAGAAATCTTTTTCCAAGGTATCAATGCAGAAACGAAGAACCGCATCAACACGCATACCGCGTGCGGTTTTATTGAGATGGAACCCACGGTTGCATGGGAATTGTTGGACAAGTTGTCTAACTATGATGCCATGTATGGTACCCAACAATCTCCCCAGCCCCAGAGGCGTCTCTACGTTCCCAACAAGGAAGAAGTTGACCCAGATGTTAAAAATCAATTTCTACAAGACGAGGTCAACCGTCTAAAGAAGCAGGTAAGTTTTCTGAAATCCTCTCAATCTTGTCAAGAGTGTGGTTCTTTTGCCCATAGTACTTCTGCTTGCACTAACATAGAGCAGGTAAGAGCCGTTGAGACATATGCTGAAGTGAATTATATGAGAGGCCCATACAGAAACCAACCGAGTAATTTTGACAGGTCAAACAATTATCCAACGTGGGGCAACCAAAACCCGAATGCTAACTACGCAGTGCCTCCACCAGATAGAAGACTTGTACCATATCGACCTCCAAGCTATCAAGAGCCACCATCATGGGTACAAGGGTTACAGGAAGGCATTGACGGAGTAACTAACAAGGTTAACGAAGTTCAACCAACCTTAACCATCAAAACAAACGATGGGGAGAGTTCGATGTGTGGAAGAAAAATGTCGATTCTCAACTAGGGAACCTTGCTGCACAGATTCCAAGACCACATGGGCATCTCCCGGGCCGCCCCGAGGAGAACCCTAAGGGACAAATAGCAGCGGTGCACCTTAGGAGCGGAAAGACACTACCGGAGCGTGTCCAAGCTAAGGACAAGACCGAAGAGGACGCCACGGTCCAGCTCGGTAATGACCCAGCGAGAGCGAGTGCCGAACCAGCACACCATGGTGACGAGGCTCCCAGGGACGTCAACGACCCTAATCTAGGTAAGTTTTCTAATCCGAGCCCTCCTCTCAATTCCAGGGTAGTTAACGACCCCATAAGGGTCGATAACGACCCGCCGCAAGCACCTAACGACCCTAGTGTCGACCTGGTAGCATCACCACTTGAGCCTAACTTGGTTCCGAGAATGGTGAAATCTCTTCCTTTTCCTATTAAGAAATCAAAGGACTCTACTGACAGTAAGTTCAAGCGTTTCGTAAAGATTCTCCAGGGCATTAATATTTCCATCCCATTCGCTGAGGCCCTAAGCGAAATGCCGGCTTACACAAAATTTTTGAAGGATATTCTTAGCAGGAAAAGATCAATCACAAAGCTGCAAGATGAAGTCCGATCTATTGCTCTACCAGAAAAGCTAAGAGATCCAGGGAGGTTTGCCATCACAATCGGCATAGGCGACCACAAATTCAAAGCTTTATGTGATTTGGGAGCCGGTGCTAGTTTACTTCCTCTTTCAATCTGGTCAAAAGCCAACATGGGACCACTAGAACTTGTAGATATGAACCTCTACATGGCAGACGGATCATGCGTAAAGGCCACAGGAGTCGTGGACGACTATCCCATTCAAGTTGGGAAATTCTTTATCCTAACTGATTTCATCGTCCTCGATATCCCTGAAGACCCTCATGTCCCCATTATCCTAGGCAGGCCATTCCTAGCTACAACAGGTGCTAGGGTCGACGTGCGGAAAGGACTCCTCACTTTTGATATTCGAGAGGAACGCGTGGAATTTAGCCTGGACCAAAACGCTAATGACCCAACTGCGGCTGCACAAATCGAGTTAACTCAGCCAGAACTCGACATAGCTGTTCCTACCGAACCTCCTTGGCCCATTACCGAGTCCCATATGCAGGGCTATAATCAAGGTGAGTACTCTAACTATGGATTCACTAGAGCTGGTTATGACTCTTCTTCATACTGTGTTCCTACACCATGCCCCATTGTTTATGCTATAGAGGAGTCCATAACATCTTGGTTTTCAGATTTCACTAACCCTTATGTAGGAATACCGGGCATACTAATAGAAGATAAAGGACCAAATTTAGTGACTCAAGCTAATAATGTCCATAAAGCTAAGTATGGGGTATCTCAAGACCCTAACATAGCCGCAAAAGAGCCACCTTGAACCAAGGTAAGTCCGTTGGGCTAACGACGTTAAAAATAGCGCTTATGGGAGGCAACCCGCTTTTAGTATAGTTTAATTTTTTTTTCTTTTTTCTCTTTTCTTCTTTTTCCTAGCCTTCTTTTGAGTTTTTAGTAGTTTTTAGGGTAGAATTATAGGATAGTTTTTTAGCTAACAAGATGCAGGAATTGGGCTCGTAATTCACTCAAGAAAGGCTACGGTGGCTCGTTAACGACCCAACCAGGGTCGTTAACGACCCGATTTGGCGACCCGATTCGGCAAAACGGGCAGGTAAGTTTTTTTAACCCTAGTGTATCTTCTATCTTACCATTGCCGCCTCTTTAACTTTTCCCCTACGCCAAGCCCTCTTCTATAAAAACCCTTCTCAATCTCCAAAAACTCCATTCTCAAATCCTCAATCTAAAAGCCTAAATTCCCCAAGGATCCCTACCAAAATCCCTCACCACCGATCGGAAATTCTACCGTCACCGACCTTCGGAGACCCACCCGGTTAACGAAGACCGCCGACTTGATTTTTCTTACCGACGAGATCCGAGCTCGTTAACCACCCAAATTTTCGATCTTTGTTCTTCAATTTCTCAATCTACTGGTATGATTTCTAAACCCTTACTCTCTATTGCATGATTCATGGTTTATAGGGAAAAAATTTCATATCTTGTTCACAGTGGATCGAATGGCATGTTCTTGTTGCTCAATGAGTTTATTGCTTGATGTATTGGTGGATGATTTTGATTTCTAGGGTTTGTTCTTGCTTGGATTCTCGATTGAAATTTGATTTTAGGAAAGCATGAACTACCTTATTTTAGAATTGCTTTAATCTTCACCATGAGTCTCTTGGGCAATTATAGCATGTTCGGGATGGGTAATTGAGTAAGTATGGGGTGCATATACCCGATTGTGTGTCTTACATAAGATTATGAAGGATGAATGCTTGATTCATGGCTTATTTTAGAGTCTTTTACATTCGGAAATTTGCGAATTGGTTCTCGGCGGCTCGTTAACGACCCACCTAGGCTCGTTAACGACCCTGCGTATCATCAAAGGTGAAAAACCAGTCCAGATCCGTTACCGACCCAACTGGGCAGATAACTAGAAATTCCTAGAGCTATTCCGAGACCAAGTATGGGGTCTCTTGTCTATTGATTTGAGTGGATCTTACCTTGGAAAAGTTGTATTCTTTTTAGGTCCACATGACAAGTTCAAGCCGAGCCGCGACCCGAGCCCAAAAGAAGAAGAGGAATCAAAGGTCCCCATCTCCACCCTGCATGGACAACGTGATCTTGCGCACTCAAGGACAAGCGGATCGCTACAATGCCATACTAGACAAGGACCACAACACTAAGTGGTTCTCAAGGTCGAGTGCAAAGCAAATGCAGATCTATGATGATGTCAAGGAGGCCTTTTCTATTCTCGGTGTGCCTCACTTGTTGAAGAAGGAGAATGTACCACACTTCCCGGCTCTCACATCCGAGTTTCTAGCCACTCTAGAAACAAGATTCCCGTCGAAGACTTCAGAGGGACGAATCCGGTTTAGGCTCGACAATGTGAGCCGTGAGTATACTTTGGCGGAGTTCAACGCTACTCTTGAGCTCCCGAATCCTTCTCGAGATTACAGCCTTAAAGATTACAAGGTGACGAGGACTTGGAGCTACATCACCGGGCAGGTAGAGCCCTCCACTGCGGCATTATCCGGGGCAAGCATCATCAACCCCATTTTTAGGATCATTCTCCGAGTCCTAGCCACTACATTCTGGCCTAAGAGCGAGCTGAACAGGCCAACAAGGATAGAGGTTGCATGCCTCCTCACCATTCTTTTTGAGGAGCCCGCCCCTTTGAACTTGGGGTATGAATGGCTATATTATGTGGAGAAGTCAATCAAGTCGAAGGAGCTATGGTGCAGGAATCTGGTTAGTCTCTTGGCAACCAATCTTGGAGTTGATCTCACCCTCTACACACCGGCCCACGCTCAGTTGCTCAACATGAACTATTGGTTTAGCTCCGGCATTTTCACTCAACGTCGGTATGGGTACACTACAAAGGTTCTTGGTCGAGATGTTGTTCCCACCCTAGCCAAGATGGAGCTACTTTATGTACCGAATTGGTACGAGGCGTGGACGGGTAATGCATTCCCTTTAGAGCCCAAGCCGCAAGATGAGCTAACATTGAGGCCATGTGAGTCCCGGTTTGAAAGAGAGGGAGACGAGATGGATGAAGATGATGAAGATGACACTGAAGAGGTAGCTACCGAGGGAGGTACAGAGGAGCTCGACATCGAGGAGGACGACCTCGATACAGAAATTCTGGTCACCAATGTCTTTGTTAACGAGCCCGCCAGGGTCATTAATGACCATTTTGAGGCTTCTACCGATGTTCCTACCGAGGCTCACAACTTCGGTAACGACCTGCCGAGAGCTTCTACCGACCCCCCGCGGCCACCTATCGACCCTCATTCTTATGGTATTATACCATACAACCCAGTGCTTTATCAAGACCATTTCCAGCCTCACTACCAACCACCTCCTCCGCCCGAGTACACATGATCGAGTATCCCGCCACCATGGGCCGAGGATCTTTCTGCCCAGATGCAACAGCTTAACCTTCAGCAAACACATATTCATCGGAGGATGGATAGATGGGAGAGTGTCTATTCTGCTCGCATGGCATTCGAGGATACGAGGCATCAACAGAGAGAGGCGGCGGATGCAGAGCGTTGGAGGATGATGTATGACTTCATGGGGAACTTCGAGCATTATTTTCCACCACCTAACCGTTGATTCAGTTTGAAGAGTGTTATGTTTTCTGCTTTAAGACTTTGTAAGTTTTTCTTGTTTTTCTTTTGTTTTCTTTTGTTTTCTATTTCTTTTCCTCTTCTTATTTTTCTTACAGTGGGGACACTGTAATTTTAAGTATGGGGTGGGAAAGGGTACAAAAACTTGTTGTTTGTTTTAAATGTTTTATGTGTTTTATTTGATTTGAGTAGTTCTTTGTTTCAAAATTAAATTAAAAAAAGGAAAAAAAATTCAAAAAATTTGAAAATTCGAAAAAAAGAGTTTTAGAATTGATAGATATCCCTTTCTTATGGTTCTATGATAGTAGTTGCTAGCATGATCATATAATTCCTTGCAAGCATGTCTTTGAGAGTTTAGCCTGATTCATGTTTGGAAGTTGTTTTTAGGAAGGAATAGCATATGATGAAATTGAGCATGTATACTTTTTAGCATAAGTGATGCAATCCAACAAAATTGTTACCTTGAGAGTTGTTTTTGGCCTTATAGGGAGAACATTAAAAATCCCTCTTCTTTTCTTGTGTGATTTACTCTCTATATGCATATTATCTCTTGGAATTGTGATAGTTATCTATTACTTGAGACATATATGAGATTTATAGTTCATTACTTTTGAAGATCAGATGATAGAGAACTTATTTTCATAAGCCTTATTAATCCATATCCACCCTTACGTTATCCTCTTTTTGAAGCCAATTTGAGCCTTTAAGCCTTTTATTTTTAGCTCCACAAAATTGTTTCCTAACCGAGATAAGCTTGACCCTATCCGGGGATTAGGACTTAGATTGGAGAGGTATGTTTTGTTGAGAGAAATGTTATGATTGGTTTTGAAATTGAGAAATAGTTGGGATGGGTAGATTGGAAGTCTCTTGTTTTTATTTTGTAAAAAGAAAGATCTCTTGATAGTAAAGGATGCACAAAAGAAAATTTGTTGAGAAAAGTGAAAGGAAGTATACACGATGAAGTTCGTTAACGACCATGCCGGTTCGTTAACGAGGCTGCGTAAGAAAAAAAAAGAGTTGAAAAAAAAGGAGAAGTAAGATGTGCATTTGTGTTTAAAGACAAATCGGAGATTCTTTTGAGTTATTTTATGAGACTTTCTAGGATATGATGGGTGAGTGAAGAGGAAGTGCATATTGAAGAGTGAGTTTGGTATTACTATCTTTTATGAGTGTTTTGTGTATGTGTGAGTTTTTAGGAGTTTTAGATTCCCGGATATTATTAGCACCACATAGCCAAAATATTTCCACACCTATTTGTCTTTACCAAGCCCCATTACAACCCGGCCGAATGGAAGCTTCTATGAAGTTTTTCATTGAGCCTAAGTTCTCTTGATGATTTTTTCTTGTTTTGACAAATCTTAGGTGGAGAGTTTGGTGATATAAGTTCCAATTTCTATGAGTTTTTGTATATAAGATGAGTTGAGTGATTGAATTTATAAGCCCAAACACTTGAGAGTTGAGTGAAACACGCATTATCCCTTGTGAGGTTGGATTGTATTTTCTTATGTCTATTTAGTGCTTATATGTGTGATGACATTAATAGTCATTTGCTATTTTTCTTCTATGTGTTGAATTTGCTTTTTAGATGATGGCTATAGCTTGATGAGTATGATTGTTTGGTTTTGATTAGTGTTTAGTGATTGCTTGAGGACAAGCAAGTCTAAGTATGAGGTATTTTGATGTTCGTGTTTTTGGTATAGTTTTTAGTGTGTTTTCTTAGTTTGTTAGGTTTAGTTTTAGTAATTTTAGAATTAGTTTTGTGTGTTTTTGGATGAGTTTGCATATTTTGTGAAAAGTATGGAAGCTACTCCGTTTTGTGTCTTTTTATAGGTTTTAGCAAGGAAAATGTGCTTTTTGGAGCTGAATTGGAGTGCTATGGTGGAAGACGGAAGAATACGAGATAAAGAAATCGAAGTCAAGATTTTTCGAGTTGAAGTGTTGAAGAAAGCCAAATCCAGGCTCGTTAACGAGGTTGTGAAGGCTCGTTAACGAGGCTGTGAAGGCTTGTTAACGAGGCTTAGAGATAGAGTTTTTCGAGAGTTCGTTGTATTATCTACCGACCCTGTGCGGGAATTTATTCCATGTCGGTAGGTTTTTTTATGAGTTTTAGGGTTATTATATTTTATATTTTAGGTCTTGTTATCTTTTTAGATTTTATTTTTATCTTTTTAGAGTTAGTTTTTATCTTCTAGCCTTTTTATTAGATAGCTTTATTAGTATAAATACCCTTCTTTTCTAGCCAAAGAGGGGGGGGGGGTTCGAGGAGAGTTGAAGGCAGACGAAGAGGAGAAGTCGAGAGAGAGAAGAACCGAGTCGAAGGTGAAGTCGAACCGAGGTGGAGCGAGAGTGAAGCTAAGGTCGTTAATCGTTGTTCGATTCGGTATTCTTGTTGTTTTCGGTTTATTCTAAAGTCTATAAGACGATATTTTTCTTAGTAATTTGAAGTAGTTTGTTTTGTTTTCAATGTTTTCTCTTTTTTAATTTGTTTGCTTTATAATTATGAGTAGTGAGTAGTTTTTCTATCTAGGGTCGGGGTTAAACCCGGCATAGTAGTGCATGGTTTGATGAGTAAGAGATTGTGTTGAATGCCTTCTATCTATTTTTAGATTGCTTGTTGTGCTTATGCCTAGATGAGAATCGAGGTAATTTGAGTTTTTAACTTGATTGAAACAGAAAGTTATAGACTTGAAGGTTGATATTGTTCGATTGCGAAAGTTTCGAGCTTTGGATCCAAAACAAGTGATTGAGTGAGTTAATTTATGAGAATAGATTGATTTGCTTGCTAATCAGCGAAAGTTGATGAATTTATCTATTTAAAGACATGATCTTTATCTTCTTACGAGTTATATGCATAGCTATGTTGTGGTGACCCTTGTCCTAGATTTTTGTTCTTAATTGATTTTCTCGTTTATACTCATTTATATTCGTTACTGAGTTCGTTGCCTCGGTACCGAACCTGTTCCTAGGTCGTTAGTCTGTGTTAGTAGTGTTATCCAGTTTCGTTAACGACCCTGACAAAGTCGTTAACGAGGTTGGTCGTAGTTGAGTTGTGTTGTTTTGCTTTGTTTTATTTTTCTTAGTAGTATGATAAACAAACATCCATGCTTCCCGTGGAACGATCCTGACTCTCCTATACTCAACGGGATCTTGACTTATAAATTTATTTGTTGTCAAGAAATAACCCTCCAACAGTTTCAAACCCGCACAAGAAAAGCAACCAAAATCATGGTCGGATATCAAACCCGCACAAAAAAGCAACCAAAATAATGGGCGGATTTAGGATCCGCATAGTTTGGAGTGCACATCCGAAAAAACGGAGTGCGCAAAATCTCATTGATATTATGTAACAAAATTGTCCTACATAAATATATGTAACAAAATTATACTACATAAATCACCATATACACTTTACGTAAGAAAATCATAAAAATAAACTCATCCAACAAAATTACTACATGAATTACACAAATTACCATATACAAAATATTTGTAAAACTAAATTATTGAAACTAATCATAATTTATTTAATCAAAAAATTTATATGAAATTAATTTAATGTAATAGGCTAATTAATGTAACAAAATTATCTTGTAAAAAATTATCATGCACAAAATTTATGTAAAAAGTTTTTATGTAACAAAATTTCTATACACGAATTACACTGCCCAAAATTTATGTATAGTAACAAAATTACCTTACACAAATTTATGTAGCAGTAATTTTGTCAAAATTTATGTAAAGAGCTATTATTGGCCAAATTATATAAGGGGTAATAAATTAGTGAAATATGGTCATTTATGTGGTAATAATAAATTTCAAAGAATTGCTTGCGTTTGGACATTTTTTTAACTGCGTTTAAAAAAATTACAGAGGTTAAAAAAAAGGTTTCACTCTCAGTCTCTCTCAGTATCTCACTCGTAGCGGAGTTGCATCTCGACTAAACCCTAGATCCACTGAGCGTGAGTCCTCCTTCCGAGGGTGCCCAGCCGTTACGGCTGGGCACCCTCTGGCCGTAACGGCTAGAGGGTGCGCTATTATGAAAAAGGACGAGTGCGCTATTCCGAAATGGCGTAAAATTAAAATTTGGATGTGGGGTTAAAGTCGCAATAATACAGAGAAGCTGACAACATATCATGGAATTCCATGCTTTCTGGGTTTCTTCAAAATTGGCTATACAGAGAAGCTCTTCAATTCTTTGATGAAATGTTGGTTGCAGGACTGAAACCTGACCAGGTTTCCATCATTAATATTCTTTCTGCATCTGGTCAACTGGGGTACTTGCTGAATGGAATGGAGGCTCATGCTTATGCTGTAAAACATTCGTTGGATGATGGTTTGCTTGTTGGAAACACATTAACAGATATGTACGCCAAGTGTTCTCGTCTTGACTACATGGAGCGTGTTTTCACAAAGATGCCCAAAAAGGACCTTATTTCGTGGACAACTGTAATATCTGGCTATGCTCTTGGCAGTTATAATACAAGGGCTTTGGAAGCTTTCCTAGAAGCACAAGCAGAAGGGATGACCATTGATGCGTTAATAATAGGAAGTGTTTTAAATGCTTCCACTGGCTTGAAGCTGATAAACTACATAAAAGAGATACATGCTTACACTATGAAACAAGGGTTGTGTGATCTGATGATGTGTAATACGCTTGTAGATGCGTATGAGGAATGTGGCTTCATTGACATTGCATCTCGAGTGTTTGAATCCATCCAAAATAAGGATGTGGTGTCTTGGACGAGCATGATCTCTGCTTACGTTGATAATGGGTTAGGAAACGAGGCTTTTAGACTCTTCAACTTGATGAAACAGAGTGGAGTTGAGCCGGATTATGTTGCACTACTGAGCCTACTTTCAGCTGCCGCCAGTGTCTCAGCTATAAAGAAAGGAAAAGAGATCCATGGTTTTCTTCTTAGGAGGGCTTTTCTCATGGAGGGATCAATTGTAAATGCTCTCCTTGATATGTATGCACGTTGTGGAAGTATAGAGAACTCCTTTAAGGTATTCGATCTCAGCAAGTACAAAGACAGAGTCCTGTGGACTGCAATGATCAGTGCAAGTGGATTGAATGGCCAGGGTAAGATGGCAATCAATCTATTCAACAGAATGGAACAAGAAAAAGTTTACCCGGATCACATCACCTTCTTAGCCCTTCTAAATGCATGTAGCCACTCAGGACTAACTGATGAAGGCGAACAGTTTCTTGAAACTATGAAGCAGAAGTACCAGCTGGAGCCTTGGCCAGAACACTATGCCTGTGTCGTTGATCTTCTTGGACGAGCAAACCGCTTAGAAGACGCGTATAATTTTATTAAAAATATGCCATTCAAACCTACTGCTGTTGTCTGGAGCTCTCTTCTTGGATCTTGCCATATTCACAACAATGAAAAACTATCAGAAATTGCAGCCGATGAGCTTCTTGCTTTAGAGCCAGAAAACCCAGGAAACTACGTCCTCATATCCAATGTATACGCCTCAACAGGTAAATGGGACGATGTTGAGAGAGTGAGAATGAGAATGAGAAAAATAGGGTTAAAGAAAAACCCGGCTTGTAGTTGGATTGAGATCAGGAACAAAGTTCATACATTCATGGCTAGGGACAGGTCACACCCAGAGACGGATGAAATATACAGGAAGCTGGCTCAGGTTACCGAGGTGTTGGAGAAGGAAGGAGGGTACGTAGCTCAGACCAAGTTTGTGCTGCACAATGTGAGGGAAGAGGAGAAGGCTCAGATGCTACATGAACATAGTGAGAGGCTGGCTATTGCTTATGGGCTACTTAATACGGCGAATGGAACACCTTTAAGAGTGACCAAGAACCTTAGGATATGTGGAGATTGCCATAGTTATATTAAGTTGGTGTCCAAGTTTGAGAAGAGGGAAATTGTTGTGAGGGATGCTAGTAGATTCCATCATTTTGCTGATGGGAGATGCTCCTGTGGGGATTTTTGGTGAAAGGTAGGCTTACTTTTGCTCTGTTATTGAAACGGTCATTTGTGGTACCAATCTTGTAGCTAAATCATTTGTATAGCTAAATCATCTGTATTGAAATGGTCATTTGTTTGTTATTCGGTAGCTCCTATTCAAACCTACTCGCCATGTTAGACATGTCAAAATGTGACACTACTCAAGAATATCAGATCTGGCAATAAGTTGCTATTCATGAGTCATGACCATTGATATCCTTGGATATTAAAAAAAAAAAGTAGGGATGCTCATGAGTCATGGGTTGACCCGCAACCCGACCCGCTGCGGGTCAGAAATAGAGACTTAAATCAACACATGTCTGCCAAAATCAATTTAGATTTTGAGCACACAAACCGTATGGGCCACACAATTGAGTGGTGTACACTGGGGAATTACATCTTCCTACGTTTTCAGCCAGTCATACGTAATCCTCCTATTTAATACCTATGACATACGTTCGCCAAAGTGAGATTCCAACCCAACATGAACTTGAAAGCATTGAGATCAACCTTATATATTATTATTGTTCATAATTTCTAACCTTTGCCTTGCCAATGTGCTATTGATCTCCACTCCCAAACAGAGGAAGATGAGTGGAGAGGGAAAGCTGGTGTGTGTAACGGGGGCGTCGGGCTACATCGCATCTTGGGTGGTGAAGCTCTTGCTCCTCCGCGGCTACTCCGTCAACGCCACTGTACGTGATATTAGTCAGTCTTCGTATCTCGATTTCGCCCGCCTAAGTAATGAGCTTCCCAATCGACCATCGACTAACTACATTACATGTACTAATTACTAAATGCAGATGATCCAAACAAGGTAGAGCACTTGATGGCGCTTGAAGGTGCAAAAGAGAGGCTACGGCTGTTCAGAGCGGAGCTTAGTGAAGAAGGCTCCTTCGACTCCGCCATTACTGGCTGTGTCGCTGTCTTCCATACTGCATCTCCTTGCTTTTTATTCTCCCACAATCCACAGGTCATCTTCTCAATTGTTCATCCATTAATATACTATCATTTATGTATATATGTATCCTAATGTATTATATCTGCAGGCGGAATTGGTTGATCCGGCGGTTAAAGGAACCATAAATGTTCTCAGCTCATGTGCGAAGGTTCCTTCCATCAAAAGAGTGGTTCTAACCTCCTCAATATCATCCATGTTGTTCAATGGCACCCCCACAACTCGGGACACCGTGGTTGATGAAACTTGGTTCTCTGATCCTGACGTTTGTCGTAAACAACAGGTCGGTTTTATTTTGTACAGCACATATGAATCATTTCTGTAAGATGAGTTGTATAACTAATTAATCAGTGACCATATATATAATGTACGTGCAAGAAAGCAGAAATGGTACCCGTTATCAAAGATCCAAGCAGAAGAAGCGGCGTGGGAATATGCAAAAGATAAGGGTATTGATTTAGTTAGCATTTGCCCCGGGTGGGTGATTGGCACTTTGTTACAACCTACCATCAACGGAAGTTCCTCTGTTCTTTTCAACTTGATAGGTACTTTTATAGATTCATGTGTTGTTTCCTTTAAACACAATATGAATTTTCCCTAACAATTAGCAAAATCTATCTATATATATGTATGCTGCAGGTGCAGAAACGTATGAAGATATAACATATGGATGGGTGAATGTGAAAGACGTTGCAGACGCGCATATTGAAGCTTTAGAGAGGGAATCAGCCAGTGGAAGGTACTGCATAGTTGAACGCGAAGTCCACAACTCCAAGATTGTGAGGATCTTGAGAGAGAGTTATCCGACTCTTCCGCTCCCTACCAAGTGAGTTGATGATGTTGCATCATGGGTTTATTTTGCTGCTTGTATGTGTCAATTGGCATGTGTTATGTGGTAACAAGTTTTTAATTGCAAAACTGACTTTAGGTGTGTCCCCGGCGAGCCTTATGTTCCAGAATGCAAGTTTTCCAGGAAAAGAGCAGAAAGTTTGGGCATTGAGTTCATTCCAATTGAAGTAAGTTTGAAGGAGATGATAGACAACTTCAAGGAGAAGCAGTTTATCAGGATCTAGCTAAAGTGGAAACCAGGATGTGGAAACAAGTTATGACAATTACACCTCTCCATCTGCAAATTTGTTACTTTTTTTTTTTAATGGGCTGCTTGTTGGAACTTGCAAATACACTCATCTTGCTAAATAATGATATTAGCCCATAAGCATCACACTGATATGATGAGAAGTTTATGAAAACTTGGGTTCTGAAAATTTGAGGATGCTTGAAATATTTCTGATTACCCTCTTGCTTTTTAATTAAATCAACTGCATAGAGATTAAACTTATAATCTAACAATTCAAAAGCTGCTAAAAAAGTAGATGGAGATCATTTCATGAAACTAATCATAGCACAAATTGAAAGGGCAGAAACCTCAATAAAAAGTGGTAGCATCTACAACAAGCATACTGTTTGTGAAGATGAAAGAAGAGGCCCATCTCAGTGATCACAACTGTTAATATCTCCAGCTGATGCAACCGAGATATCTTGATTCCTTCTGGAAAGAGTTTATCCTGAAAACAAGTCATAGAAAGAAGAAACTCATTCAATTCCACACCATCTTCTTAAGACAAGGGGAAAAGCAAAACAGTAGGGCATCAAAGAATTATAAAAAGCAGATCAAGGAGCCAACTCATCAAATGATTCAGACCGTCATTCATTGGGTTTCGTCGTTCCTGTTGATGCATTCCAATAAAGCGGATGTTGCGTTTGAGTTAGATGAAATCCTAATGTCGTGCATTTTCTGAAGCAGCTCCTTCACTCTTGCACTTTCCTTCTCATGAGCAAAGCCACGTATCAATGTACTATATGTCACGACATCAGGGGAGCAACCCTTGGCTTCCATTTCAACAAGCAGATTGTATGCCTCGTCTGGCAACCCCGCTTTACAATAGCCATGTATCAATGCATTATAAGATGCAACATCACACTTGTAGCCACAGCTTTCCATCAGAGAAATCACATTAGGTGCAGCTTGCTCCATATTTCCATTCTTTCCGAGATGGTTATTAATAATTGTGAATGTCACGGCATTTGGCAGAATCCCATCTCTAATCATCTTCTCCAATAATGTGAGTGCCTCCTCCTCATTTCCAGAATGGAACAGCCCATCAATTAGAATACTATATGTAATTGTAAAGATAGAGTATTTGTGAATGTGAAACTTAAATTAATCTGAATACCCAATAGGGTTTATATACAAGAGATATACAAGAGATATACTTGGGGCCCAAATGATCTTATCTATCTTGGAGCCCAAGATAAGAATAACTAAAAGATATGAGAAAGATTACATAAGATAATATATATCCTAATACCCCCCACACGCTCATGGCGGATTACGAACATGAAGCTTGGAACGTAATTGTAAGAAACGCGCAGTCCCAATGGCTTTGGTAAAAATATCAGCCGTTTGATCACAAGCCCTAACATGACGAACAATTAATGATCCATCCTCTACTTGTTCACGAACAAAATAGAAGTCAATCTTAATATGCTTGAAACGCTGATGAAGAACTGGATTTGCTGACATATAAGTGGCACTCAAATTGTCGCATAGAATAATAGGAGGCCGAACCATAGGAGCTTGCAACTCAAGAAGTAACTGCTGAATCCAAATAAGTTCAGTTGAAGTGAAAGTTATAGCCCGGTATTCAGCCTCAGTGCTGGATTTAGCCACGACATGTTGCTTTTTAGAAGCCCAACTGACTAAGTTACCACCATAATAAATGGCGAATCCATGATGTGAGCAACAGTCATCGCTGTCAGAGGCCCATCCAGCATCACAATAAGCAACCAAGCGATTATCGGTAGAGGGCCGTATGTATAAACCAGCAGAAATAGAGCCCTTAAGATAGCGCAAAATGCGTTTGACTGCAGCCCAATGAGTTTCAATAGGAGAATGCATATACTGACAAACTCGATTAACAACATAAGAGATCTCAGGTCTAGTAATAGTAACATATTGTAATGCTCCAACAATGCTCCTGTATAGAGAAGGATCAGAAAGTGGATCACCTGAGCGAGTCAGACGAGAAGCCGGCTCAGCAGGAGACGAGATGGGCTTTGCATCCTGCATTTTGCTGCGATTCAAAATATCTCGAATATACTTCTGTTGAGAGAGAAGAAAGTGATCAAAACCTCTGGAAACCTCAAGACCAAGAAAATAGTGTAATGGTCCCAAATCACGCAAAGCAAATGTTTTATTCAAGAGTTGAACAAAACGGTCAATGTCAGCGGGAGCGGATCCGGTGATGAAGAGATCATCCACATAGACCAGTATATAAAGGACAGAAGAGCCAAGGCGCTGGACAAATAGAGATGTGTCAGATCGGCAGGAACGAAAACCATGACCAAGAAGGAACTGTCTGAGTTTGGTAAACCAAGCCCGAGGAGCCTGCTTAAGACCGTAAAGTGCTTTCCGAAGAAGACAAACATGATTAGGTCGAGCTTGATTAATGAATCCTGGAGGTTGTTGCATATAAACCTTTTCAGATAGATCACCATTGAGAAAAACATTATTGATATCAACTTGTCGGATAGGCCAAGAGTGTTGCAATGCAATGGACATGACAAGTCTGATAGTAGTGGGCTTCACAACAGGACTGAATGTGTCAAAGTAATCAACTCCTTCTTCTTGATTGTAGCCCTTTGCTACTAGACGAGCTTTGTAACGCTCAATTGAACCATCTGCTTTCTGTTTGATCCTGTACACCCACTTACAACCAACAATGTTAGAAGTACAAGGGCGTGGAACAAGTTTCCAAGTCCCATTACGCAAAAGGGCATCAAATTCAAATTGCATAGCGTTTTGCCATTCAGGTGATTTGGAAGCTTGTAAGAAAGTTTTAGGTTCATGAAGAGAATCAGGTAAAGCAGGCAAAGGATGTTTAGTGGAAGTAAAGGATTTTGGTTTGAGGTTATTTGTTTTAGAACGAGTAACCATTTGATGAGTGGAATTTTCAACAGGACGAAAATAAGACGGAATAGAAGAAGAAGGAGAAGAATCCATACCTGTGTTTGTGGAGGAGACAGCAGCTAGATCTCCATCAATGGACCGTGATGCCGAGTTATCAATTTAGCGAGGGGAATTTGGTTGAGGGGTTGGTGGTGTGGGAGAATTCAAATTGGTATGGTTTGGTAAAGGAGGAGGTGAAGATAATGTGGTAGAAGGCTCGGTTGATGTAAGGCATGGCATTGGTTGAGGCAATAAAGAGGGAGAAGGGCTCGACATTGCAGCTGGTGAACGAGGCCCAGCAGGGAGAACCTCGGTCCAAGACTCGGCCGAGTCTTGGGCCGAGTTTTGCACTGGTGGGAGCGGGGATGAGGCAAGCTGAAGTAAGGAGGTGGGCGAGTGATTATGGGTAATTTGGTGTGGTGAATCACCATTAGTTTGAGCATGTAGGGGATATGGGAAGGTGGTCTCATAAAAAATGACATGGCGCGAGACATAAACACGACGTGTGGGAACATGAAGACACAAATAACCCTTGTGTTTAGAACTATACCCAATGAAGACACATGGAGAAGACCGAAACTCAAGTTTGTTAGCCATATATGGCCTTAAAAAGGGATAGCAAAGACAACCAAAACTTTTGAGAAAGGAGTAATCCGAAAATTTTCCATATAGAACTTCAAAGGGAGATTTATAAGACAATATGGGAGTGATGGTTCGGTTATGCAAATAAACTGAGGTATGAAAAGCATGTTCCCAAAAGGAAGACGGTAATTTAGAATGAGAGAGGAGAGTCAAACCCTTTTCGACAATGGTACGATGACGACGCTCAGCAGCCCCATTTTGAGATTGTGTATGAGGACATGAGACTCTATGAATGATGCCTTGAGTTTGTAAGTAAGTGGAGACATTGCGGTATTCACCCCCCCAATCGGATTGAAATTGTTTGATTTTTGTGGAGAATTGTGTTTCAACCATCTTTTGAAATAGTTGAAATTGGGTCAACACTTGAGATTTCTGGGAGAGAAAGTAGATCCATACAAACTTAGTGCAATCATCCATAAAGATTAGAAAGTACGAATTGCCATTGAAAGAAGAAACCGGGGAAGGCCCCCAAACATCAGAGTATATTAATTCAAAAGGTGAAGAACTAGAAACATGGTTGCTAGGAAGAGAAAGTCGATGACTTTTCCCAAGCTGACAAGACTCACTAATAGCTTTTAAATTGTGCAATGAAACTGGTAACTTAAATCTAGAAACTAAATGACGGAAAATAGACTCATGAGGATGACCAAAGCGCTCATGCCAAGTTTGAAGAGTAGTGCGTTCACCAATGTAAGCTCGAGGTGATGGTAAAGACGGTTGAGGTTGTGCCAAATGATAAAGCCCATTATCAACGGTTCCTTTGAGGAGGGTTCGCCCCTGTTTATCCTTCACAAAACAACAAGTAGGATAAAAGATCATGTAAGCATCATTGTCTTTTGTTAATTGAGAAACACTAATAAGGTTTTTCTTTATTTGAGGCACAAACAGGATATTATGCAATTGAATAGGTTTAGGATAGGCAGGTAAGGTTGTTTTGCCCAAATGCGTAATAGGAAGAGACATACCATTGCCTACTTGTAAACCATCATTGCCGGTGTAATCGGAATGCACAGAAAGATTACCGTAATCAGCGGTGACATGAGCGTTGGATCCCGTATCAAAGCACCAATTGGGATCAACAATTGTAGAAGGAGAATTGCCCATTTGATAGGCATAATGGGGATGTTGTGCAAAGTTGGATTGAGGAGCTGAAGTGTATTGCTGTTGAGGCGTGAATTGATCATCACGATTGTTGTTGTACGAACGGGAGTTGCCACGTCCACGGCCACCACGGCCTCGAGTTCCACCACGGCCTCCTCGACTTGCATAATTCAGATTGGTAGGCGGAAACTCATTGAAATTCTGACGTTGCCAGCAATTAATAGCCTCGTGCCCGGGCGTGGCACATAGTTGATCGATTTTGCGGCCCGAGGAGGAGCTAGTGTCTGTCCCATGATCAGAACGAGACGAGTTGGACTTAGGTCGACCGCCCCGACTCGCCATATTAGCGGAAGGAGTGGAGTCAAGAGTAGCGGGTTGATTAGAAACATTAATACGTTCCTCCTCTTGTAACAATAAACCAAAAAGCTCATCAGAAGAAATAGGATGCTTCTGCATATTATACGCAGTCAAAAAAGCCGAATAGGACGAATCTAACCCATTAAGGAGATACTCAATAAAATCATGATCAGAAACTTCATAACCACATTCAGCCAAAGCATCAGAAAAGCTTCGCTTTTTCTCCACATATTCCAAAATAGATAAGTTGCCTTTTGTCAGATTCTGTAATTGATGCTTAAGAAACATTGAACGAGCCCTAGTTTGGGCAAAGAACATGCGCTCGAGAATAGCCCAGGCCTCATGAGTGGTCTTGGCGCGAGAAACATGTGCTAATAGAGGTGTAGATAAAGTGGAACGAATCCATAAGAGAATGAACCTGTCTTTCTGAGTCCAGTCTGCAAAGGCCGCATTAACCGGTGGTGGCGCTGTAGATCCGGAAGCAACAGGGAGAGTTGCCGGTGGTGCGCTGTTGTCAAGAAGAAAACGATCAACGTTATAAGCTTCTAGAGAAGACTTGATAGTATGACGCCAAAGGACATAATTTGTACGATCCAACTTCACATTCAAAGTCGGAAAAGCAAGGGACGGAGTCTCCATGCCAGACGCCGCAGCTAGAAGGGCGCCAGCGCCGGACTTGTGTTGGTGCAAATCGTCGGTGGTCACGTCAGCCGGCGGGATAATCTCGGTGGGGGCAACCGGAGGGATAGTCGGAGTAACGAGACTGGTGGTGACGACCGGTGGGTCATGCTTGGCAGTATTATCATCGTCCGACATGGTGAAAAATTAGGGTTTGGAAAAAATTCTAAGGATCGTAAAAGGCTCTGGATACCATGTAAAGATAGAGTATTTGTGAATGTGAAACATGAATTAATCTGAATACCCAATAGGGTTTATATACAAGAGATATACAAGAGATATACTTGGGGCCCAAATGATCTTATCTATCTTGGAGCCCAAGATAAGAATAACTAAAAGATATGAGAAAGATTACATAAGATAATATATATCCTAATAGTAATAACTCCGGGAGAAACTCCACTACTTTGCATTTGCAGACAAAGCTCTTTAGCCTTATCCATGAATCCTCCTTTACATAATCCATTAAGCAAAGAATTATATACAACATCATTAGGAGATACACCATTACCTAACATCTTCAAGAAGAGCTTTTGAGCCTTAACAATATCCCCTTCTTGTTCACATATCCCATCAATCAAACAACAATAAACCTTGACATTAGGAGACATACCACTATCTTGCATTTCCAGGAAAAGCTCTTCAGCCATACTTACGTGCCCTTCTTTACACAGTCCATCAATCATAGTGACATAAGTAACTTGGTCTGGACTGCAAGCACCATTTCTCTTCATGTCTTTAAATAAACTTAGAGCATCTTCAACTTTTTTTCAAATGAAAAAGGGCCTACAACAAGGTAGTTATAGTCCTATTATTAGCAAAAATCCCCCTAGAGTTCATATCTTTGTACAAACTCAAAGCATATTCTATCTTCCCAATTCTGCAATAACCATCCACAGTTGTGTTATATGTAACAGTGTTGGGGAACGTGTCTCTCAAATTCATCATTTTTAAAACCTCCAACGCTTCTTCTACCTTGCCTTTTTTGCATAGTGTATTTATCAAAATGCTATAATTCACCGTATTGGGATGAACACCACGATCTATCATTTCAACAAGGAGAGACCTAGCATCTTCATCCATCCCCGAACGACACAACCCATCAATCAAACAATTGTAAGAGAAAACATTCGGAGAAAATCTTGCATCCTTTCCTTTTGCATTAACCAAAGGCCACTCTATATAACCACCATCAATCAGAGTATAAGAAACTGTGCTCTCTTTAGCAGCAATCACCTTACCCTGCACCATCCTTACTTGAAAGTTTTATCATCCAAAACCATGATCAAAGTTTGGTGTGTTTTCCACGTACGGCACAACCTGAATAACAAAAGGTGATGTGGGCACTAACGCGATGAATCGGGTCCATATGTTACATAATGTAGTTAGTTGATGTCATTTAAGAGTAAGATGGAGCAGAAATCGTACGATTTGGAAGGGAATGCGATCGGACGAATGATGGGAAGTTAGATTAATTTGGGTATTTTCGATGTCGGAGTTAATACAGTGTAATACTAGCCGGAGAGTACCGTCTCTTCTTCAACCAAAAAAAAAGAGTGTAATACTACCTTGTTGATTCAGAACAAGTGAGCCAAACAACTGACTTGACTTTGCTTGTGAGCTTGGGCAAACACAAATCAATCACCGTGAAAAATAACCGTTGGGCCATTGACATTTGGGTCGGCATCAAAGTGCAAGCCCACATCCAAGATATCGGTTACACACACGATCCACAAGGCTAACAATAAGGGCGAAAGAATCGATAAAAAATGTTGGAACATATTGAAGACGAGGGCAAAATTTCTGGGAAGAAATAATGGTGGTTCGACTGCTCTAAAACTCGATATAGAACTAGTGAAGGCAAGGCAAGCAGGGGATGACAAAATCACTAGCAAAAACCATCCATAAACTTTGACATTTACACACTTTGATTCCTTGATTGTGTATTTCCTCATTTGTTTGTTGCTCATTATCATCAGATACTCTATATTTTACATCCTGTATTCTTGATTCTCTATTCATAATTTCATATCAACACCACACTCTGAAACTTTTAGCTTATATTTCAGATTACATATCGTATTTTAACGTGTTTAACTTGACTTTTGGTTAAGGTTCCCTCATTTTAGCGAATACCGCGTTTACATGTTAATTCGTCCAAAACAATAACTCTATGTTTTTATTCGGTTAGTTTGAGTAATATGATGTAACGAAAATCACTTTGAATTTGGTTATGTAAATGCATTTGCGAGTATTATCGTTTTACATGTATAATTGACTCACAATTGCAATGGAAAAAGGCAATCATACAAGTGCTTGGCAATTATACGATTATAAATGATTATAGGAACATGAGACATCCAAATCAAGGTGGTTGTAATGGGCCAAAGCCCGTAAATAATGAAGGGCTTGGCAAAAGTTTGGCCCATGGTAGCACTATGCTTCGATATGAAAGTTTTTTTTGATGGAAAAATGAGCAAATCTCATTAGAGCCAAAGTACATATTACATTTGCCAACAAAAAGCCATTTGAGAAAGGTGATTAAAGAAAACATACGAAGTAAGAGGTGAAGTTAACCCATGTTGTCCTTCCAAGGAAGCTTGAACATGGAGAATAAATTGAATGAACATATCACAAGTTAAACGAGAAACTTAAGAAGGGTTACAAGATTGAATGGACTAAACACCACCAATCCCAAAGGATTGTTCAAGTTTGAGAGCAACGATCTCCTAAAGTTGACGCAGTTGATTCCAAAATTCTTTACCAGCACAACAACGTTTAAGAACACAGAGAACAGATTCTAACTTAGATGAAAGTTATTATCTTTTCGTCGCATTTGCATTCCTAGACCTAATAAGAACATGCACCAAAAGGAACAACTTTTTTAGATTTCAAATTTACAAGACAAGGAATGAAAATTTTAAGAGCTCTCCACAAAAATCTTGTTGTACTTGGACAATCATTTAAGGATGGGATCTTCTTCCAATGAAGAGATGACGTAGTTTGAGACTCGTTAGAAGAAGATTTAGCCACTAAAGAAGAAGAAGAAAAACGATAACCTTGTAAGATGACTTGTGATGAGGTATTTTCAATGGTCGTTATACCTATCAAAGAATCCTAACTTAACCAATTCGAGTAGAATGGTAAGCAAGGGTCGATCCCACAGAGACTCATGTAATTGTGTTATTACTTAGGTGCCAAGTAACCAAATAAGGAGGGTTTTATGATTGAAAATCTAATCTAATAGGCAAACTAAGAACTAACTATGAATGCAAATATGATTGTGTTAAACAAATATGAGAAAGACGTGTTCAACTAGTTAAATCTATCATAGATATGCTTATTGGTCATTGATTATCTCGATTCTCAATTCACTTGAATAATCTATTGTGGATTATACTCCTACTAAGGATTATGACCCAAACTTCAATTCTAGTTGAAAGAACTAACAATCTAAACAACCCTAATCATTTAACAACCTAAAACAACGTCTAGATTCAATTAAACGACAGCTTTACGAGTCAAGTTATTAATAGAAACAAACACTTAGAGTAAACAGACATCTAATTTATTTGTGGATTTATTTCCTTCTACAACTGAATAGCCCGAACGGGTCCAAACAATTATAGATGCTACTTTATCTAATCAACCCCGAACGGGCATCAATCAGATTAGTTGTGAATTAACCTAGAAATCCTATTAGGTGATCAAACTAATAAAACCCTAGAATAATTCTGATTCAATTAAGCACAAGGAATAAAACCTATTCAAGTTGATGAGAATCAACCAAACCTCACAATAGTATGCAATCTATGATTTCAATAACTAGTCAAACACAATGAATTTAGCAATGCATAATTAAATTGAAAACAAACTTACAAGAGTTTCAAAGTTGCTCTCTTGAGAGAAAAACCTAGCCTCCAAAAGTCTGATAAAAGTTCTCCTAAAAATAAACTAACAAAAGCTTATATATGTCTCACAAAACAATCTTCCAAACCCTATCATTAAACATGAAAGTCGGACAAGATATAATCTAAGCCCAAAAGTCGAGCCCAATTCTTCGGCCCAGGACGTCTGCGTGCAAATCCAGATTGCGTGGGTTACACCTCGAATTGTGCGGCTGCGCAATTGGCAAGTCGCGCAATTTCTCTCTGTCAAAATTGCTCGGGTTAGGTCCAAAATTGTGCGGTCGCGCATTTAGCATGCAACCCGCGCTTTTACCCTCGGTTCAGCATTTAGGTGACACTTCAGAGGCTGTTTTGACCTACTGAGAGTTGGAATTTGGACTCGGAGTAAAAACATGAATTGTAGCTCTTTAAATTAGCTTTCCATTAATACTAAATTAAGCTTCATACTACCACTATAGCTCCCAAACCAAGCATTGCAAGATAGAGGTGTCAAAACAACAACTCCAATGCATAGCTCGGATGTAAGCGTTCTTTTCACAAAAGCTCTTGGGCCTTAACTCTTCTAATCTTCACTTGTATCACTATCAGCTTCATCAAACTTGACCATAATCATTTAATATCCATCCCGTCCATGCTTGTTTACCTAAAGATCTGCAAAATCAAACAAAACAAGCGCAACTACTCGAAAACACTAGATCCTAGAAACTAACCTAAAACTAAGTAATATTTATGCAAAACCAACATAAAACATGCATCTAAACTATACCTATATGCAAGCTATCAAGTTCCCCAATGCTTAACCCTTGCTTGTCCTCAATCAAGACATAAATCCAAAACACACCACAGAATTGCAATCATGCATCCATCTCATAATGAAACAAGCCTTTCACATATAATCAAAACCCCGACCAAGACTTCATAGCATGCATTATAACAAGCAAAGAGCAAAGACCATTTATTCATTCTAGACCTCACCAAGGTAAATGTGTTTGCACTCAAACTCTCAAGTGTTTAAGGGTATGTATTTCACTCAAAATCAACTATGAAAACTAGACTACCATAAGCTTGCATCAGAGTTCTAAATCTCCACCGCTGGGGAGCAAACACATAACAAAAATCATGAGGTCTTTTTAAAGGTTGTAATGGGGTCAAGGTAAAGAGAAATTTAGAAGGGATCATATTTGGCTTGTGGTGCTAAATCCGGGATAAAGAACTAATCCTAACCCAAAATTCAACACTTTCTTCTATTACTTCTCCCAAACTTTCTTTTTCAACTCCATACACTCTCATTCAAGCACTTTGTTTCTTTCTTCACTTTTTTTCTTGCCTCTTTTTCAACTCTTCTCTTTTTCACTCATGAAGATTACTAACATTTGAACTCAACTTTTTCTTTGTTTTGCAACATACTTTCATCTTCATTTTGTCACTTACACATTAGAGTTGTCTTTCCTCTTTTTCCACCTTTTTCTTCAACCTCCCCCATACTTATACAAAACTCCCACAAAACAAAAACACAACCTAAAATCCTAAATCCCGGATAGGTCAAGCTTAATAGGCTAGGAAAATTTTGTGGAGCTATAAAAATAGGCTTAAAGCTCAAAAGAAATGGGGTATCAAGAACATGGATCTTGTAAGGTAGGAAGGAAATAATAGGCTTATAAGAAATATTGCCTCAATCATTTTAATGTCATGCATTCAATCATATAAAGCAGCCTTGAAAAAGAGTCATAACGCAAGTTCTAGAGCTAGATAATCATGGCGATACACTCAAGAAATATAGAGAACAACTAATCATGAAAGGCCAAAAAAATATCTTCACAAGGCAAATTTTGTCTAGAACTTCAGAATGAATCAAATACTTAAGCTAAAACATGCTCAGTCCTATAGTCTAAGTAATTAATCAATGATCATGCTCATATCATATAAACTTCAGCATATCATGCAAATCATGGGTTAGGACTCATACTTAACATTGAAATACAAGAGGAATCAAACAATGGGGAAATAAGATCCTAAATGCAATATTTTTTGTATTTTTTTTAAATTTTCTGATTTTTTTTTCATTTTTTTTCAAGATTTTTAATCAATGCATGAAAAAATTTAAATATGCCTAAACTAATGCAACTACATGCAATTCAAAAGTAATTCCCTTCCCCCATGCTTAAAACCTACTTTATCCCCAAAGTATAGTAAAAAGTAAAGAGAAAAGAAAAACTCACAACGATCTAGCTATCCGGGTAGTGCGGCGGGAAATCCAACGGTAGTAATGGTGAGTAATTTGTCTTCGGACCTGAGTATCTAAAAAACACACAAAAACTACCTAAAAAGCAAAAGATTATAACTGAAAAACAAAACTACTCTAAGCTTTGGGTTACCTCCCAAGAATCGCTTGTTTAACGTCATTAGCTTGACTCTTAGAATGGTTTGACAAGATTAGACATTGTCAATGCCCTTAATAACCTATCAAAGCCCTTTGCACACATCTCAGAAAAGCATAAGTAACACAATGATAAATTAAAGATGCATAATATAACTTTCAAAGACCGTTTTAATTTATCAAACATGTGTGCCCAATTGGCATGATATGGCATTTGCTTAAAAGAATTCAGCACAAGTGGTGGCTTTAGAAAATACTTACAATATGAATCAAAGCACTTATCAACAATACCACTTTTATCCAAGATGAACTCCATATATTCTTCTCTTCCACCTTTTGTTGTAGGCTTGGCTCCTCATCTTGGAACTCCATAAGCTTTGAATGCGAGAAGGTGGGGAAACTGAAGCATGGGATATCAAGGCCTAACATAGGGCACACCATGACAGCGGAAGACTTAATAGATGTATCATGTTGATTTTCTCCCTTATGGTTGTCTACTTCATCAGCAAAGAAGTCATCATGGTCAACAAACGAGTCTTCTTCCAAAACCACAAAACCATGTAATAATTTACTCCACATGAGTGAAGATGATTCAGGCTCCCTAGGCTCTGTAAGAATCTCAATGCCAACACAGACTTCCTTTGACTCTGTGATAATCTGCTCAACATGACTTATAGTTGTGAATTCATGTTGGGCATCAAATTCATCCTCATAACCCATATCAAGTGTCTTAGAATGCTCCTCAACTTGAATCTGAGTGTCCGACTCTTGATCGTTTGACTCCAATGTGATTCCACCACTCCTTTCACACAACTCAAAAGGGCATGAGATTGTGGAATGAAAATATGAAGAACAAGAATCACAGTGGTCCTTGATTATAGTATCCGCCCCTTTTGAGATATCCCTAATTATATCCTCAAGAGACTTATCAACCGGCTGGGGTGGTTGAGAAGATGACTCAACTAGAAAGCTTTGATGACTCATAAAACAAAAGAAATTTCAGCATTCCTCAGGTCTCATAAATAAAAGTCTCTCATTGCCCATGTAGTCGGCCAACCCTCTTGTCTCAAAATTCATACCATGGATAACTCCCACGTTCACCTCTCTATCATTGTATCGTAATCCCCAAGCACCAAGTTCAAACACATGGTCTTGAAATCTTGAAAAATAGTCATGGAAATGTTCATCCTGCAACTGTCTACAATCGAACAAAGGCATAGATTAGTAGCACGGGTGTTATGAACCGTAAGATAGGTTCACAACATCAAGAGTAGCACACAAATAAAACACAAATATCGACGAGTCCCCAACAACGACGCCAAATTTGATGAGGTATTTTCAATGGTCGTTATACCTATCAAAGAATCCTAACTTAACCAATCCGAGTAAAATGGTAAGCAAGGGTCGATCCCACAGAGACTCGTGTAATTGTGTTATTACTTAGGTGCCAAGTAACCAAATAAGGAGGGTTTTATGATTGAAAATCTAATCTAATAGGCAAACTAAGAACTAACTATGAATGCAAATATGATTGTGTTAAACAAGTATGAGAAAGACGTGTTCAACTAGTTAAATCCATCATAGATATGCTTATTGGTCATTGATTCTTTCGATTCTCAATTCACTTGAATAATCTATTGTGGATTATACTCCTACTAAGGATTATGACCCAAACTTCAATTCTAGTTGAAAGAACTAACAATCTAAACAACCCTAATCATTTAACAACCTAAAACAACGTCTAGATTCAATTAAACGGTAGCTTTACGAGTCAAGTTATTAATAGAAACAAACACTTAGAGCAAACAGACATCTAATTTATTTGTGGATTTATTCCCTTCTACAACTGAATAGCCCGAACGGGTCCAAACAATTATAGATGCTACTTTATCTAATCAACCCCGAACGGGCATCAATCAGATTAGTTGTGAATTAACCTAGAAATCCTATTAGGTGATCAAACTAATAAAACCCTAGAATAATTCTGATTCAATTAAGCACAGGGAATAAAACCTATTCAAGTTGATGAGAATCAACCAAACCTCACAATAGTATGCAATCACAGGGAATAAAAATGTTCTTCTATATATATAGTTTATTATTGTCAAGTTAAAAAGGATTTGGATTTATGCACAAAAAGTTATAATGCATACTGGCATTTTATTGCATTTAGGGTTAGAATTTATACGAGTAAATAGCCTAATTTGCATTGGGCTACATATAGGAGCACCAGTCATAGAACGGGGTCAGAGACAAGGGGGAGAAATATAGTAATTGTCTTGAACAGGTGAGTATAGGTTTGGTTGATTCTCATCAACCAAACTATTGTGAGGTTTGGTTGATTCTCATCAACTTGAATAGGTTTTATTCCCTGTGCTTAATTGAATCAGAATTATTCTAGGGTTTTATTAGTTTGATCACCTAATAGGATTTCTAGGTTAATTCACAACTAATCTGATTGATGCCCGTTCGGGGTTGATTAGATAAAGTAGCATCTATAATTGTTTGGACCCGTTCGGGCTATTCAGTTGTAGAAGGGAATAAATCCACAAATAAATTAGATGTCTGTTTGCTCTAAGTGTTTGTTTCTATTAATAACTTGACTCGTAAAGCTACCGTTTAATTGAATCTAGACGTTGTTTTAGGTTGTTAAATGATTAGGGTTGTTTAGATTGTTAGTTCTTTCAACTAGAATTGAAGTTTGGGTCATAATCCTTAGTAGGAGTATAATCCACAATAGATTATTCAAGTGAATTGAGAATCGAAAGAATCAATGACCAATAAGCATATCTATGATGGATTTAACTAGTTGAACACGTCTTTCTCATACTTGTTTAACACAATCATATTTGCATTCATAGTTAGTTCTTAGTTTGCCTATTAGATTAGATTTTCAATCATAAAACCCTCCTTATTTGGTTACTTGGCACCGAAGTAATAACACAATTACACGAGTCTCTGTGGGATCGACCCTTGCTTACCATTTTACTCGGATTGGTTAAGTTAGGATTCTTTGATAGGTATAACGACCATTGAAAATACCTCATCAAATTTGGCGTCGTTGTTGGGGACTCGTCGATATTTGTGTTTTATTTGTGTGCTACTCTTGATGTTGTGAACCTATCTTACGGTTCATAACACCCGTGCTACTAATCTATGCCTTTGTTCGATTGTAGACAGTTGCAGGATGAACATTTCCATGACTATTTTTCAAGATTTCAAGACCATGTGTTTGAACTTGGTGCTTGGGGATTACGATACAATGATAGAGAGGTGAACGTGGGAGTTATCCATGGTATGAATTTTGAGACAAGAGGGTTGGCCGACTACATGGGCAATGAGAGACTTTTATTTATGAGACCTGAGGAATGCTGAAATTTCTTTTGTTTTATGAGTCATCAAAGCTTTCTAGTTGAGTCATCTTCTCAACCACCCCAGCCGGTTGATAAGTCTCTTGAGGATATAATTAGGGATATCTCAAAAGGGGCGGATACTATAATCAAGGACCACTGTGATTCTTGTTCTTCATATTTTCATTCCACAATCTCATGCCCTTTTGAGTTGTGTGAAAGGAGTGGTGGAATCACATTGGAGTCAAACGATCAAGAGTCGGACACTCAGATTCAAGTTGAGGAGCATTCTAAGACACTTGATATGGGTTATGAGGATGAATTTGATGACCAACATGAATTCACAACTATAAGTCATGTTGAGCAGATTATCACAGAGTCAAAGGAAGTCTGTGCTGGCATTGAGATTCTTACAGAGCCTAGGGAGCCTGAATCATCTTCACTCATGTGGAGTAAATTATTACATGGTTTTGTGGTTTTGGAAGAAGACTCGTTTGTTGACCATGATGACTTCTTTGCTGATGAAGTAGACAACCATAAGGGAGAAAATCAACATGATACATCTATTAAGTCTTCCGCTGTCATGGTGTGCCCTATGTTAGGCCTTGATATCCCATGCTTCAGTTTCCCCACCTTCTCGCATTCAAAGCTTATGGAGTTCCAAGATGAGGAGCCAAGCCTACAACAAAAGGTGGAAGAGAAGAATATATGGAGTTCATCTTGGATAAAAGTGGTATTGTTGATAAGTGCTTTGATTCATATTGTAAGTATTTTCTAAAGCCACCACTTGTGCTGAATTCTTTTAAGCAAATGCCATATCATGCCAATTGGGCACACATGTTTGATAAATTAAAACGGTCTTTGAAAGTTATATTATGCATCTTTAATTTATCATTGTGTTACTTATGCTTTTCTGAGATGTGTGCAAAGGGCTTTGATAGGTTATTAAGGGCATTGACAATGTCTAATCTTGTCAAACCATTCTAAGAGTCAAGCTAATGACGTTAAACAAGCGATTCTTGGGAGGTAACCCAAAGCTTAGAGTAGTTTTGTTTTTCAGTTATAATCTTTTGCTTTTTAGGTAGTTTTTGTGTGTTTTTTAGATACTCAGGTCCGAAGACAAATTACTCACCATTACTACCGTTGGATTTCCCGCCGCACTACCCGGATAGCTAGATCGTTGTGAGTTTTTCTTTTCTCTTTACTTTTTACTATACTTTGGGGATAAAGTAGGTTTTAAGCATGGGGGAAGGGAATTACTTTTGAATTGCATGTAGTTGCATTAGTTTAGGCATATTTAAATTTTTTCATGCATTGATTAAAAATCTTGAAAAAAATGAAAAAAAAATCAGAAAATTTAAAAAAAATACAAAAAATATTGCATTTAGGATCTTATTTCCCCATTGTTTGATTCCTCTTGTATTTCAATGTTAAGTATGAGTCCTAACCCATGATTTGCATGATATGCTGAAGTTTATATGATATGAGCATGATCATTGATTAATTACTTAGACTATAGGACTGAGCATGTTTTAGCTTAAGTATTTGATTCATTCTGAAGTTCTAGACAAAATTTGCCTTGTGAAGATATTTTTTTGGCCTTTCATGATTAGTTGTTCTCTATATTTCTTGAGTGTATCGCCATGATTATCTAGCTCTAGAACTTGCGTTATGACTCTTTTTCAAGGCTGCTTTATATGATTGAATGCATGACATTAAAATGATTGAGGCAATATTTCTTATAAGCCTATTATTTCCTTCCTACCTTACAAGATCCATGTTCTTGATACCCCATTTCTTTTGAGCTTTAAGCCTATTTTTATAGCTCCACAAAATTTTCCTAGCCTATTAAGCTTGACCTATCCGGGATTTAGGATTTTAGGTTGTGTTTTTGTTTTGTGGGAGTTTTGTATAAGTATGGGGGAGGTTGAAGAAAAAGGTGGAAAAAGAGGAAAGACAACTCTAATGTGTAAGTGACAAAATGAAGATGAAAGTATGTTGCAAAACAAAGAAAAAGTTGAGTTCAAATGTTAGTAATCTTCATGAGTGAAAAAGAGAAGAGTTGAAAAAGAGGCAAGAAAAAAAGTGAAGAAAGAAACAAAGTGCTTGAATGAGAGTGTATGGAGTTGAAAAAGAAAGTTTGGGAGAAGTAATAGAAGAAAGTGTTGAATTTTGGGTTAGGATTAGTTCTTTATCCCGGATTTAGCACCACAAGCCAAATATGATCCCTTCTAAATTTCTCTTTACCTTGACCCCATTACAACCTTTAAAAAGACCTCATGATTTTTGTTATGTGTTTGCTCCCCAGCGGTGGAGATTTAGAACTCTGATGCAAGCTTATGGTAGTCTAGTTTTCATAGTTGATTTTGAGTGAAATACATACCCTTAAACACTTGAGAGTTTGAGTGCAAACACATTTACCTTGGTGAGGTCTAGAATGAATAAATGGTCTTTGCTCTTTGCTTGTTATAATGCATGCTATGAAGTCTTGGTCGGGGTTTTGATTATATGTGAAAGGCTTGTTTCATTATGAGATGGATGCATGATTGCAATTCTGTGGTGTGTTTTGGATTTATGTCTTGATTGAGGACAAGCAAGGGTTAAGCATTGGGGAACTTGATAGCTTGCATATAGGTATAGTTTAGATGCATGTTTTATGTTGGTTTTGCATAAATATTACTTAGTTTTAGGTTAGTTTCTAGGATCTAGTGTTTTCGAGTAGTTGCGCTTGTTTTGTTTGATTTTGCAGATCTTTAGGTAAACAAGCATGGACGGGATGGATATTAAATGATTATGGTCAAGTTTGATGAAGCTGATAGTGATACAAGTGAAGATTAGAAGAGTTAAGGCCCAAGAGCTTTTGTGAAAAGAACGCTTACATCCGAGCTATGCATTGGAGTTGTTGTTTTGACACCTCTATCTTGCAATGCTTGGTTTGGGAGCTATAGTGGTAGTATGAAGCTTAATTTAGTATCAATGGAAAGCTAATTTAAAGAGCTACAATTCATGTTTTTTACTCCGAGTCCAAATTCCAACTCTCAGTAGGTCAAAACAGCCTCTGAAGTGTCACCTAAATGCTGAACCGAGGGTAAAAGCGCGGGTTGCATGCTAAATGCGCGACCGCACAATTTTGGACCTAACCCGAGCAATTTTGACAGAGAGAAATTGCGCGACTTGCCAATTGCGCAGCCGCACAATTCGAGGTGTAACCCACGCAATCTGGATTTGCACGCAGACGTCCTGGGCCGAAGAATTGGGCTCGACTTTTGGGCTTAGATTATATCTTGTCCGACTTTCATGTTTAATGATAGGGTTTGGAAGATTGTTTTGTGAGACATATATAAGCTTTTGTTAGTTTATTTTTAGGAGAACTTTTATCAGACTTTTGGAGGCTAGGTTTTTCTCTCAAGAGAGCAACTTTGAAACTCTTGTAAGTTTGTTTTCAATTTAATTATGCATTGCTAAATTCATTGTGTTTGACTAGTTATTGAAATCATAGATTGCATACTATTGTGAGGTTTGGTTGATTCTCATCAACTTGAATAGGTTATATTCCTTGTGCTTAATTGAATCAGAATTATTCTAGGGTTTTATTAGTTTGATCACCTAATAGGATTTCTAGGTTAATTCACAACTAATCTGATTGATGCCCGTTCGGGGTTGATTAGATAAAGTAGCATCTATAATTGTTTGGACCCGTTCGGGCTATTCAGTTGTAGAAGGAAATAAATCCACAAATAAATTAGATGTCTGTTTACTCTAAGTGTTTGTTTCTATTAATAACTTGACTCGTAAAGCTGTCGTTTAATTGAATCTAGACGTTGTTTTAGGTTGTTAAATGATTAGGGTTGTTTAGATTGT